>JARHVA010003205.1:707500-1307500 GCA_037957365.1 Torreya grandis | reverse complement strand
TCATCATGGTACATATGTTTCAATTCATTTTGATGTATACAACCCCACATTTTAAATTTTTATTGATAATATTCCATCTTATTTAATAAGTTTATGCAGTATTAATTATAGAGATATGAAGAGATTCCCTTGGAGATATAGTCCTTATAGATAAGGTACTCTAAATGAGTCTTCTCAATGAATGCACACCATTATTTTACAAGTTCTAAATGATACTAATGCTTATCATCTAGAGTTCATTCTTGAATTGAATCCTAACTATGTTGATATAAATCTTTCTTTGGCATTGATTAACAGACCTTCTTTGCCTAAACTTGATAAACCTGCCTCTTCTAAGAAACATGCTAGCAACCCTAGAAGTTAGCTCATGGTGATTTGAGTAATGAAAAATTAAATTTAGAAGTTTATGATGAATTTGGAGGCACTAATTTGATTGAGTCACTCACTGCCTTAATGGAGTATATAGAGTATCAAATGCATAAAGAGGCTTCACTCATTGACTTGGTTTTTAACAGTGCTTCTGATTGAAATGTTTATAATATGTTTTACTTTATTTTTCATTTTATAGTATACTAGTACATTGTCGTTGTAGATACTTTACAGTTTGAATTTTTTGGATAGGTACTTTTTTGGTGATGTTATGTTTGATGTGCATAGTAGCAGTGAAACTTTATTTTATTAAAAATAGTAAATTAATATAGTGTAATTTTTTATGTTTAATTCTGATCTTTTATAGATAAATGTTATATATGGATTATTTATGTTAAAAGATATTTAAAATACTTTAATGTTAATATTTATTGATTACTTATATCATTCATTTTTGAATAATTATTTTAATGGATGTTTAAAGTCAAGAACCCCCACTTGTTAGAATTTATAAGAATTTCGTCTATATTTATTATTTAATCTCTTGGACTTTGTTAAAATTTATAAATTATAAAGTTAAGTTATAAACTTTATAACTTGTAAGGTAGCTAATTGACTCTTAAAAGTCAATTAAATTTAACTTTAACTAACTAAAGTTAGTTGTAACTTAATTCATAACTATTTACAATGAAGAATTATTTTATAAAGAGATTGAAGACACATAACAAAGGGAGAAACACACAGGTATTAAGAATTATTTTAAGCTTAAATTTTGTTCCATCTTTCCTTCTTATGTGCAAGGATATTTGAGATGAAATTATCAATTACAGATAGACTAAACAATGCATTCTCTAACGGTGAAGAAATTTAATTGAGTAACACAGGTATATCCAAGTTTCTTTATTTATTCATACTTCATTATCAAAATATTATCAAGTATTAAAATTATTTGTTGATTATAGATATGCAGTCATATGTGAAGAACTTTCTATACTTGACCCAAATAATGATGAATACCCTATATTTTATGATTAATTATTGATCTATTATTTGTACTTTTATTTTCACTTGAAAATTATTTTTTAATCATAATCATTCATGATTTATCAATAAAATCATATTTATTTAGTCAAAGTCGATTCTTATTCTAAGTCTCACATTTTCTTTATCTTATTTAGATTATTTTATCTTATTTTCATTATTTCTTTCTGTAGTTAGATTATGTCCTTAAATTAGTTGTTTCATTTCTATTTAGAGTTATTTGAGTTTTTTTTTCTATTATTTATTTATTTATGTTATTAGGTAAGTTTTATGTTTCTTAATTAGATAAATTTATTTCATAAATGAGTTATTTTATGTTTATTTTATTTACTTCATGTTTTAGACTAGATCTTGTTTCTATGATAGTTTACTTATTTGTTTCATTTATTTATTTATTGCTCATTTATTTATTTTGTTTTTATTTTTCATCACTTCTTTAGTTGTTTAGTTATATACTATCTTATTGTTATTTTTTTATTGTTAATCATTTTATTTTATTTTTAGTTAGTATTTGAAGGTACTTTGTTATTTTTTATCATTAATTATTTTATTTTATTTTTAGTTAGTATTTGAAGGTACTTAGTTTGTTATTTATTTATTCATTGTTTCAGTTCTTGTTATCAATCAAATTTGCACCTTTTGGAAGGTAGTTCAAACATTTCAAATTTGATGTAACATGGAAACACCTCAAGGTTGTGGGTATCCTATTGGAGAGGTGAATCTCTAAGTTAAAGGGCTATCTCCCCTTAATGAATCACTTAGTCTCAAACAATAATCTATTACTTCTTAAGAAAAGGGAGAGAAACCTACTCTAATGGAAGTGATGCACCAAATATGATTTTAATACTATCAACTAGCTGCATTTTCACTTCAAATATGAGACTAACCTACACAAAACACTAAACCAAATCTACCTTTCTACATCAATATTTCTCATGAAGGTTATGAAGAGTACTTGAGCTAGGAGGACTAGCTAAGAGGTCATGACATGACACTAATGAAAAGATAGCTCACTAAACCCTTACACATTCCATTTAAACACTTAAAGCAACCTATAAAGAGGATTTCAAACTGAACATGAATGTTAAACAAAGATAAGCATGCCAAAGAAGTAAGACTATCACTTAGCAAGAACCAATCAAATATGCATATTGAAACTAGTCTATAGAGAAGGTAAAAGCATATTATTATCATTGATCAAAGGCTACAAATGGGTAGAGATTTTCCATACCCAAATGGAAGATATATGCAATGAAAATTTCAATAGATATATAAATCAACCCTAGCTCAAAGAATATAAATCCTACTTACACTTTTGATTATGGATACATTAGATATTTATGGTCATGACTAAGATGGAATGGCTAGACCTAGCTAAGGGATCTCTTACTGTGAACATAAAACTAAAATAAAGAGAGATTAGTAGCATGTTAGTGTAGAAAAACCAAATCCAAAAACATACTAATAGCTAACACCTTAAGTCTAGATCAAAGGGAGGATCATGATAACAAATCTATGATAAAAACATAACTAAAACATAAAAGATAAAACTTTTTACCTTCCTTGTGTCTCCAAGAAGACTTGTTGAAGTGGCTTGCTTGGCTTGTGCTTCAAAAGTCTTTGTCAATGGATATTTGACTATTCTCCACCTCCTCTTGGCATCATTTTCATGCTTGGATTTTGGCTTTAGTTTGATTTGGAATGACTTGGCTTAAAATTTGGGCATAATAACACTACATCAAGATATGGCTTAAAGCTATTTGGGCATGGTAAATTTAGATTGAGAGAGCTTAAAATTATGAGTGTGAGGCCTTCTATTTATAAATTTTTACAATTGATGAGAATGAGCCTGAATCATCCATCTCAAGTTGAAGATGTGTGGCTACGAATCCATTCAATTTTGGAGGCTAAAATCAATAAATGCCCTCACAAATATTTGGGATAGAGAGGTATGGAAGGGTTTATTAGATATTTGTTACAATTAAAACTTGTGGATGCCACCCCATAAATGATCTCACCTAATGATATAGATATTAGAAACTAATTTCCATCAATGAAATATTCAACAAGTTTCATGAAAAACTAACTTAAGCTTTTGATTCAAATTATTTAATCTTAAACATGATTTATCAATTCTGATACAAATATTGAAAATTGGTTCTTAAATTAATAAAATTGGCCAAAATGTCATATTATTGGCTCAAAATTTAACTGGATTGGAATTAAAAGGTGATGTTAGATGCATTGGATCTATTATTTCATTTAGGATGTTTCCAACACAAAATAAAAAGGGCACATTTCACGTGCAAGAAACTTGGTAGAAAAGAGCAATCGAGAGCACCTAGGTGTGAAAATGTCATTTTGACTTGAAATGATCTTATCAAAGTAAGCTATCTTATAAAATACATTACCCCATTTAGGGATACATTGGTCAAAATTGGTATTTTTATATGACAGATTCAAATCATTTAGTGTGTTTTAGTGTTTTTAGGCCAAATTATGATCTTTGATAGAAATTAGTATGAACCTTGATTGGAATTCATTGGTGGCCACTTTTAGGTGTCTATAGTTTGCCCCTATTTTGGAAGGCATTAAAAACTATAGGCATAGTAACATCTTCTCAAAGAATGAAAAGGTCATGTATGCCTACAACTTTAATGATAATGGATGATTTGTATGATGCCCCCTCGAGGGAATAGTTGGCATAAGAGTTCAAAAAATGCTCCCTCAAAAAGAAAGAAATGAGATGAGGGGACTAAACATATGAAGATGATTGGGTGAGAAAATAATTATTTTGAAAAAGTAATCAAAATCACTTAGAATTCAAGTGGGATGGTGTACAAGAGTTTGCCCATAGGTGGTTATAAGCATTGTACCCTGATAGTGGTAATGTGGTATGATAACATAATGATTTTCCAAAGATGATTATATACATTGAGAAGATGGAGCTGCCCTAGTTAAGATAGACAAACAAGATAAAATCATGCCCCTATTTGGGCAAAATAAAGTAAATTGGTGACAACACAATGATTTGCCCAAATGTGGTTATAATCATTGAGAAATGCAAGTGCTATGGTGTACAATGATTTTCCCATAAGTGACCATAATCATTGGACCTTGATTATGGCAAACATGATTGATTAGTTAATGATTGAAGATATGATGATAACTTGATATAGATGATACAGATGAATTGGGATAACCTATCAGTAGGGAGATGCTCATCTGAATTAACAAAGGTTGAAATTCTTTCATTATTTAATTACTTTATTTGGGATATGCTTGGGATTAGATCAGTATAGACACGATGTTGATGCCAAGGATATGTCAATGCTACCATTTTTGTGTAGACCTTTTGAAGCTGAATTTTTCTATAGCATATGACGGTAAGCATCATGATAGAACACCATGAGGATTTTTCTAAAATATGAATAAGGACTGACTCCTAGGATCTAATACTCAATAGAAATAATGCACTAATGGTGAAAACCATGATGACAATTTATATGTATGAATATGGATGGATTCAAGTGTAAATGCACAAGGAATCACCTAATGAATGCATATTGACTGAATCAAGGCAACATTATTGAAAGCAAACAAACATGCACATAAATAAATAAACAAATAAAGAAACAAATAATAGTTATTCTTACTATTAGTAAAAATAATGTGATGAATATTGTCCCTAGAAAATAGGTGACAACTTAACAAAGTGGATGTTGCTTACATAGTTCCATGGACATAATATCCAACAAAAAATTTGGGCCAAATTTAGTTCTCCAAAGAAATGGGAAGATAATGATAACTAATGAAAAAAATATGAGGGATGTGATAGAAGAATTAGATAAATCTTACAAAATAGCAATTGCATGGGATAAAAGGCTAAAAAAGAAAGGGAAACTAAGGAACAAGTGATTTTCCTGTGACTCGATGAGGGTTCCCAGAATCCTAAAGGCAAAGAAGTGGTCAATGTTTTTGGTTTTTCTAAATCGACTTTACAAATGTTTTTGGAATTTTTGATGTATCTCAACTCAATCAAGAATGACAAGATACTAAATGGTCCAAGATGATAAAAGGGTGAGAGTGGTGCTTAGGTTTCTCATAAAATAAAGAGAGTGTGGAAAAAGGGTGACTGAGTTGAACTTAACAAGTATTGAGTACTGCTTACATAATACTTGGAGAGGACCTCAAGTTATTACAGTTCTGCCTTACAGTGGAAGAATCTGATGAGTGTAGTAGCCAATTCAAATAAAATAAGCATATTTGGTATGATGGCATAGTACGGCATAGGAAATGGCTAGTTGGTATGGTCAATCCATGATAAACAAGTGTTGCCCCTAATTTACCCATAGGTGATTATAACTAGGAAATGATGACATAGATCAATGATTTTAAATTTCCCATAGGCAGTTATAAGTAGTAGTATGACAATCAGAGATAATGAAATAAGAAACTAAGGATGTAACTGCAAAAATTTTGTCTTACTTCTCTAAAATATTTCTTTTATTTAGAATTCTTGAAATAACTGTTGAAACTTAATATGAATCCTCTTGCTGAAAGTGGCTATAGAATCAATGGAACAGAACCAAGATCAATGGGTTGGGTAGGGAGATAAAAAAACTCATTTGATGGGAAATTTATGGTAGAATGGATAAGTGATAGGGAAAGTGATAGGTTGGTAACATTATAGGATGGTAAAATGGTAGGATAGTACAAAGAAGAATATTGATAATATGGTACAACTTGAAATGATCCATATAGACAATACACCAAGTAACTCAAGCATAGTACCACTTGAGGTGGATAATATTCAATGGCTCATCAAGTTCATTTCCATATGGTGTGATGAGATTGTATGCCCTTGTTTCATAGTTTGTTGTAATGATGAAAGGACAAACCTAGTTGGCTTTGAAATTGCCTTTATGCTTCTTTTTTACCATGGTATTCATTTGCTTCTCTTTAAGGACAAGATCACCAAGTTCAAATTCTCTATGTTTCATGCATCAATTGTAGTGACCTCAAATTTGGTTCTAATAGGCTTGGATATTATTCATTACATCCATGAGTTTCTCATCAAGTAACTCTAGCTCTTGCAGGTGAGCTACACGATAGTCATTATCATCTAGAATATGCTTGAAAGAGATGCATAAAGAAGGTAAATCAACCTCAATAGGTAGAATGACATTAGTATCACAAATAAGTGAGTATGGAGTGGCTCTATGGATGTATGGTGATTCATAGAGTATGCCTAGAAGGCACAAAATATCTAAAGGTGTTAGTCATAACTGGCATCATTAATAATATTTTTAAGGATGTTAACAATATTTTTATTTGATGCTTTGACCTAACCATTACCTTAAGGGTAATATTCTATGAAGAAATAATGTGTGATTTTATAATTGGTACATATATTTTTGACATCCTTATCCTTGAATGATCCTCCATTATTAGAGATAATGTCAAAAGGGATACCATAGTGATAGATGAGATGATTAAATATGAATTTGGAAATTTATTTTCTAGTCATGTGAGGGGTATAACTTACAACCACTTAGTGAAATATTCGGTGGTGGTAACGATATGTTTATGGTTGTCAGATCAGGTGGGGTTTATCTTCCAAATGAGATCAAAGCCCCATGTAAAAAATGGACATGGTGTCAACATTGTTTTTAGAGTCTTGGCAAGGGCATAAATTAGATTTGCATTCTATTGACACTTGTCACATTTCTTCATATGTGTAGCTACATTTGCATCCATCATGGGCCAATAATAACCAATATGCATGAGCATTTTGGATAAGACTACTTTTTTTGTGTGGGCTCCACATTTTCCTTCATGAACTTCCTATAACACTAGTGTAGATTCTTCCAAAGTTAATAATAAAGTAAAATTCCATCAAAACTATGGTGGTAAAGGGTTGATATAAGTAAGGTATAATGAGTGGTTTGGTGGATGAAGGATTTGTATTGCTTTCAATATATTTTGGGTGGTATAATTTGGTCATGAAGGTAGTTGTAAATATTTGAGCACCAGATAAAGCTAGGACCAATAATATCATAGATCATTATGATGGTTAAATGTTCATGAGTTGGTACTAGAAATTTTTTGATGAGGAATTGATACTTTGTAGCCATGTATGTTTATCAAATAAGATATCCAATAGTATCCATAGCATCTACAATTTTGTTACTTACCCTTGGTATATGTTCAAATTGGACATTAGTAATCTACCATTTGAGAGTGTCCACCATGGTCTTGTATGGCACCAACTTCTCATCTTTGGTCTGAAAGTGGTTTGTAACCTAATTGATGATTAACTCAGAATAACCATAAACCTTATGATGTTGTAATTTCCATTGTACTACTTATCGAAGCCCAACAACAAGTGCTTCATATTCAACCATGTTGTTGGTATAGGGATAGCTAATTATAAATGATTTAGGGATTAGATCCCCCTATGGTATAATAAATAACATGCCTACCCCTAATCCATGTGTCATGAATGACCTATCAAAATACATCTTCCAATGTTTCTCCTCAAGAGGTGTGTCAATGACGGTCATAATGGATTCATCAAGAAATTATAATGTGAGTGGTTCTGTACTAGCAAGGGGTGCTTTAGCAAATTGATCTACAAGAACTTATCCCTTAATGGATTTTTGGTTGATGTACTTGATGTCAAATTCACTAAGAAACATGATCTATTTGGCCATATGGCCTTATAAATCTATTTTAGATAGTAGATACTTGATCAAATCTACTTTTCAAATAACCATAGTCTTATTATTTAACACGTAATGGCATAGTTTTTTAACAACAAAGACTATGGCTAAATAGACTTTTTTAATGGGTGTATAATTATGTTCATACACAATCAATGAATGTATTAAATAATACACAACATGTTCCTTTCCATTATCACTATGTTTAGCTAAAATTACCCCCAAGGCATTGTCTATAGCTGATAGATATAATAATAATGGCTTTCTCAATATAGGAGGCAACAAAATAGGTGGATTCACTAGATAGTCCTTTAACTACTAAAAAGTTGTTTGGCAGTGAGCATCCTAGTGAAATGTGACACCTTTCTTCAGAAGATGCATAAAAGGATGGCATTTATCATCCAACTATGGTATGAAGCATTGAATAGATTGGATTTTAACCTATAAACTATGGAGTTATTTTAAATTAGTCAGGGGTAACATCTGAGTTATGCCTTGTACTTTGGTTGGATTGACTTTAATGATTTGATGAGATATAATGAAGCCAAGAAATTTACCTAAGGTAACTCCAAAGATACATTTCTTAAGATTTAGTCTGACTTTATACTCATGCAATCTTTCAAATATTTTATGTAGCATTGTTGAATGATCGGCCCTGGTTTTTTATTTGCCAAGAATGTCATCAATATAGTACTAAATAATGTCATGCATCATATCATGAAATATGATGGTCATGACTCTTTGGTGTGTTGACCTAGTGTTCTTAAGACCAAATAGCATAACCTAATAATATAATGTTCCCCATAGAGTGGTTAATGTTGTCTTGTGTTGGTCATTTGGTGTTATTCTAATTTGATTGTACCATGAAAAGCTATCCATTAATGAAAGCATATCATAACCCACTATGGAGTTGGCTATCATGTCAATGTTTGGTAATGGAAAGTCATCCTTGGGGAAGGCCTTGTTTATATCATGGAAATTAGTATAGATTCTAATTCCTTCTAGATTTTTACTAATTAGCACAATATTTGATATCCACTCAAAATATTCAATCAACCAAAGACATCCTTACTTCCAAGAGCTTTTACAATTCTTTCTTCACTAATATATTAATTCAAAGATACATCTTATGTAAATTTTGTTTCACTAGTTTAGAATTAGGATGTACCATAAGGTGGTAAAAAACCAAGGTAGGGTCCAAACATGGCATGTCAGAATAGGCCCATGCAAATATGTCAACAAATTCCCTTAAAGGGTTGTAAGGACTCTTTATTTCGTTTCATTAAGGGATGCACCTAACTTGATCCACTTAAGGTCATATGGGGACCTGATATTAACCTCTATTGTGTCTTCCACTAGAAGGGTTGAACCATCTTCAAGGATAATGGCCAATGATTTGAACTAATTGGCAATGTTAGAATCCTCTATTAGGAGTTGTTCCTCAAGCTCTCATAGGCATGATGAATTAGAATCCCCCAATGGTAGGTATGGCCACATAACAAATACTATTGGAAACTCTTGAATGATTTGATCAAAGGATTATTGTTCTTCAAAATTGAATTTAGACCTAGAGACAAGTTCATCATTGGTGGTCTCCTGAGCTATGCTTGATGAAGGTTGCCCCTACCTAGTGGCACCTAAAATAGGTTTTCACCTCCAAACTATCCTTTTTCTTTGGTTTGAGATTGCCTCAAATTGGTTTTCACTTTAAGACCTCAATGTTTTATTTATTTACTTTTGGCTAAGGGTGTTAATCTATTCTCAAAAATAGGCTTCAGGATCTAGCTTGATCGAGAACCCTTAATTATGGTCCCCTAATGAAACATTGTCTCTAAGGCCTAGAAAATCATACAAAGCCTCATTATTTTAAAACTCATCAATCAGCATGTCAAATTCTTATTGGCCCCAGTCTATTAGTTGGGGATAATACAATGGAAGTGGGTTGTGATGAATGATTGGTCTAAGGGTATAAATGGAATGAGTGTTAAATAATTTGGTCTTAATTAAGTCATCAAAAAGGCAATGATTGAACTCTACTTTCCTATCAGCATCATCGTCACTAGTCATAGACATTAGAACATGATTAAGGTATATGGGTTCACCCCTAGGTGGTTTAAATCCAAGTCCATAAGGTCCTTTATACCAAGTCATAAAAATTAGTTTAAGTGTTCCATGTTTGTTTGGTCTGAAGCCTCCTCCTTCCTAATCTCAATTTTTCATGATCCTATAAGGAATAGGATACTTTACATTTTTATAATAATTGGCCTACTTATCATTGTAAAACCATGATTCATCATCTTTGAGAGGTACTTATTCTAAGAGAGATGTTGGTATTAAATTGACAAGTCCTTGATTATGAAGGTTACCTTTGCCCTTTCTTTACCAATCCATGTGAAGTAGTTTGGCTTTAAATCTTCTAAATGACTTGGGGTTTTGTGGAAGGTTCACAATGTGAAAGGTGTCATGGTTCAAATAGTCTCCTGGGTCATTAACCAGTATGGTATAATGATTGGATATTTTAGGAGGTGGCATGTGGGAAAGTGAATCAAGGGTATTAGGATCAATGCAATTGTCTTCTAGTAAATCAAAGAGTATTGTCTTTCCCTTGTCCTATTTGGAAACTAAATTCATGCCATTACTATATTTATAGCTCTTGAACTTGGCCTTTAGATGTTTTCAATGCTCATATGGATACAAATATCTTGGTATGAAAACTTTCATTCCTAAATGAGATAACTTGATACATTGGTGCAACATCGATGGGACTGCACCTATTTCATGTAACCAAGGTCTACCAAATAGCATATTTTATGACAAATTGGGATGTATCACATGGAAAAGTGTATCATGGGTCAAGGTCCCAAGGATAATTAGTAAATATATGGTGCTTTATGATTCTCGTTCTTCATTATTGTAGGCTTTAATGGTGATTTTTTTTTTGGAGATCTATTGTCATGTACTTGAGGAGCTTAATGAGCTTTAGAGACACTATATTTAGACCTAATCCATTGTTTATAAGGACACATTTCACTTTGTGCCACTTTATGTAAACTTTGATGTATAATGAATTATTATGAAATGGGACAAGGGATGACATATCACTTTGATTGAAGGTTACTTTTTGGGTTGTAGCTAGGTATCCAACCAAAGCTTGATATTTGTCAAGGGATATGTCACTTGAAACTATAGATTGGCTAAGGAACTCATTTAAGATGTTTTTATGGATTGTTGATGTGCACAACAAATCTAAAATGGGGATTTATGCTAGTTTATTTTGTAATTGTTCCACAATATCAAAATTGTTTTCTTAGTCAGTGTTAAATGGCTTATTTTGAGGTAAAATGGTTGGTTGGATGCTGGGTAAAGTGGCAGATGGTTATGGGCCTAAGATGGTAATATTCAACAATCAAGTTATGATCTCACAATCAATATTAAATACATGACCATGATTGCTAACAAATTATGGTGATGGTGGGGGATCAGATAGGATAAGTCTTAGTTGTTGGTGCACTTATGCATGGTCATGAGGTAATGATGAGTTATCAGTATAGGGTCCAAAATTAGTAATCCCTGCTTCTTGATACACCTATATGTGGTCTCAAGTCAAGGAAGGATTATCAGTGTGAGTTGGATGATTGACATTATTCAGAAAAGGTCTTGATTGATTGAAATGTGACCTCCTATAATAGGACCTACAACCCTTTTGTAATCATATGAAATTGTATGGTAAGTCTATTGGTTGTTACTATTCTAAGCTTAGTTCTATCTATTATTTGGACATTATTGGTTATACTATTGATTCTACTGAGTCTGTTGGTTTGACCTTGGTGTTTAATACTATTGTTGTTGATGTTGCATTGGTCATTGTTACTATTGTTGTTTTTATTACTGTTATGATTGGTTATTATGCTATAGAAAAGGGTTTTAAAATATTTCATGGTTTTTATTAGAAGTGGAAGCACCACCATCCAATGTTATCTCCTTGTTCTCCAACATATTCTGAATCAAATGTTTGATTTTCACACAATAGCATAAATTATGCCCATTAACTTGATGATATTCATAGATTCATTTTGGTGGTACCAATTAGGATAAGGAATGCCTTCAGGGTAAAGTTTGATATAGGCCAATTAATTAGATTAGTAGTAGAGAGATTTCAAAACACATATTCAATAGGTTCTCTAAGGTTATTAAAAATGCAATGAGTAAGAACTATTCTTCTTAGAAGAGGGGCTTGTAAGGGCAATGGTTGTTGCATTTATTGCATAAGATTGGGTTATTATACTTGTTATGTTTACTAAAAAGGTTATGGGTTAGGAGTAATTTACATATGTTTCATGGGTCTATAAGATGGTGTTTATACCATTTAGACATGTCACAATTTAGTTACTCTATTTCCTACAACATTCTTGTTGTGATTGAAGGGCTTGGGTTTTTCATATTTATTGGCATGTGCTGGTTGAGGTGTTCGAGCTTAGACATGATGTTGGTTTTATTTCTAGAAATTTACTTGATTGGTATCTTAATTTTAATTAGATGAAGTAATCTTGATAATCCTTTTATTAATAAGGGTTTTCTTAATCAACAAACCTTTGCCAATGATCTCTTTAAAAGTGTGTGCACATTGTAGTTCCAAATGATAGGATATCTCACTGTGTAATTTTTTAGTAAACACAATGGCTAATTTTTTGTCTGGTAAACTATGGGTGAATTGGCTTGAAATTTCTTTCCATCACTGTAGATAACTCACAAATCTTTCACCAACCTTTTGCTTTGCTTGAGTTAAGTTAACTAGTGAAATCTCGTGCTCAAGATTGTATGAAAAGAGCTACACAAATTTGTCTAAAAAATCGTCAAAATCTGATACTAAATTCTCAAGAAAATTTAAAAACTACTCCAAGATTTGTCCTTCCAAACTCCTTGAGAATAGTATTAATATGTATATGTTGATATACACCATTGGTTGGCATAAGACAAAGAATTCTATCAAATGAGCCTTGGGGTCACCTTTCCCCTTTTATTTATCAAATTTTGGTGGTTCATACCCTAGAAGAAATGGTATGTACAAGTATTCCATGTTGAAGAGGTAAGAATACATGTCATCCAGCTTAAACATTTTGGTTTGTTTCCCATCTTGGATGGTGTTAATGGTATCCTTCATTTATTATAGTTCTTGAGCTAGGAAACTGGAGGGAACATTGGTTTGAGGTGGAGGTTGGGCAGTCACAAGTGGATCACTTTAACTAGGGCATAATGGAGGTATTTATTGGGGCATGTTGGATTGTTTAAGGAATGGAATAGGAATATACATGCATGGATTAGCTTTGATTTTTTAAATTTCCCTTGCGGTTGCATGATATTCTTACTAGGGATAGATATGTGGGCTTAGTTTGGGGATTTTAAGGTTGGGATGGAGGGATAAAATTATACTATGTCTATTAAGGTTAAATAATGACATGGTACCAACTAATTAAACCTTAATATTGATGGAATACTTGTGAACTAAAACCCTATCATTGAGCTTGTGGTACGCTATGGCCAATAGGCAATTATTACCTAGTCGGTACTTGAAGAACATTGAAACCTCTAGTTTTCATGAATCCTTGTTGGGAGGTTAATGAATTTTGAAGGTTGAGAATTTATCATTGACCAACATTTACACATTTTTGGTTAGACATAATTTATTTTTGAATTGGCATATTAATAAGTGATGAAAGAAGTATTTTTCTTCTACCTAGTGAGGTGAAACATTAGTTGCCCCTATTGAGGTGGTAATATGTTCTACCTCTATTGTGTTGATGCAATATATTATGCATTTTATTATGTAATATTTCTCATTACCTATTAGGTAGGAGTAATATTCATCATATTTTGTTGTGGCATGGCACTGGTCATTGGTTGACTACCTAATCCTATTGGTTGAGTACTTGAAGAAGCAGTTGGTTGAGGATTAGTGGTAGTTGTTTGAGATTGGGATGTAGAAACTCCTACTCCCTAATTTTAAGAACCATTAATGGTGTTATTTAAAGGAAAATTTGTTTGTGTACTAGTTTTTTGTTTACTTATGCTTGTTGGTTTAGATTGGATGTTGTTTGGGTACTGTCCACTATGTTTTGCTTAGTGTTCTATGTATAAGCAGAAGACACTTCTTGGATGGTTGGGGTATGAAACATGTTTTTAACCAAAGTGTTTTGCATAAATGGGTCTAAACCCTAATTTTATTGACTAATAAATTCTATTAAAAATCCTATTTAATGATCTAAATCAATTAGAAGCTTGTTTGACATGGTCATATTATCAAAATTATGAGCTAAGTTCAAATAATTTTGATGTGTTATCTACATTTGTATAAATTGATCTTCCATGACGCCTTTTCCTTTAAAAATAATACTAGGGTCTTGATATGTCATTAGGATTAGAGTTAATAAGATTCATGTTTACTATATAGTATGTTGTGAGGCATTCTTACTAGACTTGACAAATTCTCATGGGGGAAGTCTGCTAGAAACTTACACCCTACTTTTATAGCTCTAACCAAAATCTTATCCATGATTTTTAATAAGTGACACTTAAATAAATAAGGATCATATGTTGATGGTGTAATTACATAGTATGGTTTTTGAGGAAATGGTTTTTTAACCATATGTATAGTAGCTACATATTGCTCTATTTGTTCTTGATCATTTTCTAAGTATGGTGGCATGTTAACCAAATAGTGAGCTAATGGGTCTTGGCTTACTACCCCTATTTGAGTGTTATAATATGGATAAGGATTAATATCATAAACAACATTGTCTACATAGGGGTATTAAAATATTTATTCTTAGGTGATTGCATTACTAAGACCTAGATTGTACATGATGCCACTATGAGTGTAGGAAGACATGTTGAGATCCATAATAAATGATTTTCTACCAAATGAAATAGAGTTTTAAAAACTCTAAAAAATCAATTTCAAAAGGTTCAAACTTGGTCTAAACTATTCAAAATTATGGATATGTATATCCAAAAAGGCTTACGCAATGACTTTTGACAAAATAAGCTAACATCAAGTGTCTAATGTTACACGTCTCGCACAAAAAAGGTCAAGTAGATGGACTATAAATCAAAATGAAAAATTCTAGGATCAAAGTGTTTTAAATGAATTTAATATAGAAAAACAAAGGTTGATAGGTATTTTATCCAAATGCAACATCAAAATCTAGGCTCAAATTGGTTGTGCTAGCAATTTTGGCCAAATAGCATCAAAAGCTAGACTTGAAATAAAGATGAGATGTTTAATCTAACAGATTTGAAACACTTTTAAAAAATTATGCATTTTAATCTTGGACATAAAATTGATCAATGGGTACGAGTATGAAACAAAAAGCACTTGGAGATAGATTATTTGCTCCCAAATAATGGCACAAACTAGAATCTTTTAACCAATAAGCTAGACAAAGGTGAATGGTGTAACTGTACTAAACAAAGACTCACAAAGTATACTTGAATTAGTTGAAATTTAGAAAAAATTGGACTATATGCAAATAGTTATATGAAACAAATTTAGTAGTGTAACAATGCTAAAATGATCAAAAGGTGTAACAAATGTTTGATTTAAGACTCTAAAGCAAAATGATTTTAGCAGCATAACACTACTCTCCTCAACTCAAAACACACACACAAAGTTTTGTAAATCCCTAACGCAAAAGTGTTCTATCCAATAGAATAAAGACTCGATTTACTATGGCATAAAAAAAATGGTAATAGGCAAGGTAGTATGAAATGTGATCTAGGACTCAAAGTGTGAGCGACACACAAGATGACTTGAGTTCTACCAATGATGACAATGATAATGAATCTAAAATGGCCTTTAATCCAAATTAGAAATTGAACCCAAGTTCCCTCAATTTTAGTGAAAATGGTGAACCCACTTAACACATCAACCTTATGAACTTATAAAGGTGCAATTTTGAATTTTAAATCATCAATGAATGACTTAAGAAAAATTTGGCCAATGGTCTAGTCTCAAATGGGTAGCATAACTATGCCAAAATGGATGATATGACATAATGTTTTTAGATGAAAAATTTTAATAATGAAAAAGATGATTTTCATTTGGGTAGCATAATGCCTTCTTATTCAATAAATTTGGTGGATAATGTGTTTGTTTTAAGGTTTTTGTTAGCAATCAAGTTTTGACTCCAAACAAGACCAAATAATCTAAGATAAAGACAAAAAATTAATAAAGTAATCATCCTAAGCCCTAAAATTATAAGGTTGCATGATATTGTTGAAGTCCATATTTATACATGAACTTGAGAGGAAATCAATTATTCATCCAAAATAAAAGTGAATTATATAGTAGGGTTTTTACACCCCCTTCTCTCAAGTGATAATACGATAGCATAGACCTTGGGGTACACCTTGCATTAGCAATACTTCCACAGCAAGTGGGGCTTGTCTAAAACTCTAAAAAATTTGACCATCTAGATGGATCTCATGTCTACCAACTTTTATATTGGCAAACAATAGAAGTAGCACATCATTTGGGTCTACATCATATGGTTTTTTATAAAAAGGTCTTACCCTTTTTACAACCACTACATATGTCACTCATTCAGTGTAATGTGATGTCTAACATGCTCAAAAATATTGGGCTTCACCTCTACTAACAGAGAAGGTTTAACCACTCAAACCACCATCCCAATGAGGGGATCCCAATTTATATGCCCCCCTCATGGAGAGGGGCTAAAGATGATGCCAGGAGATGAAGCCTTGGGTCAAATCATCCCTATAGAACTTACGGAAGGTAATGAAGTCCCCCTCACAAACCAAAATGCATGAAATAAAAACTAAGTAAAAGAGATTTATGGTTTTTTCTAGATCACCCAAGTTATGCAGGTCTTGGGGACAACCTTCACAACATCTTTTTTATGCCTTTGGACTAAAGCACAAATTTGAAATGAAGATGGTGCTTTGGATCCCACAAGTTCCCTATAAGGGATAGGGGGAGAGCATACACGCACAACTTCCTTTTTTCACAAAAAAATATGACTAAGAAAATGATAAATAACTTGCATAAAATAAAAACTTGGAAGTCACTTCAATTTTAAAGCACTAAAAGAAATATTTGGTGGTGTTTTTTGGCCCCTTGGCCTTAATTTACAAATCTTTGAAATAATAACTACAAAATGATTCAATTAAACACCCTAAATTTTCATTTAATCACCAAACAAAAATTCTTAATTATTTTTAAGCATCCAAAAGAGGTTTAAAAAGACTTAATTAAGCATGATTTGATCACTTTCCAAGTAGGTCCTACAAAAATAAAATTAAAATGTTGTTTAGATTAGAATCTCTTTTATGGATGAGACAAGTAACTTTAAGAAGTGAGCTCTCGAGTTTGCACAGTAAAATATCACAACTCCACAATCCAATACTATAACTCTGTAAAACCATGACTAGTTAGCATAATATCTCAACTCATAAATTAGACAACATAAATAGAAAAAATCACTACTCTAATGGACAATATTAAAAATAACAAAGTAAACCTTTAACTTAGAGAGTAACGATATTATTGCTTAACTTGTTAAGCACAAGATATATTGAGAGGCGAGGTGAATCAGTATATCATATATCTTATAAAACTTTCCCTTAACCAAATTCCACTTAATCAAACATTCAAGGTATGCAATAAAACTCAAACAATAAACACCACACAAGATAGAGAGAGACACCAGATATAACATGGAAACCTAATGTGGGAAAAACCACAGAGAACAATCTCAAGTATATGAATGAGCACCAACCCAAACAATATTCACAAGCACCAACTTGTAGGAGCACCAACCCCTTTGTTGAGCACCAACCCAGTAACTACTCGTGAGAACCAACCCCTTTGCTGAACACCAACCCAGCAACTATTTATGAGCACCGACCCCTAGGAGCACCAACCCCTTTGTTGTAGCACCAACCTAGCAACAATTCATGAGAACCAACCCATAAGAGCACCAACCCCTTTGCATATACCACACAACTATCTCTCAATGTTGTTATCTCAACAAATGATAGTTCATTACAACATCTCTTTCCTCTCTCTCACCTTTGCTCTTCTAAGCTAAATATAACAAATACCAATCATATTCATCTCTCACAATTGCTCTTCTAAGCTAGATATTACAATATCAAATCAACCTCTATCTCTCATATTACAAATGGCTTCTCAAGCCTTTATTTATAGCTTTCCAAATGACCTTTGGCCTTCCCCCTTTGTGACCCTTCAATCTCCATGGAAAATGGCACCAAACTTGTATGACCCTTCATATCCTTGCCTTTGAAAAGTCATGTGGTGACCCTTCATGAGCAAAAACGTCCTTCCCTCTTTTGTCCTTATCTTGGTGACTTTTCGTATTCCTCAAAGTGTCCCTCCATGAGAAATTTCGCCCTTCCTATTTTGTCTTCACTTGGTGACTCTTGGAATTCCCTAAGATGACTCTTCATGGGAAAATGCATCCCATCTTTCTTTTGTCTTTACCCCATGGCTCTATGATTTCTCCATGGGCCCTTCTTTTGTCTCATATGCAACCAAAAATATATTCATTAATATTAAATAAATATTAACTCACATTATCAAGATATATCTATTACAAACAACACTAAATGCAATGGGGCCTTTGTCACCAATAATGCTAGACCTTTAACATCAATGACAATATTTCCAACAATCTCCCCCTTTGTCATTAATGGCAACCTCAATTTTGAAACTACCACATCATGTCACCTACACATACTATCATCTAAAAACATACAGTAACTCCCCCTTATTGTAGCAACCTGTACCTATTCTTTGTACCTATTTTTGCACCTGTACCTATACCTATTATTCTCCCCCTTTGATGTCAATGGTAAAGGGCCTACCTAGAGCTAACACTTAGCTCCCCTTCAATTGATGTTGAACATCAATGGTAAGAAGTAATAGAAATTACTCCCAACTCCTCTCACAGATAGTTGAATGTGTTCTTTGATCGTTCCTTTGAGAAAATATCTGACAATACATACACATTGTTCCCTGTCCTATGAGCATCTGCAATCAACTCATTTGAATCTTTTCTTCTAATCTCACAACCTTCTTTATGAAAATTTAATGTGTATCCTTGATCACATATTTTACTAACACTCAATAGATTATGCTTAAGACCTTTTACATACAAAACATTCTTAGTCTTAGTTCTACTATAATCCAAACTCAAAGTACCTTTTTTGGCTATCTTGGCAGTGGTTTTATCTCTGAATCTCACTATACCACCATTGATCTTCTTTAGAGTTATGAACTTATTTTTCTCTCTAGTCATATGCCTCAAACATCTGCTATCAATGAGCCATGGCTGATCTTTATTTCTTACATGCAAAGTTATCTGAACCATCATAGAATCTTTAGGTTGTTTCTGCTGCCATGAACATGTCTGAACCTTCCTCTTGATGAATGGAGCTTTGAAACTCTGATCCTTTTTATTGATGAATGGAGCTTTGAAACTCTGATCTTTCTTGACTGACTCAAACATGCTTCTACAATACCGACCTGTGTCTGAATTTGTTGCACTTGTATCATACTATGGTCTCTTCATCAAAGCTTGATAAAGAAGAAAAAGAGTTGTGGCTTCTGCTTGACTCTACTTGACTTTCCTTCTCCTTATTTCTAAAATTGTTAGCTCTTTTTCTACATTCTAATTTATTGTGACCATAACCATTACAATAAAAACAATAGCCATAAAAATAAGACCTATCTATATATCTCTGACATGATTGCCTTTTGTAGCTTCATTCCCTCCAACCTTCTCTGTTTGAAATGTCCTCTATATTCTTCACTTCTCCCCTTTTTGTTTCCTCTTTTTTAAGAGCTTCAGCATAGCTCTTTTTCTTTTCAAATCTAATCCTTGCCTTATCTGAATTTGCTTTTTGACTTTCCAATATCTTATTCAGCATGTTACTATTATCCTCAAATTTTGAATCACTAACTACTTTATCATTGACTGCTTTCTCAATATGTTCTTTTAAAGAGGCAATTTTAATAACATACCTTTCACAATATTTTCTTGTTATTTCCAACTGTGTTGTTAGATCTTCTTCATTCTTCTTAGCTTCTTCCAAGTGTGTTATTAGATCTTCAATCATTTTCTTTGACTCCTGTTCATTTTTCTTGATCTAGCACTTTAATCTTCGATTCTTCTTATCAACAGCTTTTAGCTCTTCTAGGGCACAAATGAGTTCTCCTTCCATATTCACTTTAGCTTCCTCCTCTTCTTCTTCTTGATCATCTTCATGTATGGCCATGAATATAATCTCTTCTTCTTCTGAATCACTGAGTCCACTATCTTCGACTGAGCTAGGATCCTTAGAATACAGGGTCTTCTTCTTGAATCTCTTCTTGGATTTTCCTTTGAAATTCTTCTTGTATGTAGGATTTTCTTCTTCATCATCATTACCCTTATTTGGGAATTTAGTTGAAAAATGTCCAATTTTTCCATAATTAAAACATTTAAAAGGTAATTTTCCTTGATATTTACCTATTCCTCTTTTCAGCTTGCGAATGAAAAGTGCTCCATTGTCATCTTCATCATCATTGGAACTATCACTTGATTCTTGAATCTTAGCTTTCTCTTTCTTTGATGTCTTGAAAGCTGCTTCCCTCTTTGAGTTTTTATCTTGTTCTATTCGCATCTCATATGTCGTGAGTATATCATGAAGCTCATCCATCTTTAGCTTGGCTAAATTCTTCATCTCCTCGATTGCTGAAACCTTTGCATCATATCTCATTGGTAGAGATCTCAAAACCTTTTTTACCACCATTGACTCTTCTAACATTTCTCCAAGACCTTGAATCTAATTTATGATTTGATCAATTTGCAAAAGATAACTTGTTATATCTTCTTTTTCTTCCATCTTCAAACTTTCACACTGCCTTCTAAAAGTCTGAAGCTTAGCTTGCTGAACCTTTCCATCACCTTTGTAAATATTCTCAAGTTTTGCCCAAGTTTCATGAGCAAATTTACATTGCATAACTTTAACAAATTCAAATTCACATAAACCACATAAAATAGCATTTAAAGCTTTAGCATTACATTTACTTGCCTTCTTTTCCACTAGAGTAATTGTAGATATTTGTGGCTCTTCATATTCCTCCACCACTGCTTTCCATATGTCGAATCCAAGGGCCATCAAATAAGTCCTCATTCTTATGCTCCAAAAATCATAATTCATCCCAACAAACAAAGGTGCCTTATTTGTAGAAAATCCTTCATGTGACCCAGCCATCATGCTTTCCTAATCTACCTTCAATCCATAAAACTTTTCATAAAGGAACCTACTCTGATACCAATTGTTAAGCACAAGATATACTAAGAGGGTGGGTGAATCAGTCTATCATATATCTTATAAAAATTTCCCTTAACCAAATTCCACTTAATCAAACATTCAAGATATGCAATAAAACTCAAACAATGAACACCACACAAGATAGAGAGAGACACTAGATATAACGTGGAAACCCAATGTGGGAAAATCCACATAGAATAATCTCAAGTATATGAATGAGCACCAACCCAAACAATATTCACAAGCACCAACTTGTTGGAGGACCAACCCCTTTACTGAGCACCAACCCAACAACTATTTGTGAGCTTCAACCCATAGGAGCACCAACCCCTTTGCTGATCACCAACCCAGCAACTATTCATGAGCACCAACCCACAGGAGCACCAACCCATAAGAGCACCAACCCCTTCACCAATCACCAACCCAACAACAATTCATGAGCACCAACCCACAAGAGCACTAACCCCTTTGTGTATACCACACAACTATCTCTCAATGTTGATATCTCAACAAATGATAATTCATTACAACATCTCTTTCCTCTCTCTCACCTTTGCTCTTCTAAGCTATATATTACAATATCAAATCAACCTCTATCTCTCATATTACAAATGGCTTCTCAAGCCTTTATTTATAGCTTTCCAAATGACCTTTAGCCTTCCCCTTTTGTGACCCTTCAATCTTCATGGAAAATGGTGCCAAACTTGTATGACCCTTCATATCCTTTCCTTTGAAAATTCATGTGGTGACCCTTCATGAGCAAAAATGTCCTACCCTCTTTTGTCCTTATCTTGGTGAATTTTCGTAGTCCTCAAAGTGTCCCTTCATGAGTAATTTCTCCCTTCCTCTTTTGTCTTCACTTGGTGACTCTTGAAATTCCCCAAGATGACTCTTCATGGGAAAATGTGTCCCATCCTTCTTTTATCTTTACCCTGTGGCTCTTTGACTTCTCCATGGCCCTTCTTTTGTCTTATATGCAACCAAAAATATATTCATTAATATTAAATAAATATTAACTCACATTATCATATATATATATATATATAACAACATTAAATGCAATGGGGCCTTTATCACCAATAATGCTAGACCTTTGACATCAATGACAATATTTCCAGCATAACCCCAATAGTATAGGCTAGTCTCTAGTAGTTTAGCTACAATATCATGACTACAATTGATAATATTGTAATTGTGAAATTGTAGTAGTTAAATATCACAACTATTGAGTTTTGGTATTGCAATATCATAACTTGACTTGTAAATAAAGAAAACATTAGTCCAAAAACCTAGTTAAAATGCAATATCATTACTTTAAGACAAAACCATGACTGTGTTAGTTATGGTTTTGTGGTCTAGAGGATAATATCAAAAGTCCATAGTGATAAAATTATGACTTCTAGAAAACATCTTTTTGATCAAATTTTTCACTCTTTTTGGCCTCAAACTCTAATATTATACATGGAAATGGTTATTAAGTTACCTGTAGGAGCTATTTGATCAAATTCATGGGGTGTGGTCCCACTAGGCATGACATTTATAAACATAATATTAAAATAAGGAGACATTAGTATCATGTTAGTATAAGAAAACCAAATCCAAAAACACACTAATAGCTAACACCTTAAACCTAGATCAAATGGAGGAGCATGATAACAAAGTTATGATAAAAACACAACTAAAACAAAAAATACAAAACCTTTTGCCTTCCTTGTGTCTCCAAGATGACTTATTGAAGTGGCTTGCTTGGCTTGTGTTTCAAAGGTCTTTGTCAATGGAGATTTGGCTATTCTCCACCTCATCTTGGCATAATTTTCATGCTTGGATTTTGTCTTTGATTTAGTTTTAAATGGTTTGTCTCAATAGTTGGGCATAATAAAACTACATCAATATATGGCTTGAAACTATTTAGGTATGGTAATTATGGCTTGAGAGATCTTAAAATTATGAGTGTGAGGCCTTTTATTTATATATTTTTGTAATTGATCAGAATGAACCTGAACTGTCTATCTCAAGAGGAATATGTGTGTCTGAGAATCCATTCAATTTGAGAGGCTAAAATCAGTAAATGCCTTCATAAATATTTCAAATAGAGAGGCATTAAAGAGGTATGGGAGGGCTTAATCAGATATTTTTTACAATTAAGGCTTTTAGATGCCACCCCATAAATGACCTCACCTGATGATGCAGATATTATAAACCAGTTTCAATTAATGAAACATTCAAAATTTTATATGAAAATTTAACTTAAGCTCTTGATTCAAATTAATTGGTCTTAAACATGATTAATCAATTTTAGTGCAAATCTTGGAAATTAGTGTTAAAATTAATCAAAATAGTTAAAATGTCATATTATTGGCTTGAAATTTGACTAGATTAGAATTGGAAGGCAATGTTAGATGTGTTGGATCCATTATCCCATTTAGGATGTTTCCAACACAAAATAATAAGGGCACGTGTCTCATGTAAGAAATTCGGTAGAAAAGAGCAATCTAGAGCACCTAGGTGTGAAAATGTCATTTTGACTCGAAATGATCTGATCAAAGTTAGTTATCTCATAATATGCATTGCCCCATTTAGGGATACATTGGCCAAAATCAGCACTCGTATATGACAAATTCAAATCATTTAGTGTTTTTAGGCCAAATTGTGATATTTGATAGAAATTGTTCTGAAGCTTGATTGGAGGTCATTGGTGGCCACTTTTAGGCATCTACAGTTACCACAATAATATCACTAGGGAGGGTTCTAAAGCCTCCATTCAATCAAAACTATGTAATAACCCTAACTAAGACTTATGTTTTCATATTCACTAAAATAATAAGTAAAGCAAAATCTAATCTAGTGCTCACCAAAGCTTGTGGCATAAAGTGGGGGTAATAAAAATTAAAAGTAAATATGCATATAATACATATACTCATGTCAATGTATATGGAATCCTAATTCATGGGAGAGAAGTACAAATTCATATCTATATACTCTTACAAAAAGAGGAGAAAAGTTAGGAATACTTGCCTTTGAAGATGAACACGTAGATCCTCAATCTCTCTTTTGACCAAGGTGCTTCATAAGAGGTTGTCATGGTATGTAGGAATGACTAAGATAAATCAGCTCTAGGCTACATAACCTATCAATACATCTAAAAGACTTCTCCATAAGATAAGATCCATATCTCCAAATAAAGTATAAAATCATAAACTATGTTCTTCAAGTAGAATGGTAGATAAGTAGATGCACAATATATATATATATATATATATATATATATATATATATATATATATATATATATCATCTTCTTCTCTTCTCTTATAATGGTGAAATGTATGTGTTTTTATAAGTTGATCTAACCCTAGCCCTTTCTAAAATTTTAGGGCAACAAGTTCAACCCAATCAACCTAGTATCATTATTTATAAAAATAAATTAGGTCATGATCTAGGTCATCCAGGGGTCGACCTAGAACCTAATAATTTTTGTCAATTAGAGTACAAGGTTAATGGGGCTAAAAATGTAACATAAACCATCAAAAATAGTTCTAGGTTTGGGAAGGGATAATGAAGGTGGTAAATTACTACATGAGGGTGAAAATAGGAGGAAAAGCTTAGAGGAATGTTTATGAGATATGTGTGTGTAGATAGCAAGTGGTAATAAAGGACAATAATCTTGTGAACCATCGATGGTCTACCCACCCTTTTCCTGGTACACCCATTAAGGCATGCACTCAGAGAGATTGAGACTCAATGGGTTCTTGCAAGATAGAGAACATTAGTAATTGATAACTTTAAAAATATTATGTGTATATATATGCCCCACTTAAAGCTCATCACGTGTCATGTAGGTGTAACATGAGATATCACTTCAAGAAAGAAACATAATAGCACATAATGTTGAAGTTGAATAAAGTGTAGTAAGGAGAAAATAAGATAAATGAAAGGACATAATTGAAAAACACATACCCTTACTTACCTTAGTATTGTAGATAAAGAAGGAGATGCAAGAAATGTGAAGGTGTCTAATGTAGGGAACATTAGGTGAACCTATATAGGTTAGCAAAAAATAGCAAAATATTGAAATTTTTACAATATATACATATAATAGTTGAAAATATTCTCTACGATTTCAAGACTCTAGAACATTTTACAATTTGAAAAAAGAGTGATTAGAGACAAAGATATGATCAAAATAAGAAATCTGATAGTAAATATTTGAAACATAAATAATTTTGAATATTAAATATAAATAGGGTAAAAAATAATTCATTTGGATTTTTTACTATTCTAAGAAAACAGAGCTCTGAGAGACCTAGTCAAAGACTAGAGAGCCAATATGGTGAGGAGATAACAACTGAGATGAGGAGAACACATAGCGAGTGTAGTATAGGTAAGCAACTAAAAATTTTAATTTTTTTAATATTTTTATTTGAAATTGAGTGAATTCTATAAAATTAACTAGTAGACAAAATCTAGGCATTAGAATAAACCCTAAGAAAATTTTAGGAACACTAGGGATAAAATGGAGTATTGGGTAGGAAGGAGTGAGACCAACAAATGCTCAAAGCATTTATGGTAATTGGTCAAAAAGTCATTGTTTTGGATGAATAGAGTCAACTAGGTTGACTTAGTCTATAAGGGCAAGATAACCAATAAGATAGATGCATATCAGTAGGTTGATTTAGTTAGTTAAGGTAGGGGTCTGATTGCATAGCAATGGGCTAACTTAGTTTTTTCTTAAATGGCCAGTGTAGTACTGGAGGGTAAAAGGTGGTCAACTTAAAAACTATAGGCATAAAGGTGATTGATTCATTAATGAATAGGTCAATCTAGTATTAATTTTTAATAGGCCGATATAGTATCCCAGATGAAGTATAGGACTGATTTAGTATTTAATAAGTTGGTTCTATAGAAAATGGAAAAACTAAATCAAACTAGCTAAATGTTATGAAAAATTAAGAATGTAATTTGATTATAAATGACATGAAGATCTAATACATACTTTGTTATTTGATATTTTGTAGAGATACCAGAGAGATTGGCAACTAATAGATGTGTCATGGTTACCAAATTTACTAGAGCATTTGACAGACATGGATAGAGTAGGACTAGTTGCACTAGGTCTGGGAGGTATTTTGGACATGAGGTGGACCTCATTGTCCAGTTCCTCATATCATGAGAATGGTTAACCAACATATTTTGATGGGTGGTGGATGGGGATACCATATAGGTGGGTATCACACTAGAGGATGTCCATTCATTTTTTGGACTATTGATAGGAGTGACACTAGTGATCACAAGGACACTAGATGATCTGGAAGAAAGATGAGAACTAGCTAGGTGGGTGACATGCTTAGATAGGATATACCTAGGTTTTAGGGTTAGTCTATTTGATGTGTATATCATGTATATTATAGTCATCTATAATTCCATGATCATACTTATGATAGCACAAGTATTATGTCATAAATTAAACAATTAAGTATCGTTATATGCGATAGCATTGTGCTAGTTCATTTTGGATCATGGGGCACTATATGATTTTGGGTCTATCATATAGGTCTAGATCATGCATGATATGTATGGGATGTTATCTAGAGGTTAGAAGATCATGGGACCATTGGTTTGGATTAGTGCATGAATAAATGAGAGGTTACCTATGTATCAGCCAACTGGGTTACCCTATGTGGTCAATGATAGGTTACCTTGGTGACTTAATGGAGGTAGTATCAAGTAGCACGGACTGTGCCCCACATTTTATCACTATATATGATCACATGAGGGGAGATTATGTGGTAGTCATACACAAATATTGATACTATTTGAACTAATTAGGAGACCATGGTAATAGGGCTAGTTTGAGTGTGGATCATGGGCCACTATACTTGGTGAGTAGAGACATAGCCATTGGCACACTTACTAAGGTAATTTGGACTCATACACCTAATTAATCCTCTAGTAGTGTCTAATTTTTGGGCATAAAATTATAAATAATTGAAGGAGGGAGGAGGAGGAGTAGGAGTACCAATCAATATAGCAGTGATCTGACCATGGCATATGAGACCATGGACTAGTCGAGCATGATAGTTGATAGCTAAAAGGGGAGAGGATATGGATGTTTATGCAAGGGTAAAAAAGGTACCATGGCAAGAACCATAATAGGAAGAGTAGAAACCACCTCAACCATATCATAGATAAAGTCACTATCAATGAGAGAAAGCATAGATAAGGGTAGCCACATAAGATGACCCAATAGTTGGTCTAGGATAGAGTTGGTTGATAGAGTCACCTCTGAGGAGAGGTTCATGACGGGCATGAGTGGTGATTCCTAGATTTAGATTGATAGGATGTTGATTAATAAATGAGGTGCTTTGGGTATAAGTAGATGGAGAGACTGTGCTTGATGCATTAGCATACAGAGAGATGTTGGTTGGTGACACCAAGACTAGTAAGAAATGTTATAATTTTAGTTTTGATATAGGATACTAGTTTCAAGTGATTGTATTATATAGATAGATTTTGAGATGTATATGTGATCTAATATCTATTTGGTTTTGGTTTTGAATATCTTATGATATAGGAGGTTAGATGGGGATCCCTAGTCATGGTTGCACACCATGATATTTTGGATGGAGTGCTAATACCATATAACCCCAACATGATGGATGATTTTATGGTACCATCTACCCTAACTCAAGCAAGCTAGTTTAGACTAGTGGGGGAGGTTGTAAGGTAACTAAAAACACATGGGGATAGATTGTATCCATTGGTAGGGGTGGGAGTAGGAGAGGCACAGGTCTAATAGGCCTTAGCTCAGGAGAGAGTTACACATATGGATACCACAGTCTAGATTGGATAGGTATAGGACCAGGTGTCCAACCCATAGGGATAGGTAATAGGATTGATATCTCAAACTACCTCATTACATTACATTGTGTAGAGGGGATAGTCCTAAGCATCGATGGGTAGTATGGCTAGGCCACAGGATAGGCATGATGGATCCCAACCATAGAGCTGGAACTATGTATTTTTGTATTTTGTACCATTGTATTGTAAAAACACATGATATATATATATATATCATAAGGTCTCAAACTACCTCAAATAGGATTGAGATCTCAAACTACCTCATTACATTGTACTGTGTAGAGGGGATAGTCCTCGGCATCGATGGGTAGTGTGGCTAGGCCATAAGATAGGCATGATGGAGCCCAACCATAGAGTTGGAGCTATGTATTTTTGTATTTTTTACCATAGTACTGTATAAAACACATGATGTATGTGTGTGTGTGTGTTGATTTTGACAGTTGGATTTGATCTCATGATATATATATATATATATATATATATATATATATATATATACATATATACATATATATGTACATATATACATATACATACATACATATATATATGTATGTGTGTATATACATACATATATATATGTATGTGTGTATATACATACATATATATATGTATGTGTGTGTGTGTATATATACATATATACATACATACATACATATATATATATATGTATGTATATATGTATATGTGTGTGTGTGTGTATATATCTACATGTGTGTGTGTGTGTATACATATACATATACATACATATATATGTATGTATGTATGTATGTATGTATGTATGTTTGTTTTGACAGTTGGATTTGATCTCATGAGTTGTATTTGGTTGTGGTTGGTGTTGCATGGATTATTTATTTCTAGCACATGTATTTTTTTTTTGTTGTATATGCTATGAGAAATATATGTGGAGTGTTTTATTTTCTAGCATTATGTAATACACATGCATGGTTAAAAATAAAAAGGAAAAAAGGATTTGGAAAAGTATAATTAATCATAAACAAATGGACTACACACTATACCACAATGGGAAATGTGTAATAATAAAATACGACTAAGTATAATAAACCAAAAATGGTAAAAAAAAAAGTAACAAAATGTTATTAAACCATGAAAAAGATTTGACACCAAATTAAAATGAGTAAAATCACATTATATCAAATTGAAAAATAATGTAATAAATGAAAATCACATGAAAGACAAATGGTATATAAAACCAACACAATTAAGTTAATCAATCATACTAAATCACGTTGGGAAGGATAAAAGAGAAACAAAATTGGAAAAAAGAACTTAAATTGATCACATTAATTCAAGTTGTAAAGTATGAAAAACTTAAGAAAAATGGTAGTATTCTTGCATGCAATAAAAAAATAAGAAGATAAAAGTGAAATATCAATTAAGCATAAAACATACTATATCAAGATGGGAAGCATGTCAATGATGTGTAACTCATAATCAATAACTTATCTCAAATTTGACACATGTAATTTCATTGTGACTTGGGCATTGAATTATTTTGTTAGGAAGGCCAGGTCCTATCCATGGTCTTACATTGCAACTCACAAAGGGAACACTAATGAGGTGGAAACAATGGGAAAAAAATGTTAAATGTTATGTTTTAAATGGTAAGTTGGTAATTTGGTAATTTGTGAGGAAGACATAGTCCTATCTAAGGTCTTACACTACAACTCACAAATGGGATCCCTAGGGTAAGTGATCAATGAACAAAATAATATTTCTCAAGGGGAATATTAGGATTATTGTAAATTAATGACGAAATGTAAAAATTATAATGTAGGCATCTTATGAGAATACTTTAGGAAACATGAGGCACACTAAGAACATAGAAAGACACTAAGTGACTAGCTACCATCAATATACAAAGGATACCCATTCACTATTATCACAAAGCTATGTAGGTAGACACATGAGATACTAAGATCAACTCATGCTGGTTATTTTGAACAATAAAATTAAAATGGAACTACCTTCCCATAACATGTTCCTTATTTCTAAGGCCCTCTCACAGAGCCATCAGTCTACTGCAAATATTGAGTACTTGCATTATAAATTAGGTAGTACTAAAATATTTTTATTCTCCTTTCCTATTTTGCTAGCCTTTTGTACTCCAATGGACCTCAACTCTATCATGAGGCCAACTATGGATTTTGAGCTTCAATTATAAAAAAGAGATGTGATTAGAATCACATCTTTTAATATGATTAGACTTTTGAAATTTTTAATGTTGCCTTTTGTATCATTTCCTTTTTTTTAAATGATTTGCCTTTTAAATTTTTATGGCTTTTAATATTCCTCCTTCATAAGGACTTGGAATGACCAATCATGAGAGACAAAGTGATACACACAAATGATATATAGATTGTGTCTAAAATATGTTTAGTATCCAAATATATGACTTATTAAAACACTTAGGTTTACCTATGAGCCAACATGTTATCTCAAGTTTCAACCATGTGTATGCTGAGTTTGTGAAAGGAGATAATGGGAATAAATAAATATCCAATATGGACTGGAAAAAGGAGATGATAATGAGATGACTTATTTGCTAACTAATTACATGGTAAAAAATGAATGACTAAGGGGAGCAAGGTTTGTATAACCAAGTCACAATAATTATTATATGTGTTATTGAGATAAGGTATAAAATAATCATAATAAAAGAAGAAGAGATTCATCAAAGTAAATGAATAGATAGAGAAAAAAGCATGTAATTATGAAGATAATACATAAGATATCATAAGGAAATAAAATGACACCATAGATAACATGTAGTGTGAAACAAAAATAACCATGTAATATAGATAAGAATTTGACACAATGTCAAATGATATAAGATAGATAAATGTAAATTTGGAGCACACATCCAATCAAAAATAAAGAAATAAATGAAGGAACATCATGTTGTGTTCATAAATACTAATATATTTATCCACACACACTATCTATAACATCTGATAAGGCTCTCTAAATCTAAACTCTAACTATAGTAAGTGTCTCATCAATATTTAGAGAAAGCTAATAAAATACTTCTCATCAAATGTACTTGATAGAAAATGTAGGCATGGCTGAAAGATCATGATCATGAGGGCCATCGTACATGGGATACTCGAGATAAGGAATAGGAATGGACTCTATGGGACATGAAGGAGTCACTAGTGGGGAAGGGGGCATAGGTGAAGGAGTCATCGATGTAGAAAGGACCACAGGTGAAGGAGGATCCATGGGTGAAGGATTCACAGGTAGATAAATGATAGTTGGAGAAGGGGCCATAAGTGGATAAGCCATGGTAGAATAAGGGGGAACATTCTTGTGAGGGAAACTTAAGGGAGGAGGGATAGTAGGTGTAGGAATGGTCATAAGATAATCCTTGAGATGTTATTAAGGGATGTGGAAAAAATTAGTGTGATGGGTACTGCATTGGTTCCATAAATAATATACCTCTCCATATTTGGGAAGATATTTAGGTAATAATTTTGAGGGAGGTATAGCCTTATTTATAGGCTGAGGAAGAGTAGGATGCAAGGTGTCAATATATTATCTAAGCTTATGAAAATACATAGAGGAATGATTATTCATGTCATGAAAGTAATAGATATGCCTATTAGTAGATTGTGTGGGTATATTAATAAGGGGAGTGAAAACAGAAGCTAGGGAAAGCTAGTATAATGTACAATCTCTAGTCCAATGACTAGAAACTCTATGAATATCATAGTGTGGTTGATCGTCCCATTTGGTGGGTAGAGGAGAAAGTTATGGTAAAGGGAGAAAACCATCACCAAGGGATGGTGGGACTGGTGGAGAGACTACACAAGGCTCGACTGAAGGAGTAATGAGATCAAAAATAGGAAGAGACTCAGCTAGAGAGGGAGTGGGAATAGAATCTAAAATAGTCTTAGTTAAGGGAAGGTAGGATGTATAGAAGGTTAAAAGATAGTAGTAATAATCTCAAAGGTAAGCTAACTATAGGGGTCATATTATCTAGTGGGGTGATAAGGACCATTCATAGCATGATCCATAAGCATACTTCTACAATTTTATTAATAAATTGGAGGTGTTTGTACCATCTCTACCCTATGAACAAGAGTATTAATGCTAAAATTAATAACCCTATAGGATGGTTGATAAGATAAATAAAAAGGCTAAAGCAAAGAAGAATGATAATGAATGATTTCAACATCTCAAGCTGAATAAAACCTCCTAGAAAATGGGTCATCTAAGGTATAACCATCATCATAGTTAGGTATATGAAGATCAATTACACATGTAGGGATGACCTTTTTATTAGAGGTGGCATGATGAATGAAGTGTTGAGTCTTAGTTAAGACTATGGGTAGATCACTATTAGGTGGTTAACTAGAATGTGGATAAAGAGAAGGTGAAAGATAAAAAAATGAGATTAGGAAAGAGATTGTAAGTTTTTATCTTGAGATCAATCTTTTCAGGCTTATCATCATCTAAATCTAAGAAGTTAGGTAGTATATTCCTAATGTGTTTGGGGTGACCATGCTAACCTCACATAGAATTGATAGGGAAGTTAAACCATTGGGATTCAAATAATGGAACACTCAGAAAGGGTGCAAGGGTTATAGTTTTGAATACACCAAGGTTTTATAATTATTCAACATTCTAAGGGTTAGTGTCACCTTGAATCTTACATATTATGCCATTATGAGGTAACTTGACACATTGATAGGCAGAAGAGGCATTAACCCTCATGCAATGAGTCCATGGTTTGACAAAAAGGATGTTATAGGAAAGAGGAAAATTGAATATCATAACCTTCTTTCTAATAGTGATAGGTGGAATGGTGATAGGGAGACACACACAACCTAAGGGAGGCATTTACCTTCGATCATAACCTTGACACATGTTGCGTGTGGACTTAAAATTACATTCATAGTATCCAAGGGTTTTAATAAAATTAAGAGAGGCAACACAAGTACCTAAACCCTCATCAATCAAGGCACACTTGACTTAGATATCATTTATTTAAACACTGATAAAGAGGGTAGGATCATCTGCACAAAGCAGAATCTCATTAGGAATCATATAAGTAATGGGGGATTTGAGGGAAAGATAAGTGTCCATGGTTTTTTCAATGTGTATAGACATCTCTTTACACTTTTGTAAAATTCTATCTTCTAATCTAGATAAGGTGGATTCACATCCTATTATGGGAAGATGAGGGATGTTCATTTTGAATAGGAGCTGCATAAGATGATTATGATGATGTAGAGAAGTCTGCATGAGTTTGAGAAATGGGATTTGAGAAGGGATATTAGTAATTTCTATAATAGGGTCCCATTCATCATAACATATAAAGGGACTGATGGAGAGAGGTGCATAGTGTTGGAGGAGATCCTTGAAAGGAAGAGTGTAAGTGCATGTAAATTTGTGTTGATAGGATGTGGGAAGTTTAATTGGGGGATAAGTTGGTTGATTATCATGAGAAGATGAAGTAGCTAATGTAGGTTTGGTATGAGATAGATTTGAAGAAGTGGTATTATAAGGTTGAGTATCATTAGCGATGGGTAAATAGGTTGGAGGAATTGTAGAAATGGTATGAGAGGTGTTATCCAATGGAGGTGTTGGAATTGATTCATCAAAAGAGATAATATCATCTTTCCCCAACTTTGTTAAGTGAGTTGGGGAAGAATCTTGGATAACATAGAAAGTGTGAGACAATTGGTGAGTGTGTGTGGGATGAGAATAAATAAAGGAAACTACCCTTCACATATTAGTCATGTTGACCATATTCTCTTTGGGATTTGGGTCGATAAGATTGTCAATGTTATGGTGGAAGGAGTAGGATTATCATTATTATCTTAGTGATTTAGAAGGGGGTCTTTGTAAATGGGCAAATGAGCATTATCCTAGTTCAAAGCTTGAGTTTGAGTTTGTGTTTCATGAGCTTTGAAGGCAACATCATAGGCTTGTTTCTATTTATGAATTATAAAATTATTGTCTAAATTGTCACCAAGGAGGAAATCCATAGCTAAGTTATGAAATTGCCTAAAAATCTCATGAGAATCACTCCAACTAGTATGAAACCCAATAAAATTTCTTTGGATCATACCATGATTTCATGGGATGAGTGGGATCAAGTTCTCATGGAAGAGGCCTTGGTAGACACTTTTGTAACTTTGTAAAGATAAAGGCATATGATCATTGATTCTACTTATTGAAGAAAAGTGAGGATTAGGCATATGGTTTAGAGGGAAAGCTTGTTCTTGAGCATAGTTAGGAGTAATAGCTTGAATATTATGAATGGTATCATAAGAATCAGTGATGATATCATTATTAGCATGATAATTTTTATTTTTGATGAGAATATGGGTGCCCATATAAGTTTGGGATGGATTGAATTGATACATAAGGATATCTTATCACTTGGCTTGGTTGATGGCCTCTTCCAACATTTGTGGAGAGAGGGTCTAAACCCAATATTAAAACATAGGATAGATAGAATAGGTGAATAGATGAAAAAGGTTATCATCTACCATGTTGTGTTCATATTTGTTATAAAATTTCTTCCACTATTTGATGAAAGCTTATGTGATTTCTACCTCAATTTGCTTGCAATTAATAAAATGAACCAAGGTATTTTTAGGGAGGTCACTAGTTTGAAACTCTTATACTAGATAATTAACTAAATATTCCAAAATATTGATGTAATGAGATTTGAGTTGTTTATACCAATCTAAATCATCTCTAAATAGGTTTTTTGCTAAGATCTTAGTAGTGGCAAAAGTGTTTAACTTGACCCAATCTTTGTATAGATTTACAAATGTTTTTACTATTGAAGAATTGTCAATGATGTCATGATGATGTCATGGATGTGTCTAGGTGAGTGAATGAAGTTATTTGGTATTCTAAGTGATAATGATAAAGTATGCAATGTGTTGGTCCTAGTATTCTTAAAGTATGCTTGGTTAATCTTTAGTTTTGGCATGGTTTGAGATGATTAGGGATGAGTCTAAAGTGTTGAGCATGTGAAAGGGGTCCTATCAAAATTCAAGAATGATTTGAGTGCTTGTGTGCATGAGTGTATTTTATATGGTTGATCATTGTTTTCATATAGACACTTTAGGTCTACTGGTAGAAAATCTAAGTGGGCAGTTTGTTGATATCACCATTGCCACGTGTGGATGAGTCAGGGGGAGTTGATCATATGGTTATGATAAAATTTGTGCTTAGTTTTTATGTGATAAATTTCTATTCACGAGATGAATCACAACATAATATATGAAAGTGTAAATTTGGGCTCTTAGGCAATTTGACAGTGTTTTCCCATACTTAGCCAAATTTGTAATGTGACAAGAAAAGTTGAGTAGGCATTTTGATGTAGTAATATTTCACACATGTGGTAGTTTTGGAATGATTTGATAATATGGGTTAGTTTAGTTTTTTTCCTATTTTTTATGCATTAAGTTCCAAGTCATGCGATGAAGTGCATCAAAATATATGCATGTGCAAAGTTGGCCTTCCAAACATTTCTTGACCTAGTTGGCTCTATGGTAGAGAAAATCTAAGTGAGCAGATTAATGGCATTATATGTTACACACATAAATGTTCTCAAAAAATATTTATATATGGTTGGATTATCCTATATTATTATAGAATTTTTTCCAAATTTTAGATCATGTGTCTAAGCGTAGCAAAATTTATTGAGGTCCAAAGTTGCCCTTCTAGGTAAATAGCAATGGTCCCCATACTTAGTCTATTTTGCATGATGTTAAAGATCAGGACTAGATGGAGATTCAATGGTTCACCAGAGTTCATAAATATAGATATAAAGTTTGTATTAAGTCAAATGGGTCAGATTTTTTGATAATTAAGCTAGGTAAATATCAAGCTCCTTACAAAAAGATTAATGAATTGTGTTTGTTCCAAGATGTCAGGTTGTAGCAAGAAGGTGCCAAGTGTTTGATGTTTAACATTGAGTAGAGATAAATATAAATCTTACTCAAAGGATAAATGGTAAAAATTAAATTCAATAGGTCAAAGTGACAGTTTTCTAGCATTGTTAAAGCAAGGACAATCTCGAAGAGATCAACGGAGCGTATGTGGTCAAGATTGCAAGATTACATGAGATGAGGTAAACTATTTGAAATTTAATATTTGGGATGTGCTGCACTATGTGTTAAATTTTAAAATAATATCAATGGTTCATTATTTATCTAAGAAATGAGGCCACAAGATGAATTCTAAATGACCAAATTTTAATTGTGACTATTTGGATTTAAATATTCAAATTTGTGAAGGAAAAACTAGTGTTCAGTTTTTGTGCTATATCTTTCGATCTATTTAGAATTTTCTCATGGTGTTAAAAGTGAATTTGTATAGGAATCCAAGATGAATTTATAAATATATATGTTAATATCTTAAATTGTGTACAATCAAATATATTTAGGTTCAAATTTGGCTATGTGTTCATGCATGTTCTGCAAGTAACCTGAGAAGATTGTTTGATGTGGTTTTGATATCTCTTAATGAATTAGGTATTGGGGAGTGTTTTATACCCCATTAATAACATATTTATTCATTATTAAGGTTTGAACAATCATATATAGTATGAAAAAAGAGTTATAATTTGATTGCATTTTCATTCATATTGATTGTGTGTATAGAGAAGTGTTTGAGCTAATTAGGGGTTAGCAGAAGAGTGATATGATGGATGTTGTCACTTAAATGGGACATATGTATCATGTTTCATGGGTCCATGAGTTTTAAATTGTTCATGTGTTATTTTTTTTCATGATTAAGTGCTAAATGTGTGAATAGTTCTCCATGAGACCTATAAGAGCTATAAGGGCCTAATTGAAAGGTATAGCTGCTTAAGAGTGATCCATAGATGTTATGGCCAAACTATGAAGATTTATTTGAGTTATGTCTTAATGTTATATATTCCTTAAGGTTTAATTAATTATTAATGGTTTACTAAGGTGTTAATAATCATGTATGCTCTATAAATAATGAAATCAAAGATGATATCTAGACTTGAGAGACTAGTGAGAAAGGCTTGTGTGTGTGGTTTAGAGTGAAACATTGAGAGGTGAAGGAGAGTAAATGTGCCTAGTGGATGGGTTGTTGATAAAAGTAGATTAATATTTTTGTGTATGACCATTTTTTCATGTTGTTGATGTGGTGATAGAGTTGTTTCTAACGAGTGAAGAGTGATCCAAAAGGTGGCTTTGGATGCATTGAGTGTCTAGAGTTGAAGAAAGCTGATATAATTTATATCTCCATCATATTGTTAAGAAATAAATGTTATAAGATATGTTATATTCATAGTTTTTATTTTATTTATTCAACATATAATGGGTTGTAGCCTCCTTGCAAGGTGAAATGTTTTAAAGGTCTAGTTGTTTTGGAAGCTCAGCTAGACAAGTGTAGTAGCTCCTTGTGGGATTGTAGTCTCCCTAAAATAAGGGATGGTAGTTCCTTGATTAGTTAAATCTAGTCTAAATTAGTTATTTTTATTAGAGGATAGTAGTCTATTTATAAGTTCCATTGGATTTTCTCCTCCAAAAGGGTTTCCCACATATGTCATGTGTTATGTGATTGATCTTGCATTATCTATTTAATTCATTGTTATGAATCATCTATATGCTTCATGAATTCTTGTGGTAATTGATTAAGAGGTTGAAAAGATTGATATTAAATTTGGATTATCTAGGCTCACTAATTTATCCCCCCTCTTAGTTATTTTACCTCTATCAATTGGTATCAGAGCAGGTCTTTTGGTAAAGGCTTGATAGCATGAAGGTGATCCAAGGTATAATATGGGTAGTCATCAAATGAAAGAAGGTTTCTCTACTAAGAAATAACCAATGTTTAATGTATCTAATTAATCATTTTTGAGTTTAAGGATGAGGACATACATTATGTCCATAGGGTTTGATGTATATCAATCTATTGTAGATGGTTATGTTTCTCCTAATACTCTATCTAGTGTTGTAGATAAGAATTTATTTGAGAATAATTCTAAGGTAATGAATGTCATTACTTGTGGTCTTACAAATACTAAGTTCACCAAGGTAATCCATTTTAAATTTTCTAAAGAGACATGGGATAAATTATAGATCATTCATGAAAGAGATTCAAAGGTTAAGTCAACAAAGTGTAGACTCACCAAAGATAATTTAAGAGTATTAAGATGAAGGAAGAATATTCTTTAGAATCATTTTTGTAGAGAGTTTATGAGATTATAAACATCATCAGAGGTCTTGGAGAGAACCTTGAAGAGGATGCTATAGTTAAAAAGGTATTTAGGTCTCTATCCCTCAAATTTGATCCAAAAGTATCTGTTATATAAGGAATTCATGATCTTACTCAATTGAAAATGGATCAATTGCATGGCACCCTTACTACCTATGAGATGAAAATAAATGAAGATATACCACCAAAGAAGGAAGCATCTTTCAAGATTGAAATGAAGACAAAGAAGAAGTTTCAAGGTAAGAAACTCAAGGAGGATGACATTTATGATATTGATGAGGATGAACTAATTATTTTGTTTACAAGGAAATTAAAAACACATTTAGGCAAGTATAAGGTTAAACTATCCTTCAAATGCTTCAATTGTAAAGAGATGGGACATTTTGATAGAAAGTTCCCTCATAAGCATGATGATAAAGAACATGGTGAAAACCATGATGAAAATAAGAAGACATACAGGAAGAAAGGATTTAGAAAGTATAACAATAAGAAGAAGTTCTTCAAGAATAAGAAGAGTCTCTACACCAATAAATATTTTAGATCATCATATGAGAGTGAAGAAAGTGACTCAGAGAATGATCATGAAGATGATGGTCCTGTTGAAGATTAAGATCTTTTCATAGCTGAGGAAGGAATTTTCTCACATCAAAAGGAGTCTATTTGTATTGATTTAGATGATGATGAAGATGAAGTGGACTATGCAACTTCATTGACAAATACTCATGAAGAAATAAATATTGAGAAAAATATTAACAAGAAGATGAAGACTCGAATCAAGGACTATGAGGATCAATTCAGTGTATATGAAGCAAGAATGAATGAAGATACCAAGGAACATGAAGATATGGTCAATCATCTCAGTTGTCAATTAGAAATTATGTCCACAAGTTTGAAATTCAAAGAAGAATAATGTTTAAGGTATGTAGTTGAAAATGAATCTTTGAAATCTGAGTTAGAGAAGACATATAGTAAGGTAAAGTCATTTGTGAGATTCGAAAATAGCTCAAGTGATCTAGACAATATTTTGAATGATCAAAAGCATGCAAGTGATATAACTGGTATTAGATATAAAGAAGAACCATAGAATGCATCTCAAGACAAGATTAAGACTAATGTGAACAAGGACAATCATACTTTGAAGACAAATCATCAAACAAGGAATGAAGGTGATGATATAATGAAGACAAATTAGATTATACAACCAAATTTCATGAGTTATGCAAGTTTTAATGGTTATTGTTACACATGTAATAAATTTGGGCATAAATCTAGAGAATGCAAGATACTTTTAATAAATTATTTTGCATGGAACAATGATGGGGTTCATTAGTCAAAAAGTGTGAACAAATTCAAGTCCTTCAACTATCTTGATGATAGATATTTTGCTAAGCATTATCCAAATAAGGTTAGGCAAGGTGAGTCTTCTTCAAAAGGAAGAGTTTGTACTAGTTGTTATGACATAAGACACATTACAATATTTTGTCTATATCAAGTAGGGAAAAATGAGTTCACTTTAATAAATATGGTCTACTATAACTGTGAACAAAGAGGTCACATTGCTAGGTTCTGCAAGTAAAGGTCTATAAAATAGAATAAGTTCAATCAAGCTCCAAGAGTGCAAGATATAAGGCATGTTACTCATAGAATCCAAAGGTGACAAGTGTGATTTATGATGAGTCTATAGGTCCAAGTAATTTTTTTTCTATGGTGGATAATGATACCAAAGTTGAAGTGTACCAAGGGGTCTCATTGTCTACTCATGTTGAGAATGAAGAGACCAAACTCAAGGAGAAGACCAAAGTGTTGGTAGAGGATAGTTCTGAGGTGTGTATGGATGCAAGTAAACATCATGTTGTTACTAAGTAAGTTTCATGTAGAGAACATCAGTTGTTTGTACCTAGTGATGAGGTTCCAAATCATAAGGCAGATTCCTCAAATGAAAAGGTATGTCATAAATCTATGTTGTCTACATGTATTGTCAATCAAATCCTAAAATAAAAAGAGAATGTTGTTTTTGAGCATGTTTATTGTCTTAAGCCTAAGAAGAAGAATAAGAACTAAAAGTATCAGATGATAAAGGAGGAGAAGTTTTTTATTATTTTTTGGGAAACTAGTGTTTAGTTTCTAAATAATAAAGGGACTGGAATAAGGGGAAAATTTAATTTAATAAGGTAAAATACATATTTTTATCAAATTAATTACATAGGGAAGAGGAGTAACTTATCTATAGAATTAGACTGAGATGACTATTTCAAAGCCTAAAACCTACTACATAAAACTGAGAAGATGTCAGGAATTTAGATCTATCTTTCATTCGATGAAAGGATAAGAGTACTAAAAACATGACACTTCAGGGTCCAACACTATAGTCCAAGTCCTACAACTATTATCTAAACTAGTCAAAGAGATTTGAGTTTTTTGGTTTTGTCCATTGTCCCTGTGTTATCCTACTTGTGAAATTTTAGATCCTAAATGTCAATAGAGCTCCTTGTAGAGTTGTTTTAATTTTAAAAACCCTAGGTTCATCTACACATTAAACAACAAATACATCAAAATCAAAATAGGTAAAAATTTGGCTAGGGGAACCATGATCACATGATCTACAACCCATGTTGTCTTGATCGCTACTTACATTAACCCTTAAGCTAGGATCTCAAATCAAATATATTTATTCCTTAGGGAACATACATAATCAATGCATATGGTAGATGCAATAATAACTTTTTCATAGGCCCTTCCTTGATCAATCATGGAAATCTATGTGTGATGCAAAATATTGAGCTATACTATTGACTTATTTTTTATTTTATGTTATGCCAAATTAGTAAGTGCTAGATATAAAATGCCTTGTAAAGTCCTTTATATAGGAGACTCTTTGTTTTGAATTTGGGAACTTTTATTCACATTTTTCCAACATTATAAAGACAAACAAAACTCAAGGATGAAGCTAAGAAAGGTTTAGGACTCATTAAGTGAGATAAAGTGACCATTAGGACTCAAAATGACATTGGATAGGAGTGCTAGAAATGGGATGCCCTAGGGTCCATCACTATAGTCCAACCCTATTGCTCATATCCTATAGGCTCAAGACTTGGGGGGATGGAACTAGCATAAGAAACAGAGTCTAGTTGAGCTAAAATGACCATCTATAAGGCTATGGATGACTGGTATAAACAAAAAGGTGACTCAAACATGAAATAAGACCAAGATAAGTAAAACAAAAGACATGGCTAAATGTGAACTAGGCTCCTATTATCCAGTCAAAGTCTCTTGTGAAAGGACAATGTAAAGACATGATATGTGTGGTTTCTTGACCAATTTAGGGTGTATACATTTTCCCCCATTTTATTCTAGTGATGTAATGAAATAAAGTACTAGAGTAGAAGAAATAAAATAAAATGCATACTCGAACTTACCTATATGGAGATAAATGTGTTACAAAGGGTCTAACTCACTTCCTAGCTAGGGAAGTGGATGGAGAGTCTAATAGTGCCTATAGAAAGAAAGAATCCCTAAAATGGATGCCCCCTATACTGAATCTAGAATTTAAATCCATGCAACATGGATAATGGAGGGTAATGCTTGCCCCTTATGTTGAATCTGATTAAATATGAGGAATGCTCAGAGGCCCAAAACTAATGTCTATCCTTTATCCTACATAAACTCATGTAATATGGAATGTGTGTATAGAATCTATATGCTATGAAGATCAAAATCTATCATGCCCCCACTCTGAATATCTGAACTAAAACTAAGAAATGCTTAGAGGCCCAAAACCAATGTCTATCCTTTATCTCACACAAACTTGTGTAGTCTGGGTCTGGGTAATATAATGGACCAACCATTGTAGATGGCCATATAGTCCAACCTAGTGGAAACCTAGGTACCACTAGGTGTAATCTAAAAATTTGGTTAATATGCAAGAAGAGAATGGCATGTCTTGACATTCCATTTATATAATCCTGGATGATGAAGAACATGAACATCTATGTCATGCCCCCAAATTTGGTATGTGAGTGATGCATATGTATAATATGGTAATCTATATAAACACATGTGATATGACCTATCATGTTATGGTACATGTGTAAAATTGGAGATCAAAACACTTTGCTCTACATTATGCATATAATCTACTATCTGGTCCTGAACAATGTCATGTTATATGAAGTTATATGTGTGAGACGTGTAGTAATGTACATACCCATAAATTTATTATTTGAGTCTAAATCTATATCAAATTCACTATAAATCCATATAATCTAAACCATTATATCTAAATATTCTATGTACCTATAAGATAAAATCATTGTGGATTCATATGATCTAAAAGACTATATCTGAATAGTTTCTATATCTATAAATTGAAGGTGTATCCCCCTAAATGTTATAAATAATTTTTAGTGACCCATGTAATTCAAATCACTATATATCTTGATTGATCTGAGCTAAATTCGATAATCTAACTGTTGGATGTGTACAAACCATGGTGTGTCCACTTATGAGAGTGGATGGGTATATTGGGTAAGTGTAGGAATAGGAATAGTAGGAATGATACCCCTCCTTTTAGGGAGAGGGATGAAATTTTTGATAGTGGAGGTCGATCCAAAAGTGATGACTAGAGGCATAATCATATAAACAAGGTTGGTATATTTTTAATTAATTGAGAAGCTGTTTGATTGATTAGACTGAGTTATTGAAATTGGAAAATGTTTTGAATGGGATGATCAAGGTGTATGTTTGGGTGTAAGATAAATATAGAGATGTGCATGTCATAGTAGGAAAACTAAGTAGTAACATAATGAAGCTCATGTGATGTCAAAGGTATCATTTTCATGATTCCATGGAAGAAAATGGTTTGCAAAATGGACTTATGGAGTTCAACTTATGGGCAAAATGGTATTTTACTTTAATTGAGAAAACTTGGTAATATAGGAAATTGGATTGATTCTTTATTCATTTATGTATTGACTAGGTTAAGATTTAAAGCTCTTGGAGTATGAGATAAGCATCTACTATGACCTAGTTTGAGTAGTTGGCAGCCCAGGTTTAGGATGGTGGTGATGTTACCCTGGTAAGTAGCTAGAACATTTGATTTTTGTCTATTTTGAAGCCTATTTTTATCTTTTGAGATTTTAGAGTGTCCTAAGAAAAACTTCACTAGTTCTAGTACTCCTATCTTGCATCTAGTGCTATTGTCTAGGTTCCATCGCTCTTGTCTATGTTACAGTGCTCCTATTCAGCACTGTTGTCTTGTACCCAATGTTGTTGTCTTATAGGCAAGATTGTTTGAGCTACTACTTTGTTAGTTGTTTTTATTTGGCTAGTGATTTGGAATTATGAACTAATATATGTGTTATTTTTGGTGTTTTCAAGGTGAGGTACAAATGAGAGAGTTTTATAGGGTCCAGGTGATGGATACATTAAGGTTTAACCATTATTTATTGATGAGAGAGTTATCATGGATAGGGCAATATTAGACCATGTGTGTTACCTAAGTACAGTACAGTGGGATAGGTATCTGATTAGTACCTTATGTGAGAGGTGGAATGTAGATACATGTAATTTATAGATTCCTAAAAGGGAGATTACTATGACTCTAGAGGATGTGTATCACATTTTCTATTTTCTAGTTAGTGGATGGCATGTGACATTCCAAGATGACATGGGTGTAGATGTTATTGATCGTGCATCCTTGTATTTTGCTGGTGTGCCCTCAAATATACATTAAAGAGGTAGTGATAGTGATATGTTGATGTTAGTTGTAGTATAATCTAATGTTATTCACCTGTGTAAGTGATTGGTCATGTTGTTGGCCTCATTTATCACTGTGGATGGGAGTGGAGTGTCGATTGCATATAAGATGCATAGGATTATGTGTAGTAAGACTATTCTTTCCCATCTATATAGAGATCTTTACAAGTTGACATAGGAGGCATTTAGTTGTGGATTGAGTGCATTGATGTTATTGCATTGTTGGGCTTATGAGCACATAGTGGTTGTGTGGCTAATAAGATTATCGAGGGAGAGGTAGGCACCTCCACAACCATTTGGGGAGTGGTGGACAAGTAAGTTAGCTATCTAATCTCTTGGGATGGATCAATTTATATGGGTGTTAGATATATTAGTGGTTGGTAACATTATATGGAGGCCTTACAAAGGATTTCTTGGGTGGGTTGAGGATGGAGTGCAGTTGTAGTATATGAGGGTTAGTTGTTAGATACATGACCATTAGGTTGGAGTTTATGAGTGCTTTGAGTATGATTTCATGACTAGATCATTTTTGATACCACAATATGTGCCCCATATAGCATGGATGTGGGTGAGGATTGCACAGGCACCAACAAGGGTAGAAGCTCGTGTAAGGCCCATAGAGGCTAAGCTAGCACCATTACCTTTAGATGTATAGGATGTGGCTATAGAAATTCTTTATATGGATGATGTTGGATATATAGATGCATATACTACATGGTGGATGAGGCATTAGTAGGCTCTATTGTACCTTATTGATGGAGGGGATGTTCTAGAGTATGATGACCCTTATTTAATATAGATGATGGGAGGTAAGTAGTAATGATATTTGAAATATGTAAAAAATTTAGCTATTAGTTTGGTTTTTTAAAGTATATAGCTAATGTAATACCCTAATTTATGTGCAAGTAGAGTGGGAGGTGTGTAGGATGATGCACATGCTGGGGTGGGGAGTGGAGATGATGACTATTGGGAGACTATCATTGAATCCACTCTAAGAGCTCACATAACATGTTCTTGATGATGTAGTGGAGGAGGGATTGATATAAAGAGAGATGGTTACATTTGTTATTCATGCTCACCTATTTGATAGGGTTGATTTAGTGATAGCTACATATGTTAGGGCAGAGGGAGAGAGAGTTGAGTTGAGGGCCAAGCTAGATAGGCAGAAGATGCACCACCCAATTTTGGATCAGTGAGTATGAAGATTATGGATAAGTACATGAATCTTCAAAGGTGATAAGCAAACTTGTGTGAGGAGCATGGTTGGCTACAAGAGTGAGAGAGTCATTTTTAGAGGCATTCAAGAGCTTGAGGAGGTGTGAGGACATCGAGTGTTAGAGTGGATTATGGGACTAATACTGGTGGGGAGAGTGAAACTGAGAGTGAGGGCATGATACATGCCCATTATTGATTGTATTTGATATGGTGTATATAATTTTTAAAACTTGTTATGTGTGTGTGTGTGTGTGTGTGTGTGTGTGTGTGTGTGTGTGTGTGTGTGTGTGTGTGTGTGTGTGTGTGTGTGTGTGTGTGTGTGTGTGTGTGTGTGTGTGTGTGTGTGTGTGTGTGTGTGTGTGTGTGTTGGTTTTATTTTGGATTTAGGTGTATTGTGTTATGGATAATGGAATAGATTAGTATATGTATTGCAAATGGTTGATTAGAAATTATTGATTTGACATTGATGTTAAGGTTGCATATGTTTTGGTAAAATGTTATTTGGGATATGTGATTTGATTGTTGTTGATAAGTGTGGTGCTAGTTTTTATTTTGAATTAAATGTAAGTAAAATTATGTTGGTTTTATACTTGGTAAATTATTTTGATAAATTGAACTAGTTTAAGCTTGGTAAAATAAGATATTGGTAAGGTCAAGAATTGTATAATTTGGTTTGGTTGGAGATGGCTAATCAAAACTAGGAATGTTAATTGTTAGTATAAGAGGATGTAAGAGAGTGTTTTGTGTTCAATTTAGGTGTATTGTGTTATGGATTATGGAATAGATTAGTATATGTGTTTAAAATGGTTGATTAGAAATAGTTGATTTGACATTGATATTGAGGTTGCATATGTTTCGGTAAAATGTTATTTAGATTCAGGTGTATTGTGTTATGGATTATGGGATAGATTAGTATATGTATTGTAAATGGTTGATTATAAATAGTTGATTTGACATTGATGGGTGTTGGTTCTATTTTAGATTCAGGTGTATTGTGTTATGGATTATGGAATAGATTAGTATATGTATTGCAAATGGTTGATTATAAATAGTTGATTTGACATTGATGTTGAGGTTGCATATGTTTTGGTAAAATGTTATTTGGGATATGTGATTTGAATACTGTTGATAAGTGTGGTGTTAGTTTTGATTTTGAATTATATGTAAGTAAAAATATGTTGGTTTTAAAATTGGTAAATTGTTTTGATAAAGTGAACTAGTTTAAGCTTGGTAAAATAAGATATTGGTAAGGTTGGGAGTTGGATAATTTGGTTTGGCTAGAGATGGCTAATTAGAACTAGGAATGTTAGTTGTTAGTATAAGGTTATGTAAGAGAGTGTTTTGTGCTTAATTCCATAAGAGTGGCTCAAGAATGAGAATGCAAAGGTTGGCCCTTTGGCTCCATCATCACCCACTAAGTGAATATATGTAATCATGTGGGTACTAATCAATGTTTGGACTATGTATCTAATCCCTTTGAGTAGGTAACTCAAAAATACAAAGGATGGCCTTTTGGCTCCATCTTTCCCCATAGAGTGAATCTATTAACTGATATCGATATGAATGTGTGTCGTATCACTCTATGATGTATCACTATTTGAACCCTAATGGCAAACTAAAAAAGTGTTCATACTACTCATGCTGTGTAGGAACATATGTTGTATCTGATACTATTTTTTGTGTACTAATTATGGTTATGCATGGAGACTCTACCAAATGTAACCTTATTATATGTGCAACTAAAACTATGTGTTGTGAAGAAGGCTCATTTATCCACAATTATAGTGGATTATTGCATAAAATAACACCTTTTGGCCTCTATTGTGATGAATATGACTAAGCAATAGATTTATCTATAACTATAACTTATGATGGTGGCTCATCTAATCTCAATCGTAGTAGGTTGCTATGTGAAATGGGTGCTAGAAAACTTGACCATAGTGAATATATCTTTGTAGTATTACTATGTGATGTAGATTCATCTAATCTTAACTGTAGTGGGTTGTTATATGAGATAGGACCCAAAAACACATCCATAGTTAATATCTTTCTGGAGTGGTACTCTGTTGTAGTGCCTATAACTCTGTTGGATATGTATATAGAACTAAACTATGTACTCAAACTAAAATTCTATATGTAGGTTTCTCTCACTGTAATGGTTTTGAAACCTTTTAAATAGGTGGAATAGATCTCATATGAGGCTCCATCTTAGAATATGCATTACTCTCATAATGAGTAACTAATGATTCTAGTGAAGGAATGTCCTAGGATGACTCAGTCATGGAGGAATGAGGTCTAGGAATCCATGATGGTGGAGATCTCGGTGCCCCATATGTAAATGTTATGATGTTATTATCAACAAATATATTAATGCAATCCCTGAGTCCATAACAATCATTATCTCTGTGTCCACAAATATGATCATAGTTATAAAAGGGTTGATGTGGCTATCTATGTAAGATATTTGGATCTCATCGATGAGTATAAGGTAATGTGATTAATCTCCTATCTAGTAGTGTTGATAATATGACACATGGGCTATCCCACTCTGAATCAAACTATAATGGTGCCTTCTTGTTGTTCTATTAAGTGCATACTATAGGTTGTGTTCTAGAAATTGGCTCTCTATTCTTAACTAGTTGCTTTTTTGGTTGAGGTCTCCTATTTTGATTAAGACATGGTGGATGTTGTGTGTTATGAGCTATAGATGGAGGTAATACTATGAAATCTAGAGTAATGTGATCAACTGAATCTACCTCAATCAATCCCAATTTCTTTTCCAAGGATAGAACTATATAACATAGGTGCCAAAAATATGACTTTATCTGATATAATAGATGTTCAAGGAGAGGTTGATGAAGCCCCTTAATAAATATATGTTGAATCTCTAAATCTATTAGTTTATAGATCAATCTTAACATGTGAGTCTTAAATCATAAGATATAATCACTAACTAGCTCTGAAGTATTCTGATGCAACGTGGCATGTTTCTCATATTTAACATGAAGGCCTATGTTTGTTATGTAATATCTAAGAAATGCCTCCTCTAAGTTATCATATGTGTGCAAGGAGCCAATAGGAAGTAGATGAAAGAACCAATTATGTGATTCCCCCACTAATGTATGTTAGAATAACTTTAGTAGAATCAAAGGACTCGCATGACATGGAAATGCTTTTCGAAAGGCTTGAATGTGTATGAATGGATCTCCAGTTACATCAAAGTGAGGCAATGATGGTATATGGAAATGCTTAAGTAATGAAGTTTTTACAAATGTCTTCGGAATAGGGTTACCATGTAAATATTGGCATCCATCCAAGACTTATAAGCCTTGTTTTCTAGGGTAAGGAGATGTACTTGGTGTTGTAATTCACCAACTGCATGCATCAAATAAATAATCTCCTGGGATGGTATATTATCATCTTGAAGTGGTTCATTTAATCATTGAATTTGATCATTAATTTTAGCCATAGGAATGCTACATTTAGCAATTAGATCATAGAGATGGGGTGTGATCACTTGAACCTTTTGAGGAATGGTAACTTGGACCTTGGTAGAGGGATGTGGGCTACCATTATCTTTAGGTAAAGAGTGAGAAACAAGTGCTACTATAGTAGGGGGTGGCTTGGGAGATTCATTAGTATCTTTATATTTTATTGAATCATATTCTAATTGAGTAGAGGATGTGTTGTTATCATTAATATTTGCATCATTTGAGATAGAATCATGCATAAAATTAGAAATAACATTTGGTAGTGCATTATGTTTGAGACAAGGAGTGAGAAAAGAGTTAGAACCATGAGATGCATTTTCTTCTTCACTATGTACATAATAATCATCATTATTCTAGGTATTATCATATTCAAAATATTGTTCATAGTCACTCTCATTTTCATATTAATTTTCATGTTCACTATCATACTCATTATCACTTCCATTGTCACTAGGGAGAGGTGTAAGAGAACAATTTAATTCTTTTCTAATATGCAATAAATTATCATGTGAATATGGAATATTATGTGAATTTATGTTATCCATGGATGGAGTGTACGCATTATTTCCATTTTCAATATGAAAAGTAAGCATAAGAGAGTTATCATTTAGACATTCTTTTGATAAAGTAGAGTTGAGTGCATGAGATGGATCATTTGAACTATGTATTAGAAATTTTATTTTATTACATTTATATTGTTGTATTTTGAATATAGAAGTAGCAAGAGAGAGAGAGAGAGAGAGAGAGAGAGAGAGAGAGACGTTAGGTTCACATGGAAGCAAATTATCACCAATAAGAGGTTCACTTAGAAGTGCATGACTAATTTATTCATTTGGTGCATTGTGCATAAGCGAATGAGGTGAAAATTACCTTTCCCATTTATCAAAATTATTTTCTTTAGAAGAGGGAATAAAAGAGATAGGTTTGAGAGAAGATGCATTTACTTTTTATTCACTATCACTTTCACATGTATCATCATATTCCTCATTACAACAATAGTAATTGACTTCATTGTAAATGAAATCATTTTTCACATTTTTAGCTAATGTGTAATTTTGAAAATTTGTCCATTCATTGTCATAATTATGAGAAAAAATTTAAAATTAATCTATGGGATGAAATGGAAGAAGTGCCTTAGTGATAATTTTATTTATTTAACCAAAGAGAATGTGAAAAAATATTATTAATCAAATAAATGCAAAAATAACTACTAACATAGAATTTTTGAAAATATTTTTGACACTCTAAATAATTTGAAAAAATTCCAAAATATTTTTTCTAAAAATTACAAGGAAGGCTTAGGGTTTGAGGACCTCATTTTTAAATCTAGGGTTTTAGAATTTTTGAAAATTATTACAATAATTTAAATTCTAAAATAAATTTGAATACGATAAATGCACAAAAAAAATTTACAAAAATTAGAAATTTGAAATTGAATTTTTGCACATAATAACTATTAATATCAAGATTTTGAAAATATGTTTGACACTTCAAAAAATTTACAAAAATTTCAAATTTTTTATCTAAAAATTGTAAGGAAGGCTTGGAGTTTAAGGACCTAGTTTAGAACTCTAGGGTTTTGGGTTGGAGTTTTAGAATTTTTCAAAATTATTGCAATAATTTAAATTCTAAAAAAATATTTGAATAAATTTAATGCACAAAAATTTATACAAAAATTATAATTTTAAAGTTAAATTTTTGCATAAAATATGAAGGAAAAATCCTAAGTGTACCTAGAGTTTTATATTTGTTTGAAGTAAATCAGGTTCACCAAATGTTTTATTATTTTTTACAAAACTAGTGTTTAGTTCCTAAAAATAAAATCTATGGAATAAGGGGGAAAATATAATCTAATATGGTAAAATATTAATTTTGATCAAATTAATTACATAGGAAAGATGAGTAACTTATTTGTAAAAGTAGACTAAGATTACTCTTTCAAATCCAAAAAATTATTGCATAGGACTGGGAAGATGTCAAGAATATGGATCTATCATTCATTTGGTGAAAGGATAAGAGTGATAAAAATAGAACTCTTTAAGGTCTGATGATATACTCTAGGTCCTACCACTATTATCCAAACTGGTCACAGAGATCTAATTTTTTTGGGTTTTATCCGTTGTCCCTATGTGAGCTTGCCTATGAAATTTTAGATATTTAATATCAATAGAGCTCCTTGTAAAGATATTTTAATCTTCAAAACCCTAGGTTCATATACACACATGAAACAATAAATACATTAAAATAAAAAGGGGGAAAATTTTGGTTAGGGAAAGTATTATCACACGATATAGAACCCTTGTTGTCCTAATCAAATGTCTCAGATCAAATGTAATTCTCCCTTAGGGAATGTGCATAATCAAAGCATACAGTAGATGCAAGATTGAATTTTACCTAGGCCCTTGATGAAGCATGCAAATCTATGTGTGATGTAGAATGTTGAGTTATACTATTGACTAATTTTTAATTATGTATTGTGCCAAAATATTAAGTGTTAAATATAAAATGACTTGTGAAGTCCTTTATATAGGAGACTCTTTGTTTTGAATTTGGGAACTTTTATTCACATTTTATCAACATTAAAAAGACAAACAAAACTTAAAGACAAGGCTAAGAAAGTTTTAGGACTCACTAAGAGAGACAAACTGACCGTTCAGACTCAAAATGCCATTGGATAGGAGCATTGGAAATGGGATACCCTAGGGTCCAGTGCTATAGTCTAACCCTAGTGCTCTTATCCTACAAGCTTGGGGCCTGGGGGATGGAAATAGCATGGGAAATAGAGTCTAGTTGAGCTGAAATGACCATCTGAAAGGCTATAGATGACCGACAATAACCAAAAATGTGACTCAAACATGAAACAAGACCAAGATAAGTAAAACAAAAGACATGGCTAAATGTGAAAAAGGCTCATATTCTCCAATTAGATTCTCTTATGAAAGGATTGTGAAAATACATGATATATGTGGTTGCTTAATCGATTTAGGGTGTATACAAGAATTAATATGATGATTTTTGTGTAACTCCTAGTTTCATACTGTTCTAGTACATTGTGAAGTAGGTTGTCTATGTTTATGCTTCTTAAGAGACTCCTTTTAGTGGAGAAGTAAATGTTGTTATGTATGCAATGTTTGTAGGGTTAGAATGGATGTTTCCAAGTAGCCTAATGATATTGATGCAATGAAAAGAAGATTTTGATGCTCATAAATTTCTATACACTTTTTTGTGATGTGTTCTAGGGAGTTATGTGTCTTGATGATCCTGTTTATGCCAATTGAAGATTTTGTGTGTTCTCAGTTTTCTTAGTTTTGGTTTAAGGGTAAGCAATCCTAAAATGGGTTATAGGATGTATGGGTTACCAAACATATTAAATCTCAAATATTGTTCCACAAGTGTGTAATGGTTGTCTCTAGGCATATAAAAAAATTTAGAGGTGGACGTTGACCAGAAGGAGGTTTGTTGACTCTATTTGTTTTGATATTATAGGGTTTTGAGCTATGCTATAAAAGTGGTTTACTTTATGATTTGAGGTTTTAGGCTTATTAATTAGTTTAATGAGCCAAATTGGTTGTCAAAACAAGCTTCATATAGATTTGAAGGTGTGTGGTTCTCAAGTTATTCATTTTTTTGTCAAGATGGAGGCCTAATTGGCTAGTAGGTTTGCGAAGTAAGTATATTGAAAAAGATAATCTAATTGTTGAAAATTTGTGTGATTGACGGTTCATATGATAGTGATATATATATATATATATATATATATATATATATATATATATATATATATATATATATATATATATTAGTTTTTAAGTTGCATCTACTAAAATTTGTGGGCTCTACAAGTTCTAAGTAGGGCTACAAGGAGACTAGAAAGGCCTAGTGAGAAGAAGAGTGTCTTTTGTTAATTTTATCTAAAATATAAATGCATGAGTGTTTCAAGGAGATTTCTTAGGTTTTTTTATATCATGTTTCCTATTTTTTGAGTGGCATAAAGTTTTGCTTTATGGTTCTTATGGTTTCTTGAGATAGAAGGCTTGAGCTGGTGTGGTGGTTCTTCATGGTATATAGAGATCTAAAGATGATCAAGAGGTGAAATTGATAAAAACTCTTAGGGGGAGTCCTTATTAGATGTTTCTTGGTGATTTATATTATATTTTAGTGTTTTGTGTGTTTTTTCTTCATTGGTTTAAGTGCTTGGTTAAAGAGAGTGTTGGCATGGAGCAAGAGGAAGTTATCAAGGTAAGAAGAGGTAGGCTCAAGGTAAGGGGGAGTTTTTGCTATCTTTATAAGATGTTATAATCTTTTTTTTAGTATTTTAAAGTCTTAGGATCAGTTGGTACCCACTTTTTCATTGTGTCAAAGGGGGGAAATTTCTTATTATGAGAGTGCTTGAAGAGAGAGAAGAAAGGTGAGTTTCATATTGCTATATGATGGTTATTGACATCAATGACAAAGCAGGATATTGTTGGAAAATTTTCAATGATGTCATGGTGATGCTATAGAGTTTTAAAAGTGAGTGGATGAAATGCCTTGGTAGTCTAAGTGACAATGACAAAGTATGCAATGTGCTTGTCCTAGTATGCTTGGTTGATCTTCAATTTTGGCATGGTTTGAGATGATTAGGGATGAGTCTAAAGTATTGATCAGGTGTAAGGGGTCATAAGGGAATTAAAAAATTATTTGAGTTATTTTGTGCATGAGTGGATTTCATCTGGTTGATCATTATATTCATCTAGACATTTTGGGTTTAATGGCAAAAAATCTAAGTAGGTAGTTTGTCGATGTCACCATTGCCACAGGTGGATGATTCAGGGGGATTTGGTCATATGTTTATGATCACATTTATGCCAATTTTTTATGTGATAACTTTTATTTCATGTGATAAATCACAACATAAGATATGTAAGTGCAAATTTGGGGTCCCAAGTAGTTTGATAGTGTTTTCCCATACTTAGCCAAATTTGCAATGTGACAAGAAACGTTGAGTAGGAATTTTGATGTAATCATATTTCATACATGTGGTAGTTTTATAATGAGTTGATCATATTTTATTTTTTATTTTTTTGCCTAGTTAATATGTGATAAGTTTTAGGTCATGCGATGAGGTGCATTATAGTCATATGAAATGTCCAAATTGGTAGTTTGAGTGTGGCTTGTGACACCCCATCCATAGGTCCTTTTTGCATGCTCTTACAACCCTTATAAACAAATTTTTGTTCATTTATAGTCATTTAAAACCCTTTGAACAGTCATTCCTTAGGCCAATCATGTTCTCCCAATCCCAACCCTGTAGGATAGAAGCACCACATTTGGACTATAGCACCCCATAAAGAAGTGTCCCATTTTTAGCGATCCTATCCATTTTCACTTCGATCCCTAATTCTCATTTTAATTTGGTCCTTATCCTTAATTAGGTCAGCCTAGCATGAATACATCTGACCAATGACCAATTATTCCCTATAAAATCCCACTCAAAGCTTATTTACAAAGGAGATAACCAAATGATTTAACTTTTTTAGAGAATAATAAAATTTTATTATTAATTTAGATAAAGGTCTAGATTAATGAATTAGTAAAAAATATTAAAATAAATATATTCCTAATTTATATAATTTATTTATCTTTTTTACCTTTCTAAAAATAGCAATAAATATGGAGAAATATGACTTAGCTAGAAATAGGCTAATATGGTTGAGACAGAGGCTGAGATTAGCTATGAAATTGGGATAATGGCATGAATCTAAATCTAGATTTCATTTGGAAAAAGGATAGGAACACCAAAAACTAGACACTTTGGTGCTCGGTGCTATTGTTCACTTTTGTCGCTATTGTCTAAACTAGTCATAGAGACCTGAAATGTTTTAAGTTTTTGTATTGTTTCTATATAAGCCTACTTGTGAAATCTTGAGTGTTGATTATTGATGGAACTCACTATATATCTGATTTAATATTCAAAACCCTAACCCTCCATCATTTTTGATAAAATAATGTTTGAATCACTTGAGAAATGGGGGGTCAGTGTGTAAGATGCACTAAACATGTAATGTATACCCCTTATGTGGGCACGATGCCTACATACTAATACTCCAAAGAGGTATCAATCCATATGTAGTTATCCCACCTAATGTTCATTTTTTAATAGTTTGATGTGGATATAAAAATTCTCAATTAAGAGTACTTGAGGTGGTTAGGGACTAGTATGAGGGTTTGGGTATGTTTACAGTTGTGTTAGATGATTGTATTCAGAAAATAGGGAAGTTTGCCTTAGTGCTTTGTTTGTATTATTGTTTGATTTGTAAGATTTGTCATGTCTTTTTTAAATGAAATTTGAATGGGATTTTATAGGGAAAAATTGGTCATGGGTCATATGTATTCACACTAGGCTGACATAATTAAAGATAGGAATCAGATGAAAATGATTGTTGGGGCTCAAAATGAAAATAGATAGGAGCATCAAAAATGGGACACCCTAGGGTCTAACGTTATAGTCCAAGTATGGTGCTCCTATCCTATAAGCTCGAGACCTAGGGGAATAAGATTAGCCTAGGAAATATAGTTTGATTGAGGTGGAATGACTATTCAAAAGGTTTTAGATGACTGGTAATAAGTGAAAATGTGTTTAGAAGGGTCACAAGAGCATGCAAAAAGGACCTATGGATAGGGTGTCACAAGCCGCACTCAAACTACCAAATTTATACATTTATTATGACTAAATTCCCCCCCCCTTTATTCTAGTGATGTATCAAAGCAAAATACTAGGTTTAAGAAAAAAAATAGAAAGTGTACCTAAACTTACCTATAAGGGTGAAGCCCATGAAGATGTGTGATGTTGAGTGTGCGTAGAGAGCACAATGTGAAGGTTAAATCTATAAGAGAAAACAAGGATTAGATCAGTTATTAATAGACATGTTATGTATAAAATAAGAGTATATAAAGGTTTGTGAAAAGAGAGAGGAAGAGAAAGGAATGAAAACACTTCATCAGGTACATGAACTAATACAAAACATGTTGTGATGTTGAGTATGTGTTGTACCAAGAGTAATATTATGAATGGAGCTAAGTGATTAATTCCCCAAGAGTGGCTCAATCTATCCCTTATTTCCATTTTTACACATTAATTGAAGCTATGTGATCATGTGTGTGTTAATCAATGTTTATATTGTGTATTTAATCCCTCTGAGTAGGTGGCTCAAGAATATAAAGGCTAGTTAGTCCTTTGGATCCATCATTTCCAACTAAGTGTGAAGCTATGAACTAATATTGGTATGAACATGTGTCATATGAGATGTCCAATGAAGCCCATGAATGCTTTAGAATTTGATAATATGGTGTGGATAGTCAAATGTGTACTGAGAACTAGACCAATCTTGGCCACTTTGAAAGGTTGAGATTTGGCTTGTATGAAAGCCACTTCAAAACTAACAACTAGGCTTATATGAAATACACTTTGAAATGATATCAACCACATACATATGGAATAAGGTACACAACCATTGAGAATAACTAGGTAATATAATGAATTTAAAAGAAAATAAAGTAAATGTGTCATGCACATTACCCCCAATCACTGGTGTCTATAACATGGTTTTCGATCTAGAAGTTGTACCAACTACCCAATCTAAAACTAGAGGTGAGAGCCATCATACCACACATGATGTCCCCTATATATGGATAATCTGAGTAAAATTTTACTAAAACTACCCAATCTAAATTGAACTATAGCTGACAAAACTATAACCGATCTTATCTTTCTGTCTATTTTTAAAAATTCTTAATTTTTGGTTATTTGGATAAGAGCACCAAAAATGGGACATTTTAGTGTTTGGCATTATTGTCCACTTTCAGCACTCTTGTCCTTTGATATTTTTGATAACTATTTTATATTCATCACCATTTTTCTGATCTATTTTACCTATTTTGAGTTTTGATTACTGTTTTGAGTGTTCTAAAAACTAATTTTTTTGACTGGTAGAGAGGGCTCTGATCTCTATGACAAAACCCCTATTTTTTGGCCCCTCTTCTAAGGGTAGGAATAAATACCCTAAAATGACTACACTCAAAATAAAGAGCCCTATAAGTGTGTTATGTTACATAATACATGATATAATTATGATGATCAAAAATATGTCTCAAGATATAGCATAGTTTGTATTGGAGATTGTTAGATCAACAGGGATATGCCTAGATAGATGTAACAGTGTAATAGCATGTGTAGTATACTGAACCAAAACTATAAATTTGGTTAGTTTTTAAGGAGGGATGGAGCATGATGTCCATCATGGCATCCAATAAAGTAAGATAATGCATGATGTGGATCATGGCATTGCAAACAACTGATAAGTAAACAAGTAAATAAAAATGCAAGGCAAGAAGCAAGAACAATACAAAAGTGGTCAAGGGGCCTAGAAAAAAAGGGACATGGTCACATATCACTCAAAATAGGAAAGCAAGCATACAAGGCATGTTCAAATGCCCACATACACATAAAATTGTAAACAAGAAAAGGACATTGGCAAATGTCCTAAGGCACACACAAGAGTATAATCAAAGTTGGCATGAGGGCCATAAGCACATATAAGAGTATAAACAAAGGACATTGGAAAATGTCCTAAGGAACACACAAGAGTATAAAATAGGAATTGAAAAATGAAATCATATATAGTTACTCAAAGAAAGAAAGGAAAAAATGTAAATTCTATAAATACTATCGCATCTAACTAATCAAAGTAAGAAGTGAAAGTATGCAAAACATGGTGTACAAGACTAGGTATATGCTAAGAAATACACAAGTGTTATAGACTAGTGAGTGTCGATAGAATAATGTGTAAGATAGTAAGTAATGTACATTAACATGATAACTAGAGTGTGTGGTGTAGGAATGACATAACATGGATGGTGTAGTCATGTATAAGATACCCCTGGTGGGTAAATATGTTGATGTATATCTTGAATGTAGAAGTAGGATGCCCTATCCATGGGTAGAGTGAATTAATCAAGGATATGAGTGTCACTACACACACTTAAATAAGATTAATTGAAGCATGGTAATGTATATAAATCAACAAACAATAGCATAGAATAGCAAATTTAAGTCTAGCATGGTAGTAGAAATATAAAGCATGGATAATGCATATAGTTGAAAATTTTTTATTGTTTTGAGTTATTTGAATGTTTTTGTATTTTGACATGTTATATTGTTTTTGGTATTTTGAATTATTGTATTATTTTTGGTATTTATAAATAAGATATGTACAAGTAAAAAAAAATAAACTATGTATAAGTAAGTTAAGAAATTATGTATAAGTAAGATGAGAAGAAATGATACTAATCAATGAGTCTCAGAAGAGACTCCCTATCATGGTGTCATGTATCAAACAAAGGAATTGTGCATGATTGTGAAGCATGAGGGAATAGATATGAATATGACTCTGAATATTTGGATTCATTATTGGTATCTTAGAAATCATAATAACATGTATTGTTCCACTCATCATTATCATCTTGATTTTGAACCAATGGAATACTAGTATTGACTTTTGTTGTATTCAGATCTTTTCCTTTGATAAATTGTGTCTATGAATGATTTGCCTTAGGATGTTTAGTGATGCCTTGAGCATGTTTGCCCAACCCTTGACCTTGATAATCAAATTGTTGTAGATATTTTTGACCAAAATCATGTTGATTTGAAAGTTAAGCCTCATTTTGGAGAGGTATATTTGCTTCTATTTCATGCTTTACATGTTTTTTTGGTACTATTTATTGCTCTAATTTTGCTATTTGATCATTGTATTGTTCTGAGTTATGCTTTGGTAACCACTTGTGTATTATTTCTGAATTTGACCCTTTATGAATGTGTTCCTATGTTACTGTGGATTATTTGACTAATTTACCTTATATAGCATCCTTATTAGTAATTATTTGTTGTATATGTTTTTTCAATACCAAACATGAATCTGTGTGATGCCCATGCATTCTATGATATGCACAATAATATATGGATCTTCTCACTAGATGTAAAGGAGGTAGTTTGATCAACTTAAATTTAATCATTTCCCATTGTAACTCACTTGAACTCTTATTTTATCTTTGAATTATTTTTGAATAACTAGTTTTTTAGTTACTTTGTTTTGATTTCTTGTTTTGATATGTAATATTGCTTGCAACCAATTAACTAGGTGAAGGTGTATATAGATGATTGGCACTAGGGTGCTTTTGAGGCTTTTGTATTATAATATAATTTTCTAATGTTGTGATATTTTCATGTAATAGGTGATTTTGATTTTGTAAATATGAAATTAACTTGTTCATATTGGTGATTTTATCCCTTAGAGTCTCACAAGTGCAAACCCTAGTTTCTTTTGATTGAACATGTAAGCACATATGTTGAAGAGGGCTTGAAGAAGCTATAGGCTGAATGTATGAATTAGGAACAATAGTATAGGCTGCCTCACCTTTTGGATGGGTGATATCATGGACCTAGTTAGAGGGAAAGTAGCTATTACCCTCTTGTGGGAGAGGAGGAGAAGGAAATTATTTCATGTGCATAAGATATGACATTGAAACTTGACAGGTGGTTGTTAACTTATGTATTGGATCCTTTAAGTATGTAAATATATTATTCTTAATTGAATTACACACAATAGAGAGATATCATGTTAAATAAGTAATGAAAAATGACATATATTTGAATTAGTCTTAAAATAACATGTACATATGTATTTATGTCATTTTTAAATTCATGCCAAATAAAAGAAAAAAAGCATGCAAGAGAAACTAGAAAACTTTACATAAGTAAATCATAATTAATAAAATTTGAATATTTAGCCTAATATGTAAAACATCAAAATTTTATTTTTGAAACCCTGAGCTAGGGTTTGAAAATATCAAGACCTAGTATAGGCAACTAGGGTTTGAAAGAAATAATTTTTAAAATTACTATAGTAAATTTTAAAAATTTATATATGAAATTCTAATTTATATATGCATAAAAAATAAAAAAAATATTGGAAAAAAAATATCAAGGAATTTTCCCTAGGGTTTCTAAGGTTTTTATGTGCAAATGAAGTCGGGTTCACCAAATGATTCAACTTTTTTTGGGAATAATGGAGTTTTATTCCTAATTTAGCTAAGGTCTAGATTAATAAATCAGTAAAGAATATTATAATAAATTTATAAATTATTTATCTTTTTTACCTTTCTAAAAATAGTAATAAATAAGAAGAAATATGACTGAACTGAAAATAGGCTAAGATGGCTGAGATAGAGGTTGAAACTAGATATGCAGGATTAAGACAGTGTCATGAATCTAAATCTAGATTTTGTTTAGTCAAAGGATAAGATCATCAAAAATAGGACACTTTGGTGGCCAGCATTGTTTTCCACTCCTATCACTATTGTCCTAACTGGTCATAGAGACCTAAAACTTTTTGGGTTTTTGTATTGTTCTTGGTAAGCCTGCCTATGAAATCTTGAGTACTGATTATCGATAAAACCCATTATATAGTTGATTTAATCTTTAAAACCCTAACCCTCTATCATGTTTGATAAAAATATGTTTGAATCACTTGAGAAATGGGGGGTTAGTGTGTAAGATGCACTAAACATGTAATCAACACCCCTTGTGTGGGCACATTGCCTACATACCAATACTTTGAAGAGGGATCAAGCCATATTTAGTTCTCCCACCTAATGTGCTTATTAAATAGTGTGATGTGGATGAAAAAATTCCAAATTAATAATGTTTTAGGTGGCTAGGGATTGATATGAGTGTTTGAGTATGTTTGCAGTTGTGTTGGGTGACTATATACAGAGAATAGGGAAGTTTACCTTAGTGATTTATTTGTATTCTTCCTTACTTTGTAAGATTTGTCACCTCTTTTGGAAATGAATTTTTAATGGGATTTTATAGGGAAAAATTGGTCATGGGTTAGATATATTCATGTTATGTTGACATAATTAAGGATAGGAATCACATGAAAATGATCGTTGGGGCTCAAAATGCAAATGGATAAGAGCACAAAAAATAGCACACTGTAGGGTCTGGTGATATAGTCCAAGTATGGTGCTCCTATCCTAAAGGCTTGAGACCTAGAAGAATAGGATTGGACTATGAAATATAGTCTAGCTAAGGTGAAATGACTATTTAGAAGGTTTTGAATGACTGGTAGTGAGTGAAAAGGTGTCTAGAAGAGTCACAAGAGCATGCAAAAAGGATGTATGGATAAGGTGTCACAAGCCACACTCAAACTACCAATTTGGACATTTTATATGACTACAAAAAACTTAAAAATAAAGTAATATTAAAAATAAAGCATTAAGACAAACTTTGTTATTTTTTGTACACAATCACCCAACACAACTACAAGCCTACTCAAATCCTCATACCAGTCCCTAGCCACCTCAAACACTATCAATTTGGCATTTGCATTTGTATCATACTATTTTACAAATCACACTAGGTGGGAGAGCTACATATGGCTTGATCCCTCTTCAAAGTATTAGTATGTAGGCAACGTACCCACACAAGGGGTGTGGATTACATGTTCAGTACATCTTTCACACTAACCCCACTCTTTCTCAAATGACTCAAATTTTATTTTATCAAGCATGATGGAGGGTTAGGGTTTGAAGACAAAATCAACTTCATAATGAGTTCTATCAATAACCAATACTTGATTTTTCATAAGCATAATGAAACTACCTAGAAAGTTTTTGATCCCTCTGATAAGTTTGGAAAATAGTAGTAGGAACGAATAACAGTTCAAGACACCTAAGCATCCACTTTTTGACGCTTTTATCCTTTCACCCAAAAAAATCTAGATTCAAGTTTATGACACCTTCCTAGTATTGCATATATATTTTCAACCTCTGTATCAAATGTCTTAGTTTGTTTTCTAGCTAAGTTATATTTCTCCTTATTTTTTGATATTTTTAGAAAAGTGAAAAAGATAAATAGCTGCACAAATCAGGACTGTATTTATTGCTATATTTTATACTAATTTATTAATCTAGACCCTTAAATAACATAGGAATGAAACTTCATTAATCTCAAAATAATTTAAATCACTTGGTGAACTCCACTTACTTTGTTTATGCACAAAAACCCTAGAAACTCTAGGGAAAATTCCTTGCTGATTTTTATCAATACGTTTCTGATTTTTTTTAATTAAATCAGATTTCACATAAAACCAAAAATGGATCTCGCTTATTTCAAAAAAAATCTTGCAAATAATAATGATTCCATACTCAGTCTTATCATGTATATGAATGATGAAGTTTACCATATGTTAATGCAAAGTTTCATTCTTTCCCTTTCATGCTTACCTTTTATAGTATGAGATGATATGAATAAATGTATTTCTAAACATGTTAAGATCCATTTCCTTTAAAGCAATGTTTAATTTTATTTAATAAAAGGTTTCATTATTTCTTTTACATACTCTCTCTCTCTCTCATGCAGAATAATTTTCAACTCTATCTTGCTAAACATGTTAGAAATGTCATGTTACAAGTCAAAGTCTTTTATGCATTAGTGTAAAGTTTCATGCTCTCTATCCTTTGTTTGTTATTTCTCATGTGTAATTTTCTTTATAATCATATTGATATACAACTTATAACTCTAATTACATTAATTTCATCCAACATACATGGTTTCTACCTAGATGTATCTAACTCTTTGGCTACTTTTGAATATCTCCCTATCACTACTAAACATAAGAAAACACTAGCAGTTATATCTATTTCTCATCCTTTCAAACTTGGTTCACCTCACTCTTATCCCACACCTAATACTAGCTCTATACTTATAGTAGATGTTGTAGTACATGTTATCACCCAAGTTTATAAAGATAGGCATGATGATTACACCCATGGCTATAGCTTTGTCACTCAGGTTAGTACCCTTTAGATATAGTTTTAGCTCCTCCACTAGTTACAGTTCTTCCTCTAGTTGAGATTAAAACATAATCAAGGACTCCCTCACCAACATAGAGATTTCATACACTTCCATGAAGGCCTCTCTTAGAGTGACCACTACATTAGTGATAGTTTCAAGACTTTAGATAGTTTCCATCTATAGTATTCATACCCAGAGTAGTATCATTGAGGTCTCATGCCTCTAAAAATAGAGCACATTTTTAGAGAGCTTCTTTTACTACCAGATGGGTCCCTAAGATCCCCATAGTTGTAACCACTTCTTATATTTATAGGATGATCCCATAGTCATTTTCCATAATAGATATTCCAGAGCACTTATGACATACATAGCTTTCAGAGTCATAGTCTCAGCCCTTTCATCATGCTTCATGATCATGCACAATCCCTCTCCTTGATACAAGACATTGTGATAGGAAGTCTTTTATGAGACTCATTAGTTAGTATCATTTATTCTCAGTCTTTCTTATACATAATTTCTCAGCTTACTTGTACATAGTTTCTTTTCACTTTCTTGTACATAGTTTCCTTATGATTACTTATACATAGCTTATTTAAAAATACCAAAACTAATACATTATTTCAAAATACCAAAAATAATATAATATTTCAAAATATAAAAACATTCAAATAACTCAAAACATCAAAAAAATTTCAATTATACGCATTATCCATGCTTTACAAATCTACTGCCATGTTAAACTTACATTTGTCTATTTTAGGCTATTGTTTGTAAATTTATATACATTACCATGCTTCACTTTATTGTTCCCAAAATCCATCACTTGTTTTTATGGATAACATGCTGACCATTTTGGTCCTACATGCTAAAATGCTCTCATTCTTTATCAAAAAATGTTTTGAGCAGTTAAGTTTTTCAAATAACTCAAGCCTTTTTAGCTAAGGAAATCGCAGGTTCAACAGGCGAGTTTTGTCAAAGGGAAGTTCAAAATACTTAAGGCATTTCCTAAGTGTTTTGAGGATGGTTCAATGTTGAGGTTCAATCAAAACACTTAACAGTAAAGTTCAAAGAATTGGAATGAACCATTGAACCCTGCCTCCAAAAGGTTCAAAGGTTCAATGAGTTCAAAGGTTCAACAACTTCAACAGACTCAAAGAATAAAAGGATTCAAAGAGTTAGAATGAAATATTGAACCATTTAACCTTAAACTGAAAAGGTGAAAAGGTTCAATGAGTTCAATGGACTTAAAGAATAAAAGGATCTAAAGAGTTAGAATAAACCATTAAACCATTGAACCCCACCTCTGAAAGGTTCAAAGGTTCAACGAGTTCAAAAGGCCAAAGAGTTCAAAGTTCAAGCAGAAGCTTTGAGTGAATGGATGAAGTGGAAGATTCTAAAAAATGGTTCAATCGAAGAAGAAAACTAAGTGAACGTAGCCCTTTACAAAACATTGAAATACCAAACCATTAAACCATTGAACCAAAAGAGTTCAAGGTTTAAGGTTCAAAGTGGTTCAAGTGACCAGTGACATCCTCGGTGACATCAAATTCAAGGTGATGGAATAATCATTGATTTTCAAAAGAGTGTAGACCTGAGAACAAACTCAGTGACCAGCCAAAAAAGGAGCTGAAGGAGATAGTTGAAAGCAAGAAGATAGCCCTGAGAGCTCAGATCACCAAGAAGAGACAAAATGTGGCAAGGAAAGAGGGAATGACTACAAAAAATCTAGAAATATCTGCAAAAGAGTTATTCTAGTAGGTGGAATAGTCCACCAAGTGGACCTCAGAGAACACAAATATTTAAAGGTGTGACCTATTTTTCTTCATCAAGTAAAGGTGAATGGACAGCCATGTAAGCATCATAAAGAAGACCAGGTAACCCATGCTTAGGAGGAGACATTTGAGATGATTTAGAATGCCAAAGTTAAGGCTGATGACCTATTCCATCATGGCCCCTTCACAAAATTTCTAATGCATTCAATGCATCATGGGCCATTTTCATGAAAACAAGCACCCAAGTCTTCCTTTGAATACTATATATTTTAATCTCTCTTTTTGGATAAAGGAGATCTCTCTATTATTATAAGTGAAGCTCTACCCAAATTGAAAGGCATTCTTGAGACTTTGAGATCAGACTGTTAATCATATTTTGTTAAGTGAATGAGAAAGCAAGTGACCTTTTAGACTTTGTGTTGAAATAGCTTGTGTTCTATAAGAAATCATTCTTATGTCTTTTTCCTAAATAAAGTCTTGTCCCTTTAATCAAATAAATAGAACAAGTGGAAATAAGCTGGAAGATGTCCTGAAGCTGACTGTGGGAGACTTTACGCTACCATAATTATCTTTAGTCTATGTTTTGTGTAAAGGATATTGGAGAGACTTTGGGCTCCCCTCATCCTTCATAATCTTTTACTCTATTGTATTTTGCAGTGGAGACTTTGAGCTACACGTCATTCTATGGTGTCCTTTGTCCTAAATCAGTAGGAGAAATAATGAAAGACTTTGTGCTTTCATGGGTTTCTTGTGGATCCAATTACTATCCAAGAAGGAATCCTACTGTTTGTTGAATATCATTTCTAAAAGAAGAGAAATGCCTTCAGTAATTACCCCAAAATTCTCCTTTGTTCTATGAATATCATCTCTAAAAAAAGAGAGATGGATGGTATGATTTCACCCTTGAGTTTATTTTTAGCTTATATTAGTATATTATAATTTATAGGGAGTCTCTCCTTGTAGAGAGGAGAGATTTATCTCATTCTAGCTATGATCGCCACATCCATTTTGCCATATAAATCTCCTTATGTTGTGGTTAATATAAATATTTTTTTGTTAGTCAGTTGATGACAAAATATTCACCCAATAGTTTTTTGGTGACTCCGCTGGGAAAGAACGTGCAGCTTCATGCCAATGGTTTTTTGGCGACTCTGATGAGGAAGAATGAGTAGTTTGAAGCCTCAAGATTCAAATTGAAGCAGTTTCAGTTCTTTTCCATTTCTATTTCACACTCTAGTAGATCCACTATATATGCGAAGCCAAAGAGCTCAAGGTATTGTTGACCTTGTATTTGAGTTGGTGCAACTGAATAATTTTGATCTTTTTCCTCCACCATCTCACCTTCAGCGAACCAAGAGTTTTCTTCCTACAAACATCAGGTCTCCAATACCAAGCAAAGCTGATCTTTCCTCTGCTAGTATATCTGTGTCTATACATATCCCATAGAGATTTATTATCCCTCCTTTCACCAGTCATATCATGGTAGCTCAAGGCCCCTAGGGTAATACCTTTGGTCCTCTGAATCTAACCCCACCTTTACATGAACTACCCTGTAGTTCAAGGAATAATTTTACCAAGTTCTATGGCGATGGGAAATTTCATCTTGATGAACATATTGTAGCCTTTTTCATAGACTATGTTGTGATAGGCATTGAATATGAAGACATAACAGTCAGACTATTTGTGGAAACATTACAAGGTGTTGCCATAGACTAGTTTTATCATCTGAAAGCATAAATTGTGACTGACTAAAACACTCTCAAGGGCAAGCTCAAGGCTAGATTCAAACCTGTAGAAGATGCACATGCCCTATTAGCTTAGCTTACACAAATAAAGAAGAAGCCTCATGAACCTATGAGAGACTTCATTTCTAAGTTTGACAAACTGAGGAATAGGATTCTTATAATTGCTCAGCCAACACCTAAAAGTCTTAAATGCTTCTTCATCAATTCTCAGCTTCCTAAAGTGAGTTTTTTATTGAGGTGGGCTAGCCACATAGATCTTTTTGAAGCTCAGATTTTGGCCACTAAGGTTGAAGATGATCTTATCTTGGTAGGAAAGATAAGAAGAGATCCTAACAAAATAAATCTTCTTCATCTTGTGAAATTTTTTCTACAGGCACCACTAATCCTATGGTGCAAAAGCTAGCAAATAAATTGCTAGCTACTAAAAAATCAAATGGAACAAGGGATGTCTACTCCTCCTTCTTATTAGGATATACCAAGGAGGAAATTTCCCAACTAGTCATATTAGGGAAATTTTGTCAAGAATCAAGGGTAACCAAATCATCTTCCTCCCCCACAGGAGAATCTTGCCATTGAAGCAGCACCAACTAACTCAGTAGTTAGTTATCATAAAGCTAAACATGAGTTCTCTTTCCAACTTGAGTTGGACCAAGAAGATGATGTTATCCTCTTTTCAGAAGGTGAAGAAGAATTATCTGATGATTCCAACATTGATTTCCTGAATTACCAGGATGAATCTAGAAGTAAAGGACAAGTGTTTGATAGATCATATGTTGTATTTACTAGGTCCCAAAACTAGTCAACTCAATAAGTTGATAAAGGAAAAATAGAGGAAGAATCTCGACTAGCAATTTCAATTAATAAATAGGGGACTTCACTGCCTTTCCAATCAAAGGACCCAGTGATCAATAAAAAAAGTACCTCAAACAATCCTGCACCTTCTACTTCAATTTCTCAGACGAGTACCACACCTAATAAAACCCAGAATGATAGACTTCCTTCCTCTATTTCTATTTCATTTCAGTCATTTGATATAATTGATCATACAAGGAATACCAGGATCCAAATGTTTGAGTTTGAATATTTACAAGCCAACCCTGAGTAGTTGGATAGGTTAGTTGAATGCATCAAGAACAAAACTATCCCTGCAAGACAAGATGTTTCAAAGGTAACCCATAATCCCCCAAATAACACATCCACCTAAAACAATATTATCATTACTTCTCTTGAGAAGATAGAACCTTTCTACATTTCCCTGATGATACATGGTCATAAGCTAAACAATTGCATAATAGATTCTGGCAACTCTGACAATGTGATGCCTGCTAAGGTGACAGACTCTCTTGGGCTCATGCTAACTAAAAATTTTGGGAGATGTTTCTCCATGGAAAAAAAGAGTGCCACTTTTGGGATAGATCAAAGATGCCAAATTTGCATTTGTGGCCTTCCCAGATAAAAGTATTAAAATGACAGTCTTGGTGGCCGACGTTCTAGCCTCCTATAGCATTCTGCTTGGGCAAAATTTTTGTAAGGATGCTGGTGGAGAGTTGAGCATGGACCTGTCTAAGGTGAGGATACCTATCAAGGACATCATGTAAAGGCTACTTCCTAAGAAGGAGTTGAAATACATTGTCACCCAAACATTAGCCCCTAAGGCTCAAATTTTGTTTGAATCCTTAGGAATGGGCAACGACTTTCTATCTACTAAAGATGTTCCTATTTTATCAAAAGAAAGTTCTATAAGTGACAATCCAAAAAATTCAAACAAGACATCAAAATAATTGGTAGATCATAGTATAGATGAAATAGGATCTTTCCTCCCTAATGAAGAAAATTTTGATAGAAGATCATATTCTAATGATGTCTGTATTCTTGAATTTGATGGCAACAATTATTCTACTAGTTCTGGAGCTAGAGTTGTTTTGATATCTCTTCAAGGAGATATTTTTCCCTACTCATACAAGTTGTAGTTCAACAATAACAACAACACCACTGAGTACAAATATTTTTTGATTAGATTAAAGGCTACTCAAGTTAAAAGCATCAAACTTCTTCACACTCGGGGAGATGTTGAGCTAGTGGTTTGTCAGGTGAGAAATCTATATCAAACCAAGAATGAAAGATTGGGACATATCGTAATTTAGTGTGGGAATGTCTTGAAATTTTTGATGCTTTCAACATTTCTATCATGCCCAAAGAATTCAATAATCGAGTAGATTCCCTGGTCATCTCTATAACTTTCATGGTTCCTCACTGATATTTCAAAGAGCACAAGTTCACTATTGAGATGGTCTTTTGACCAAGTGTACTAGATAATGTTGACCATTGGTAGGTATTTAATGGTGACAACCAAATCATTACTTTTTTGGAATATAAGGATAGCTTTGAGAAGGTTTATTTTGAAGGTAGTGATTCTCCACTGTGGGAATCAGCTCCTGAAACAAATTTAAAAACTAGCAAAAAGTTCCTTTAGCTCAAAAGGGAATAAAATTTCCAAAGAATTAGTTTCTCTTGAGAAGCTATTCGATAAGCATGATAGGTGTATCAAGAAGCCACAAACGGACTCAAAATCCTCCAAGGATTTTGATCAAATAAATTTAAGTACAGAAGATAATCCCAAAATGGTCAACATCAAGAATTATTGCACTCATGATGAAAAACTCAAATTCATTACCCTGCTTGACCATTACATTGATGTTTTGGCATACTCTTATGATGATCTAAAATCTCTCAAGCCTAAAGAAATTTAGCATGAATTTCTTCTCAAGATTGGGTCATTGCCTCACAAGCAGAAACAAAGGCAGTATAACCCTAGGATATCAGGCACTATTCTTTCTGAGATATAGAAAATGTTGAATACAAGAAATATTTTCTCAAACCATCATTCCACCTAGATTGTGAACATAGTCCCTATGAGATAGAAGAATGGAGAAATTTTCTTGTATGTTTATTTCAAAAATCTAAATTAGTCATCTTTAAAAGACAACTATCCCCTACCCATCATGGATCAACTGCTACAAACAGTGACTAGCACAGAGATGTTATCAATGTTAGATGGTTTTTTGAGATATAATCAAGTGGAAGTTGGTAAAATAGACCAACATAAGACTATTTTCATTACAACTTGGGGCACCTTTGCATATCCCAAAATTCCTTTTGGCTTGATCAATGCTGGTGCCACCTTCTAGAGAGTGATGGATCTTGCCTTCAGAAACAAAATGGGGAAGTTCATTATGGTATACCTTGATGACTTGATAGTTTTTTCTAAACATCATCTTGATCATGTGCATCATCTACAATAAGTGTTGGAGTGATGTCATCAAAATGGTATTTCTCTTAATCCCAAGAAGTCAATTTTTGGGGTTACAAAAGGTAAACTTCTCGATCACACTGTATCTTGAGAAGGCATAAAGATCGACCTAGAAAGAGTCAAATCCATCCAAGAGCTTACTCTTCCTATCAGTAAGACAGTGGTCCATTCTTTCTTTAGAAAGGTGAATTTTTTACAAAGGTTCGTTCTTTAATTTGCAGAAAAGACTCACCACATGATGAAGGGCAAAGCTACTTTTAGCTAGACTAAATAAGGCAAGTCAGCATTTCAAGACATCAAGGAAGCTATTGCCCATGCCCCAGTCTTGGTTTGTCCTGATTACACCAAAGACTTCATGATATATAGCTATGCTTTTGAACACATGCTTTTAGCCATTTGGGTTCAGTAGAATAAAGAAGGTGTGGAGTCCCCCATATCTTTCATGAGTTGTCCTCTCAAAGCTCATGAGCTGAAATATTCAAACATGGAGAAGCATGTTTATGCTATGGTTAAGGTGGTAAAATACTTCCATTTTTACATCTTGAACTCACACACTATTGCTTTGGTTCTTGATATAATAGTAAAATTCATTCTAACTCAATAGGAGTTTGGAACTAAAAGGGGTAATTAGATTGCTAAAATCTAGGAGTTTGATCTTGTTATCAAACCTATGAAGCTTGTGCGTGGAAGAGGTCTATGACAATTAATTATTGATAATATACCAGAAGAAGTAGAGCATGAAGAAATAGAGGTTGAATACATGCCTACAATTCTCTTTGTCACCATTACAAATGAGTGGTATTCCAATATTGTTCATTTCCTTACCTATGGTGAATGTCTTGCTCACCTATGTCATAAAGAAAAGAGGACTGTTAAGTTGAAAGCTACTAACTTTGTCATGTGGGACAATGGTTTGTACAAGAGGAGCCTTGATGGAGTGTTTCTTCGTTGCATGGATAAAGTGCAATAGAGAAAACCTTTGGAGTCTTTCCATAATTTGGCTTGTGGAGGACATTCTTTTGCACCTGTGACTGCCCAGAAGATTTTGTGAGCTAGGTACCGTTGGCCTACTCTATTTCAAGATTCATACACTTGGGTGCATAGATGCGAGTTGTGTCAATAGTTCATTGGGAAACCTAAGTTGGTTGTGCTACCTCTCAAGCATGTGGTAATTGAAGAGCCTTTTAAGCAATGGGTAATTGATTTCATTGGCACTGTAAACCCATCCTCGAGTGTTGGACATGACTATGTTCTCACAGTCACAGACTATTTTACCAAGTGGGTGGAATCCATTCTAGTCAGGCATGCTACTTCAGAAGTGGTATGTAATTTCCTCAAGAAAAATATTATTTCTCAATTTGGAGTCCCAACCAAGATTATAACAAATAATGTAGCATGTTTCTCTTCTCATGAAGTTACCCAATTCTACTACTATTATGGGATTATCCTCTCCCACTCTTCTCACTATTATCCGCAAGGAAATGGTCAAGTAGAATCAAGCAACAAGAACCTGGTGACCATTATTAGGAAGCTGGTAGATAATAATCAGAGAACCTAGCATAAAGAATTATTGACACTTTATGGGTAGACAGGATTACACCCAAAAGAGTGATAGGTATGTCACCATTTCAACTTCTGTATGGTTTAAATGTAGAGATACCAATCACCTTTGAATTACCAGTATTAAAGTTGGCAAAGGTAGTAGAAGATTCAACTTTTGAAAGTTCCATCGACAAGAGGATCATGTGCTTGACTGAATTAAATGAACAATGAACTATGTTGGTGGATCGTATTGCTGCACATCAAAGTCTGGTAAAGAAACTCTTCGACTAGAAAGTAAGGATTTATGATTTTTAGATTGGAGATCAAGTCTTATTGTGGGACAAGAGGAGAGAACCAAAAGGAATGCATGGAAAATTGGATTCCTTATGGAGAGGTCCATTTTCCATTCATCAATTAAATGGTGAAAATTTTCTTGTTAAAATATCAAGATGGAACACCATTTACACTGCCTCACAGTGGGCAGCATCTGAAGCACTTCAATCCTTAAAGTATCAAAAAAGTCCAATTGTACATATGTATAGTCTTTCTTTGTTTTGTGTTGTTCATTTGTTTTTGGCACCTTTCTTTTTGGGTAAGTATGACTCCATAGCCCAATGGCATAGATGAAGGCACTTAGAGTCTAGATTCTACTCCCTTCGATTGCTTCAAATCTTAATCGATGGAAGTTCCCCAACTAGAGCCAACTATTGTTCTCAAAATCTGTCACTTGTTTTTATAGACAACATGCTGACCATTTTGGTCCTACAGGCCAAAATGCTCTCTTTATTTATCAAAAAATGTTTTGAGTAGTTAAGTTTTTCAAATAACTCAAGCCTTTTTAGCTAAGGAAATCATAGGGTCAACAGGTGAGCTTTCTCAAAGGGAAGTTCAAAATACTTAAGGCATTTCCTAAGTGTTTTGAGGATGGTTTAATGTTGAGGTTCGATCAAAAGACTTAATGGTGGGGTTCAAAGAATTGGAATGAACCATTGAACCCTACCTCTGAAAGGTTCAAAGGTTTAACGAGTTAAAAGGTTCAATGACTTTGACAGACTCAAAGAATAAAAGGATTCAAAGAGTTTGAATGAACTTTTGAACCATTAAACTTGGAACCAAAAAGGTTTAAATGTTCAAATGTTTAATGAGTTCAACGAGTTCAACAAACTTAAAGAATAAAAGGATCTAAAGAGTTAGAATAAACCATTAAACCATTGAACCCCACCTCTAAAAGGTTCAAAGGTTCAACGAGTTTAAAGGTTCAAAGAGTTCAAAGTTTGAGTGGAAGCTTCAAGTGAATGGATGAAGTGGAAGATTCTATAAAATGGTTCAACTGAAGAAGAAAACTAAGTAAACGCGACCCTTTACAAAACATTGAAATGCTGAACCATTGAACCATTGAACCAAAAGAGTTCAAGGTTCAAGGTTCAAAGTGGTTCAAGCGACCGATGACATCCCTATGGATGTCAAATTTAGGGTGATGGAATAACCATTGATTTTCAAAAGAGCATAGACCTGAGAACAAACTCAATGACTAGCCAAGAAAGGAACCGAAGGAGCCAGCTGAAAGTGAGAAGATAGCCCCAAGAGCTCAGATCACTAGGAAGAGACAAAATGTAGCAAGGAAAGAGGAAACACTATAAAAAATCTAGAAATATTTGCAAAAGATTTATTCTAGAAGGTGGAACAGTCCACCAGGTGGACCTTAGAGAACACAAACATTCAATGGTGTGGCCTATTTTTCTTCATTAAGTAAACACAAATGGATAGCCGTGTAAGCATCATAAAGAAGACAAGGAAATGCATGCATAGGAGGAGACATTTGAGATGATTTAAAATGCCAAAGTTAAGGCTAATGACCTATTCCAGCATGGCCCCTTCACAAAATTTCTAATGCATTCAATGCATCATGGGCCATTTTTATGAAAACAAGCACCCAAGTCTTCCTTTGAATGCTATTTATTGTAATCTCTTTTTGGATAAAAGAGATTTCTCTATTATTAGAAGTGAAGCTCTACCCAAATTAAAAGGCATTCTTGAGACTTTGAGCTCAAATTGTTAATCATATTTTGTTAAGTGAATGAGAAAGCAAGTGACCTTTTAGACTTTGTGTTGAAATAGCTTGTGTTATCTAAGAAATCATTCTTATGTCTTTTTCCTAAATAAAGTCTTGTCCCTTTAATCAAATAAGTAGAACAAGTGGAAATAAGTTGGAAGATGTCCTGAAGCTAACTGTGGGAGACTTTATGCTGCCATAATTGTCTTTAGTATGTGTTTTGTGTAAAGGACATTAGAGAGACTTTGAGCTCCCCTCATCCTTCGTAATCTTTTACTCTGTTATAGTTTGTGGTGGAGACTTTGGGCTACACTTCATTCTATGGTGTCCTTTGTCCTAAATCAGTAGGCAAAACAACAAATGACTTTATGCTTTCATGGGTTTCTTGTGGATCCAGTTACTACCCAGGAAGGAATCCTATTGTTTGTTGAATATCATTTCTAAAAGAAGATAAGTGCCTTTAGTAATTACACCAAAATTCTCATTTTTTCTATGAATATCATCTCTAAAAAAGAGAGATGGATGGTATGATTTCACCCTTGAGTCTATTTTCAGCTTATATTAGTATATTATAGTTTATGGGGAACCTCCCCTTGCTGAGAGGAGAGATTTATCTCATTCTGACTGTGGTCACCACATCCATTTTGTTGTATAAATCTCCTTATGTTGTGGTTTATATAACCATTTTTCCATCAGTTAGTTGATGACAAAATATTTACCCAACACACTTGATCTTCTTTGAGTTTGTTTAGTGACACCCAGATCCTTGATTGCTTCACTCTACCCATTAAGGAGGCATCCTACTTCTACATTTGAGATATACATCAACATATCTACCCACTGGGGGCATCTTCTACATGAGTACACCATCTAGGTTATGTCATTCCTACACCACACACTCTACTTATCATGTTGATGTACATTACTTACTAGCTTACATAGATTATTCTATCGACACTCACTATTATATAGCACTTGTGTATTTATTAGCATCTACTTAGTCTTGTACTACGTGTTTTTCATACTTTCACTTCTTTCTTAGATCAATTAGATGTGATAGTATTTTTATCATTTACAGGCCTTCATTTATTGCTTTGAATAGCTAGATGTGATTGCAGTTCTTAGTTCCTATTTTATTACGTGTGTGTGCCTTAGGACATAATCCAATGTCCTTTGCTTGTACTCTTGTATGTGCTTGTGGCCCTTATGCCAATCTTGCTTGTTTACAATTGTTTGTGTATGTGGGAATTTGAACATGCCTTGTATGTTTGCTTTCCTAGTTTGAGTGACATGTTCCCATGTCCCTTATTTTCTTTTCCCCTTGGCCTCTTTTGTATGCTTCTTTATTCTTGCCTTGTGTGCTTGTTTACTTATTTACTTCTCAGTTGTTTGCAATGCCATGATCCAAATCATGAATTGTCTTGCCTTCTTAGATACCATGATGGATATCATGCTCCATTCTTCCTTGACAACTAACTATATTTCTAGTTTCAATTTAGTATACTAAAAATACTATTACATTACTACATCTATTTAGGCATACCCCTATTGATCTAATAACCTCCAAAAAAAACTATGATATATCTTGAGATATATTTTGGATTATCATTGTTATATCATGTATTTTGTAACATCACACACTTGTAAGGCTTTTTTTTTTAGGTCAGTCATTCCAGGGTCTTCATTCTTACCCTCAAAATAGGGGGTAACAAACAAGGGTTTTGTCACAAAGATCAAAGCCCTATATCAGTCAAAATCAATTTTAAAAACTCTTAGAATAGTAATAAAAATTCAAAACATGCAGAACAAACTAGAAAAATAAGGAGGAACATAGAACAATCATCAAAAATAGTAAAGGACAAGAGCACCCCATTCAAACTATAGTGCCCTATAACAAAGTGTCCACTTTTTGGTGTTCCTACCTAAATAACTAAAAACCCAAAAAAATTAGAAACAAATAGAAAGTTAAGTCAATTACAATTTTTTTAGCTATGATCCAATTCAAATTGGGCAATTTTAATATAATTTTACTCAAGTTATCTAGATATAGGGGGAATCATGCATGACATGATGGCTCTCACTTCCAAATTTAGGTTGGGTAGTTGGTACAACTTCTAAATCAAAATCCATGTTATAGACACTAGTGATTGGGGGTAATGTGCATGGCACATTTGCCTTCTTTTCTTTTTAGTTCATTATATTACCCAGGTATTCTTAGTAGTTTCATGCCTTATTCCATCTGTAGGTGATTTGGCATCAATTTAGAGTGGTTTTCATATAAGCCTAGTTCCTATTTTCATAGTGGCTTTCATATAAGCCTAATATCTACCTTTCAAAATGGCCAAGATTGGCCTAGTTATCAACACACATTTGGCTATCCATACCACATTATTAGATAATAGGGCATTCATGGAATTCAAAATCCATCTCATATGACACACATTCATACTAGTATCAGTTCATAATTCACACTTAGTGGGCAATGATGGAGCCAAAGGACTACCTAACCTTTGTATTCTTGAGCCACCTACCCAAAGGGATGGGACACATAGTCCAAACATTGATTAACACATGCATGATCACATAGCTTCACTACATAGAGGGTGATGATAAAGCCAAAGGGCCAACCTTTATATTCTTGAGCCACCCTTGGGGAATTTAGCACTCAGCTTCGTTCATGATATTAATCTTAGTGCAACACATACCCAACATCATTCAACATCACAATAGGCTTTTTATTGGTTCACATACCTAGTGAGGTGTATTCATTCCTTTCTTTTCCTCTCTCTTTTACCTAGCCTTTATATGTTCTTATTTTAGACAAACATGTCTAATAAGAACTGATATAATCCATGTTTTCTATTACATATGTATGCTTCACGTTATGCTCTATCTATGCACACTCAGCATCACACATCTTCATGGGATTCACCTTTGCAGGTAATTTTAGGTATGCTTTCTATTTTTCCTTTATCCTAGCATTTCATGTTGTTGCATCACTAGAATAAAAGAGGGGTAAATATAGTCATATAAAATATCTAAATTGGTAGTTTGAGTGTGGATTAAGATACCCCATCCATAGGAATTTTTTTCATGCTCTTAAAACCCTTATAGACACCTTTTTGTTCATTGCCATTCATCCAAAACTTTTTGAATGATCTTTCCACCTTAGCTAGATAGTATTCCCTAGGCTAATTCTATTCCCCTAGGTCCTAATCCTATAGGAGAAGAGTGCCCCATTTGGACTATAACACCCTAGAGAAAAGTGTCCCATTTTTAGTGTCTTGTCCATTTGCACTTTGAGCCCTAATGGTTATTTTCATCTGGTCCTTATCCTTAATTAGGTCAACCTAACATGAATACATCTAACCCATGATCAATTGTTCCCTATAAAATCCAACTTAAAGCTCATTTACAAAAGAGGTGATCAAACTTATAAAGCAAGAAAAAATACAAATACAAAACTAAGACAAACTTCCCTATTCTTTGTATATAGTCACCCAACATAGCTACAAACCTACTCAAATCCTCACACCAGTCCCTAGCCACCTCAAACACTATCAATTTATCATTTGCATCCACATCACACTATTACATAAAGCACACTAGGTGGGAGAACTACATATGGCTTGATCCCTCTTCAGAGTATTGGTATGTAGGCAATGTACCCATACAAGGGGTGTGGATTGCACATTTAGTACATCTTTCAAACTAACCCCCCTCTTTCTCAAGTAACTCAAATGTCATTTTATCAATCATGATGGAGGGTTAGAGTTTGAAGACAAAATCAGCTCCATAATGAGTTCTATCAATGACCAGTGCTCAATTTTTCATATGCATGCTCACACAGGAATAACATAACTACCCAAAAAGTGTCAAGTCCCTATGATTAGTTTTAACAATAGTGGCAAGAATGGAAAATAGTGTTAGACACTAAAGCATCCACTTTTTGTTCCTTCTATCCTTTCACCCAATAAAATATAGATTCAATTTTATGACACCTTTCTAGTCCTACATAGCCATATTCAACCTCTGTATCAGTCATCTCAATCTATTTTTTAGCTAAGTTATATTTTTTTAATTTATTGATATTTTTAGAAAGGTGAAAAAGACAAACAGTTACACAAATTAGGACTGTACTTATTTCTATATTCTATACTAATTTATTAAGCCAAACCCTTAACTAAAATAGGAATAAAACTCCATTATTCCCAAAATAAGTTGAATCACACATCAAAATATATGCATGTGCAAATTTTTCCTTCTAGACAATTATTGACATAGTTAGCTCTGTGGTAGAGAAAATCTAAGTGATCAGATTAATGAAATTATATTTTACACACACAAAGGTCCTAAGAGTATATTTATATATGGTCTGATTATCCTATGTGAGGAGATAATTTGATCCAAATTTTAGATCATGCATCTAAGTGAAAAAAAATTTATTGAGTTTCAAAGTTATCCTTCCAGGTAGATAGCAATGGTCCCTATACTTAGTCTATTTTGCATGATGTTAAAGATCAAGACCAGATGGAGATCTAATAATTTTTGAGAGTTCATTCATATAGATATAGTACATATTAAGTCAAATGGGTCAAAAAATTTTATACTTAAACTAGGTAAATATCGATCTCCTTACAAAAATATCAACAAAGTGTGTTTGTTCCAAGATGTCAGGATGCAATGAGAAGGTATCAAGTGTTCAATGTTTAACATTGAGTAGAGATAAAGATTGGCATTATTCCAAGGATAAATGATGAGAGGGTGTTAATAATGATTGATATAAATTATGTGTATTAAATTCAAGAGGTCAAAGTGATAGTTTTCTAGCATTATCCAAGCAAGGACAATCTCGAAGAGATCAATGGAGTGTATGTGGTCAAGATTGCAAGATTACACGAGATGAGATCAACTATTCAAATTTTAACATTTAGGTAGTTGTGAACTATGTGTTAAAGTTATAATGATATATATGGTGTGTTATTTATCTAATAATTGAGTTCATGATATGTGTTTTAAATTATCAAAGTTTAATTGTGACTGTTTGGATTTAAATATTCAAATTTGTGAAGGAAAAACTAGTGCTTAGTTTTTACACTATATCTTTCGATCTATGTAGATTTTACTCATGGTATAAAAGATAATTTGTAAAGGACTCCAAGTCACATCTATAAATATATATTTTAAGATACTAAAGTGTGTACAATTAAATATATTGAGGTTTAAATTTGACTATGTGTTCATGCATGTTATATAAGTAACCCGAGAAGATTGTTTGAGCTTATTTTGATATGGTTTCAATATCTCTTAATGAATTAGATATTGGGGAGTGTTTTAGACCCAATGAATGACATTTTTGTGTATTATTAAGTTTTTAACAATCATATTTAGTATGAACAAAGAGTTATAAGTTTACTTTGTTTTCATTCATAGTGACTATGAATATAGAAAAGTGTTTGAGCTAATTAGGGGTTAGCAGAAGAGTGAAATGATGGATGTTTGTACTTAAAGGGGACATATAAATCATGTGTCATGGGTCCATGATTTTTAAATTATTCTTGTGTTCTTTTTTTGTATGATTAAGTACTAAATTGGTGAATAGTTCTCCATGAGACCTATAAGAGCTACAAGGGCCTAATTAAAATGTGTAAATGCTTAAGAGTGATCCATAGATGCAATGGCTGACCTATGAAGATTTTTTTGAGCCATGTCTTGATGTGATATTTTCCTTAAGGGTTAATTCATGCCTAATGGGGTTGAAAATCATGTATGCTCTATAAATAGACAAATCAAAGATGATGTTTTCTAGACTTGAGAGACTAGTGAGAGAGGCTTGTGTGTGTGGTTTAGAGTGAAAGTTTAAGAGTTGAAGTATATTAAGTATGCCTATTGGATGGGTTGTTGATAAAATTAGATTGAGTTCTATGTGTATGACCATTTGGTCATGTTGATATGGTGAAAAAGGTTTTGCCAAGGAGTGAAGAGTGATCCAAAAGGTGGCTTTGGATGCATTGAGTTTGCAAAGTTAAAGAGAGCTGATATACTTTATATCTCCATAAAATTGAAAGTAAATCAGTGTTCTACAAGATGTTATGTTCATAGGTGTTATTGTGGTTACTCAACATATAGGGGGTTGTAGCCTCCTTGAAAGGTGAAACTTTCTAAAGCTCTACTTGTTGTGGCAGCTCAACTAAACATGTGTAATAGCTCCTTATGAGAATTCAATCTCACTAAAATAAGGGATGGTAGTTCCTTGATTAGTTTCAACTAGTCTAAATTGGTTCTTGTTATTATAATATAGTATTCCATTTTTAGGTTCCATTGGGTTTCCTCCCCTAAGAGGATTTCCCGCATATGTCATGTGTTATGTGCTTGATCTTGCATTATTTCTCTTGTACATTGTTATGAATAATGTGTATGTTTCATGAATGATTATGGTAATTGATTAAGAGTTTTAAAGGATTGAAATTAAAGTTGGATTATCTGGCCTCATTTATTCACCCCCCCTTCTCAGTGATTGTACCTCTATCATTTACTTGTGTAGGGTAGGATCAGTTGACCCATTGTAACTAATTGTAGGGGTGATACCTCCTATATCTATGTTAGAAATTTGGGGAATAAGAGGTACATTTTGAAGATTTTTTATTATTTTGTTAACAAGATGAGGTTGAGGTATAATATTACCATGGGAATACCTAAGGGGAGGTGGGGGGTATTTTGGTTATGTGCACCCCATGGAACCTATTGAGGATGATTTTTGGAGATGGATAAGATATTTTGCATTTGCATAATTTGATTGGAATTATTAGCTTGGAAAGAATTAATTTGGTTAAGAGTTTTTAATAAAGTTTGATGGGTTTGAGTAGTGTTATTGGAAATATGTGAAGCATTAGCATTGGTATTAGTGGCTTGGTTACCACTATGAGTGGTGGCATTTATGTTATTAGTAGATTGAGAAGAAATGTTAACAAAGGAGGCACTAGTGGCATGTTTTGCTTGTGTTGAAAAATATGAATTAGTATAAAGATTAGAATAAGGAGAACTAGTAACACAATTACCATGGGTAGCAAATGATACACTAGTGAAGGAATTGAGAAGAGTGAGTCTTATAAAATGCCCACTAGATGTTGAACCTACCATGTTAGTATAGATGTTTGGCATGGAGGTGGAGGAAATCAAAGAATAATATGTCATGGTATGAGAAGGGGTCAAAAGATAAGGAAAATATTGAGAGGCAAAGAATCTATTGCCCCCAAATCCATGTGAGAATATGGGGGAAGGTGAATGGGATTATTTTGTTAGATCACTTATCATAAGGTGATAAATAGTAGAAGGATATTTTCTTTGATGTTGAGTAAATTCATTAATGAAGAAAAGCATTTATGGATCATGCTCTAATTTAGGTTGATCTTCTAAGGAGAAAAGAGGGTTATGAATTGAAGAGGTATTATGAGGGGTCCCATAGTTTGTAGTATGAGTGGCCACATGCATATTAATTTCATTTAGAGTAGGAGACAAGTTATTTATGGTAAACCCTAGTGGTATTGGTAAGACTCATCATATTTATTGATTTTAACCAAGTGCTTTCCTCAAATAGGAAGTTATGATGAGAGAGAAAAGTTAAATAGGACTAGTATGATGCAAATACAAAGGTCAACAAAAAGGATATAGAGTATTACAAGTAAATTATGTTTTGTAATTCAGAAGGTAAAGTAGAATATAAATCCATATAGGTTGAATCTATATTGTAGACAAGGGATAAAATAAGTTGATAAGGATACAGAGTTATACAGGTCGACTATGTTCTGTAACCTGACTGGTAGAGAATAATATAGAGTCATACAGGTCAAATTTGTATTAAAAATTAGGAGTTAAAATAGGATGATAAGGATACATAGTTGTATAGGTTGATTGTGTATTATTGACATGAGGAAATACAATCTATAATAGACTATACTAACAAGAACAATAGCATTCTCAAATAGGGAATTTTTTTTGCAATATTATTAAAGCAAGAATGAAAGCAATCATAAATAATTGGATCAATGTGAGCGATCCAATTGAGGCACACAATATAAAACCTTGTACCAATGTTGGCTAATGCAAGTTTTTACAATACAACATGTAATGATCAGAGAGAAAGAAATCAACTGGAAATTAAATGCTAAATAAGTGGTCATCCTAAGTGTTATTTATATTATTATAAACTATGGATTTAAATGTGATAGGAAAGTTGGCTGAAATAGGGAACTAGAAAATCAATTTATGGATAGTTTCAGGACATTTGGGTTGAAAGGGATCTATATTGGAAATGGTATTGTCTTGGTATTGAGACCTACCCCCTCACTTCACAATCCTACATCAATAAGGGTACCAAATTATTTTCCAATATATACCATTAACCACATATTTATACTTGGCTATAAAACCAAGTTGGCTTCCCCCTTGGTGATGAAATCCAACTAGATAGGCCCTGGGAAGTTAAGTGTTTAAATGTGTTTTGAATGTTATTTGATTTGGTAGTGTGTGAAAAAGATTAAAATAATGTAACTAAATGATAATTTTAAAAACTATCTATTTATAATATGTGACTTACTCTAAGCATGCAAATAGCTGAGAAAAGAAATGTGAATTAATTACTAGAAAATAGTTGTTAATCCTTTGATTGAGAAAAGTACATAGTCATTTCATGTGACACTATATGCAAATAGTATAGAATAGAGTTTACTAGGTATTTATTATTGTATAAAATCAAAATCTTTAAGAATAGATTAAAATAGGTTGACTATGTCTCTCAGACAAAAGATAGACTACAGAACTAAGTCGACTAGGTTGTCCTAGTTGGTTGTAGGGTTACAATTCTGAAGGCAACTAACTTATGTAAAAAAATTGAATAAATTACTAAAATGAAAGATAGGGAAAGAGAGGAACCTTGGTGAGCTTGAATATGGTTGAGATTGTAAAATTTATGCTAAAGTGCCTAAATTATCACTTTAAAATTATACAACTGAGTTGATTGCTTTGACCAAGTTTTGTAAAACCTTGTGTGCTGAAGAAGAATAAAATGACAAATTTGACCTATTCAATAGTGTTTATTGACCTATATGATGGAAGAGATAATAAGATGAAAAATTTGACCTATTAAACTCTATATGCTTATCTAGAATTAAAAAGGAGTCTTATGTCACTTGTTCGATCTAGTAACCTGTATCTAATGAAGACCTACACATATAGAATAGAGTCACTTTGATGTGACTATGTGTTAAATATATGCACAAAAAGGTATAACTATACTGACTAGTTTAATACAATACTACAAATATGTAAAAATATAATAAAATGACAAAAATGATGGCATAAAATAAAACTTTTAAGGGTTAGATTCATACCGGGTTCACCAAAATGTATGTAATGGAAATTATAGTAGATCTATAAATCAATCCTATCTCAGAGAAGATAAATCTTACTTGCACTTCTGGTTATGGATACATTATATATTTGAGGTCATGACCAAGATGGATCCACTATACCTAGGCAAGGGATATTTTACCATAATAATATCACTAGGGAGGGTTCAAAAGCATCTAGTCAAGGAAAACTATGTAATAACCCTAACTAGGTCCTATGTTTTCATATTCACTAAAATAATAATAATTAAAGCAAAATATAATCTAGTGCTCACCAAATCTTGTGGCACAAAGTAGCGTAATAAACATTAAAAATAAACATGCATAGAAAACATATACTCACATCAATGTATATAGAATCTTAATGCATGGGAGAGAAGTACAAATGCATATTTATCTACTGTTACAAAAAGAGGGAAAAATTTAGGAATACTTACCTTTGAAGATGAACTCATTGAGCCTTAATCTCTCCCTTGGACAAGGTGCTTCATAAGAGGTTATTGTGGTATGTAAGGATGACAAGGATAAATTAGCTCCAGGCTACATAACCTATCAATGCATCCAAAACACTTATCCACAAAACAAGATTTGTATCTCCAAAGAAAGTATAAAACCCTAAGACATGCTCCTCAAGTAGAATGATGGATAAGAAGGTGTGCAATATATATATCTTCTTCTTCTCTTATATTAGAATACAAAAATGGATGTGTTTATATAGGTAGATCTAACCCTAGTCCTTTTTAAAAGTTTAGGCTGATAAAGTCAACCTAGTCCACTTAGTATCATTATTGATAAAAATGAATTAGGTCACAGTCTAGGTTGGTGAGGGGCCGACCTAGACCCTAATAAGTTTTGTCAATTGGAGTACAAGGTTGATGGTGTTGATAGTGAAATGTAAATCATCAAAAATGGTTATAAGTTATGGAAGGGTTAATGAAGTTGGTAAATGACTAGAGGAGGGTGTAAAATAGGAGGCAAAGTTTAGCAAAATGTTTTTAAGAGATGGGTGTGTAGATAACAAGTGGTAATGAGGGACAACAATCCTATGAAACACAAATGGTTTTCCCACCCTTTTCCCAGTACACCCCTTAAGGCATACCCTCAAAGATATTGAGAATAAATGGGTTCCTACAAGATAGAGAGTGTTAATAATTCATAATATTTCAAAATATTATGTGTATACAGAGGATATAATATTAACCAATCAAGGTTTAATATATAGAAAAAGTAAGAGAAGGAGATAAGGGCCTAGGAGAGAGAGAAAGAGACAAGTGTCCAAAATGAGTTAAAAAAAGAGAGGAGTTTTAAAATATTACATTAGACCCTCCAATACATGTGTATCCCTTTTGAATATGATCTCTTGCTCCAAGTGGCATGGAAGTTGCAAACTTTACTTGATACCTTGCCTAGCTCTCCAAAACTACCCTTTATGTTGGCTTATGGAATGAAAAGTGGCCTTATTGATGGTCAAGTCATATTGAGTTACATATTTTATCTAATATCTACACCTTTCAACTAATATCTATAGGTTCCCCTTGACACATCACCTCAATCTCTTGCTAGGTATCTATAAATTTGTTCATCTCACTAGGCCAATCTTGATTACAAGGGTCAGAACTTGACATCTTATCCAAATTATTATATTTCCATTAATGGAATATTCACATCATATTAGACTTACAAAAACTCATTTTTAAGTCTCAAACTACTTTCAAGAATTTATTTTGCACCAAAAGCTCCAATTTGGCCTCATTCCTTGTAGCCTTGAAATCATACAAACCTCCTTGTGTAAGATATTGTATGTATTATACTAGAAAATCTAAGTCATATTTGAGGACCTAATATGGATTTACAGCTCCATGCCAAGTTTTAGGTCTTGAGATTGAGTAGAAGTGTCATTTTCATTTATTTCACTTTCTTAACTAGGTCTCAATTAGGCCTCCCTACCTAGAGATAGAATTTTGGCTCCACAAGATTTCCACACTTTTAAAACCTCAAAAAAACATTTGATTCAATTTTATGACCTCTTAAGTATATTCCATATCAATTTTGAGCTCCTAACACCTTGTATAAACCTCCCAAGCAACTTAAATTAGCCTTCTTTGGTCATTTTTGTATACACATGTACATTAAAATTACCAACCAATTACATAGGTAGGTGATTAGGGGATTTTTTAACATCATAAATTTTTTTTTAGGGATTTTTCAATTCATCTAGATGTATAAAAATCATCTTCTCTCTCATTAGGTTGAAACTAGTTTGTTTGGGTAGCTTGTGAGTGCCTTGCACTCTTAAGGATGATTCATAAAGGACAGGCTCTGTATGAACATAAAAATTATATGAATCATGATTTTATAGGGGTTTAATCTTATTCTCAATATATATATCCATAATGCATCCTTTCATGGGAGATATTAACATGTTTAGGATACCCTCAGGCTATCATATTTTGTGTTTGTGAGGTCTAGAGAGAGATGAGGTCTGTAGGTGGTGTTCTAAGTCTAATTTTGAGTTGAAAATGACCTTCATAGGTCTAATACATCCAATATTACTTTATACCATTATTTTCTTGTCACATTTCTTCCCCATCATTGTTATATCCTTTATCAACTCATGTTACGGTTCTTGAGCAAGTCAATGTTAATGACCCTAGCTGAATTATGTTTGAGACTTTTTTGATCTATTACAATATCTAGGAATTCATGGAATGATTATCTATACTCATTAACATATCCTTAGGATATTAAATACTCTCATCTCAACACTAACTAACCACTTTCATGACTACCCTTTTAGGTTTGTGTGTAGTCCTAGACTTGTCTAGCCTAAAACAAATATTAATGGCATTGGTCTCACTTTTGATGGGTTTGAGGGATAATTGAAACCATATTATCATAATAGATCATATACATATATACTTTAATCCCCCCATATTTCTATATATCTCTCAAGATAAGTGTCTTTTGCAATTGAACCAGGTAGACCTGTAGGGTCCTAGTTGACTGTACAAGCAGGGTTTAGAGTGATTGTATATGCAAGGGTTAAGGTGAGTGTTTTGGTCATTATCTCATACCTCCTTTTGATCTTAAAATGAACTCAAATGATCTCACTTACATTTCCATTCACCTAAGGTAAAATCCATTGCTTTTCATATGCATTATATCTACTCTTCATCTTAAAATTAGAATGTATTGCCTAACAAACTTGTAGGTGTGAATTAGGTGTCTGGGTTGCATTTGTGGGTCTTAGAACTCAAATCCAAGTCATTGAAAATCCAAATGAATTATTTTTATATTTTTAAGGACATAATACCCTTTTTTAACTCTATCAACTTTTACTAGCATACATTTTACCTCTCATGCTTGCTTACACCATGGTTGTAGATGACTATTTTAGGGTCTTGACTGCATTTGAGTTTCAAGGTCTTATGTTTCCAATATTTTAACCTCTCAATGATTCTATTCTATTATTTATATTTTTTAATCTCCTCAAGCTATCCATATCATCATGCACTAACCTAGCACACATTGTTCTTTGCTTTCTCAAAGTGGTTGTAGGTGACTATTTGGGAAAGGGTCTGATCATGTGATTTTGACCTTGGCCTTCTCAAGGCATCATGACACCTTAACATTAGCCAAAAAAATTTGGAATATTTTTCTCATTTTTATACAATTCTCTTGACCTTTTCATATCATTTCATAAACCTTCCTTTTAATCCCCATATGCATACTCGTGTATGAATATCCAGGCCTTGTGAATTCAAATGATGGATATAACACTAGTCATTTTAATTCTTTGGTTCTCAACAGAATAATATTATTCATGGGTATATGCATTATAATTATATGGATTCCTATTTATAACTAACTCCATTTGGCATGAACCCATGCCTTTTGTTCAAAAGAGGACCTACAGGTTTGTCACATGTAGGTCTCTTTTCTTGCTTGCATAACCGACTGAAGACAAATCAGAGTATAGATAATTGAAAATTATATCAACCCCTAGTCAATTATTGTAACCCTCTCCATAATCATATGGATATATTATCAACATTATTCCACTTCAAATTATCATTTGGTCTGTATAGACCTATAGATATATATTGGTTATTTGACTATCCACTTAAAGGCTTAGATCATTTTATAGGGTATTTATCATCATGATAAAATTTGGAAGGTGTTAAATCTCTTTACATATATTTTTATTTTCACTCAATCTCTTGAAACATCATTGGTTTCTTCCATTTTTTTCATCAATACATACTTTAGTGAGTAGGCACGTGCATGACTGTCTAAGGTTGTAATTATGTAAGAACCTCCTTTATTGACATCAATCACTTTGATAGTATTTGGAGAGTATTGGAATACTAATATAATTTATTTTTAACCTTAATATAGACCTTTTGATCATCATTTAATTATTTATATAAGGCCCTTTGAGATCATATTTGCATAGGTAGCCCCTAACACAGTCCTCAAGCATGGTTACCAGATGGATAGCTAGTATGGAATGATCAAACATATATCCTATTTAATTATATGTAAATATGACGAAAAAAATGTAATCATCATTTGTATCTATTGTAACCCTATATAAACTCTAAATTAATAAGGAACAATGGCAGTCACCTGCATATTATGCAGAAGAGTAACTTTCTTGCTTGACTAGTATATATATGGGATAGGTGATGATGTAGCATGATGTAAGAGGTTTGTTTATACATATGAGGAGCCTCTAAATTTTCACCTTGCCTCCATGAATTCACATCTGCAACTATGTTTCCAAAAAACTGAGATGATGGGGTTTTGAATCTCAAAAAAGCATCTTATTTCCTTATCAGTTTGTTCATAAATATAAGGAGATTAATTAAATGACCAATTCCATTAATTTTAATCCCATAGGTGTCCCCAAATATAGTAAAAATCTTAGCCTCCAACTCTACCTATGCAGCCTATACCATTCACCTAAAAATGGCTTTTATGAGCTTGTGAAGGGAGCAATGGAGGAGAGAGATTTTTTTGTAATTTTAAGAATTGAAACTTATCTTCATGCCTAATTATAACTATTAGAAACTAAAAGGACAATGATAAACTATTTTTACTAGGAAACTGAGTTCACAAGTATGTACAAGTGCCAAAATGCCCATCTAAAGCATTGAAATTCAAGATTATAACTTTTATCTAATATTCTGACATGTGTGGAAGTTATGTAACTTATCCAAGGTACTTTCAAAGTGTATTTTATTTATTTTTAGAATTTTTTAGATTTGACACACATTGGAGTTAGCAAAAATCATCTTTTTCATTATAAAACACTACCTTAAAGTTCACAAATGAACCTTAAACTCTCCAAATTATCATGAAACATTATTATAAGGTAATTAAGGCATGTAATGACTTTTTTAATTTCCTAATAACCTATGACACCACTTGACCAAGTTTCATTGCACCATGACAAGACTAGACCACTACAAGAACAATATAAAACATTACCTTAATTTCTCCAAATAAACCTTAAACAATGTTAATAAGGCTTTACGAAGACTTTTTCAAGGCTATTAAAGCATGAAAAATCTATGAACAAAGGTTATCAAAACATGACACTCAAGTTTTCACCTATAGGGGTTGATGTTTTGACTTTGGGGTTTAGAATTAGTCAACAGTTCCCTTAGTTTAAGTTCATAGAAGTTTGTTAATTAGTGTTAGAATTAGTTCATTTTCTTAGTTTTTTATGTTATTTGAGAATGATAGTTTTAGTATTTGTTTCTTTGTTTGGTTTTCAATTTTATTTTTTTTATTTTTGTTTTTCCTTCTTTCATTTCTTTTTTTAAATTATTTTCATCTTGTGGCATTAAACAATTGAAAAATAAAAGAGATTGACAAGAAACTATATGAATCAGATATCTTTCCTTTAAGATATTACTTCTTTTATAGGTATGAATCTATTAGATAGGTTATATTATATATTTTTAATCTGATTTTGATTTTATTACTTGAATAAGTATCTGATTTCTACAATATAATGATGTATAATTTAATGTCTGATTTGTTGACTTATTCTGAAAATTATTAAAAATCCCTTCTATACATTTTAGGATCATTCGTTATTCTTTAGACCTCCTATGATTAAATTGGTCCAATTCCATATTGACATTTACCATAGGCAAAATGGTTGATTTGTTGACATAACAATTTTCATCATCAACATAGTCATCAAGTATGCATATGTACATACCCCTTGGATGAGGAGTCATTTAATTATTTTACATTAACCCAACCTAAGGATCATCACATTCCTCATATGCAACCATATTCGTAAGAATCTAAACCAATTGAACTATCAATTTATTCTTCCTTTCCAATGGCATCATCACCAATAGACTATATTCAATATCATTTTGGTTTAAATATTTACAAAAATGGCATATACAAAACAAATATTTGGAGCACATGCATAAGGTATTGTTCACCCCATTCAAGCATCTCATTGAAAAGGACAACAAGGACTTGCTTTCATATAATAATTAGACAAATATAAAAATGATACACTTACACTCACTAACATTCATACACATTTCATAAAATCAAATCCTAAACCAACACAGGGAGTTCATATTACAATTGGTATACCTTGAGATGATTGATGATACATCTCCCTTAGAAAATTATCAAATGATGAATCCCCCTAAAATTATCTTGAGGTGTATGAGTAACTCACTTCCTTCTATCATAAGAAAGGTTTCCTCATTCATTGGCCACTTAAGCATAATTTGGAAAAACTAATGACACCAATGTCTATATTGGAGTAGATGGTACATATACCATTCCTAAAACACCAAATATGGAAGAGAAATTAGCTCTACTTAATGAAGATATAATAGAATGTCATTATGGAATAAAGAAAGATACATGACTAGTTCTTTTAGAATCATTAGTAAATAATGATGGAGATAAAAAATTCAACAAGTTTTACATGTTTACCTAGAGTTATTTGCTTGGGCTTACAAAGATATGCCTAGAATCAATTCTGAAGTTGCAATGCATAATATAATATTATACCCAAATACAAAACTAATTAAGTAAAAATATATAAAAATGCATCCCAAAATAGCCCTACTAGTTAAAATGAAATTCAAAAAATATTGGATGTTGGTTTTATTTGAATTGTCAATTATCTTGAGTATAATTATAACATAATATTAATTACAAGTCATAATGGAGACATTTGATGTGATACAAACTATCTTAATTTAAACAAGGCATGCCCAAAAGAAAATTTTCCATTATCAAACATTGCTATGATTGTACAATCTACTATTGGATATGAAATTTTATCATTTATGATGATTTTTTTTTGATATAATCAAATCAAGATTAATCCTATAGATCAAGTAAAAAATCATTTATCATGCCATGGGGAACATTTTGTTATGTATTCATTCCCTTTAGATTAAATAAAGTAAGAACTATTTACCAGATAGCTATGACACACATATTTCATGATTATATACAAAATATTATAGAAGATTATGTGGATATCATAATTCCATAATCTAAACATTGATATAATCACACTACAGACTTATGATAGATATTTAAAAAACTACAAAAGTTCAATGTACATTTAAATTAAAAAAAATTGTTTTTGGAGTTACATTAATAATTTACCAGGCTATATCATATCTTGGAGAGGCACTAAAGTATACCCAAATAATATCAAAGTTATCATATGTATGGCTTATCCAATATGGTTGAAGCAACTACAATTTCTACAAGGAAAGATGCAAGCAATAAAGCATTTATTGGCTTAGTTGGCTGACAAGACATAATATTTCATGCACCTATTAAATAAAGATATCAAATTTGAGTGGGATGCTAACTATCAATGTAGTTTTGATAAAATTAACTAATATCTACTCAATCCACCCATTCCCATGCCTCATGTATTAAACAAACCTTTACTATTATAAACTTTTGCTATAGAACATGGCTTGAGAGCTTTACTATCACAATATGATGATGGTCACAAAGAGCACGATATTTGCTACATCAATCATATATTAGTAGACTATGATAAAAATTACAATACAATGGAAAAAAAATTGTTTAACTCTTATCTTTGTAGCATAGAAGTTATGACATTATATACTTAATAATGAGACATAAGTTATCACAAAGGTGTACTCACTTTAATTTATCATGTCCAAGTCACATTTATTAACACATATTTTTAAATGGGTAATGTTACTTGTAGAATTTGATTTGAAATTATCTCAAAAATCACTAAAATGGTAAGTTATCACTTAGTTACAGCCCTATTATTAGATACATCACTAGATAATGATGATTTTTGTGATGACTTTACTACATATCACATTGATCATGATACTTTTATAATGTATTTCAATAGATCAAAATGACCCATAGGTGTTGGAATGGGTATAGTTTTCATTACTCCTCAAGGTCAGCCAATGTTATTTGCATATCATTTGGTATTTTTATGCACAAATAATATAGCAGAATATGAAGCTTTACTACTTGGATTATCTACCACACACACTACAAATAAAATATCCAAAATCATATGGAGATTATCAATTTATGGTTAATCAAGTCTTATATATTTATAAAACTAAAGAAGAAAGGTTAATCCCATACAAAGACATGGTCCAATTACTAATGATGCATTTTGAAACATTTTCAATAGAAATAATACCTCACAGAGATGATCTACACAATGAAATAGCTAGTGTTGCTTCTATTATTCCTATTAACATAAATTATGAGAACACAATTTTCACTATCCATCAACTATAACACCTTTCAATTACTACATTAGTTGTAGATGCTTTAGAAGCCTTGACAATTACTCGTAATGCACAAAACTCATAATGATATATATAAATTATTATATTAGGTTGTTGTCCTATAAAATACTACACATAATGATAAACACAAATTACAATATGAAGTAATTTTCTATGTTATAATTAGATGATCTTTATTAAGAAAATTATTTTATGGTTAGTTACTTCAATGTTTTAGTCGTGAAGAAGCTAATATATCCTCGAAGTACATGATAGCGAATGTGGAGGTCACTTTAGTGGAAAAGAAATGTCTCAAAAAATATTAAGGGTTAATATTGGCCCATAATGGAACAATAATGTCACAAAAATGAAAAAATATGCTTGAAATTTTAGAAACATAGTAATCTAAATCATACATCATCAGAGAAATTGCAACCTATTATTTCACCTTGGCCATTTTCCTTTTAGGGCTTCGATTTGATTGACAAGATAAATCTCGAATCATCATAAGGTCACAAGCTCATCATTACAACTATAGAATATTATACAAAATAGGTTGAATCTATATCCTTAAGTTATATCACAAGAGAGGATATATGCCACTTCTTGATGAAAAATATCATTTAATGGTTTGGATTACCATTAATAATTGTTATAGATAATGGATCATCCTTAAAAACAATAGTTAAGTAATTTGGTACTAAATTCCAGATATATCATACTTGTTCTACTCCATATTACCCACAAGGAAATTGGAAAGTAGAATCAAAAATAATACAATCATAAAATATTAAGTAAAATTGCTACAAAACATGGCATATATTGGCATAATCATATTATCTTATGCACTCTCGACATATCACATAAGTATGCATACACCAACAAAAGCTTCGACATTATCTATTATTTTTGGAAAAAAAATTGTACTCCCTTTAGAGTTTTAAATTCACTCCTTATGAATCTCCTTAAAATACATTATTAAGGAGAATGAGTATCAAAATATATATATACAAATTAGAAATGCTTAACAAAAAGCATATAGAATTTGTTGAACATCTAATAGTTTATCAATATCGCATCAAAATATAATATAACAATAAAATTTATCATCATGAATTTAAATTTTTGATTTAATGCTAAAATAAAATCATAATAATACTAATGAAGATAGATAAACTAAAGGTAAATTCAAACCCTATTGGTTGGGTCCATTTAGGGTTACCAAAAAGGTGGGTATAGGAGCTTATCATCTAGTTAACTTGAAGGGAAACCTATGAAAAATCCTATGAATATCATGCACTTAGACTAATACTATACATAAGAGATCATTCAAATAGTTAAAAATCCCAAAAATATTTAAATATGTCAAAAATATTTAAAATATTCTCAAAAATAAAAATTTAGGACTTGAGCATGACATGAGTTGCTACTTTACATCTTTATATATGTTATTTATCACATATTTTTATAGATAGAATAGTATTTTTCATATACACATGCATTTCACAAGGTATATAAGTGTGATGCATTACATACATATTATATATGAATTCATATATTTTGGACTGTCGTCTACCCACTGGCCATGTCTATACTAGGGGAATCTTATTTTAAAGATTATATGTATATATGACCTCTTTTCCATGTTGAGATACATATCTTAAAAGTGTGTTTCTAATAACTCATATCTTACATTGTGCTACATGGATATACTACTTTTTTATGATGTGGCATTGATACATATGGATGGTGTAGACTAGTTTTCACTTTTATTTTTGAGATTATTATTTCCATACTGTAATAAGAAATAAATTTATATTGGAATAAAAATGTAATAAAGTTATTTTCCTATGTTTGGCTTCAATAATATCTTATTTAAATATGGATCTAGTAGTGAGATCTAAAACATCAAAAAATAACTTTATTATGTAATTCATTCCAAAATAACACTATTTAGTTTTCTCTTGTTATATGTTCCTTTGATGTTGTTACTTTATTGCATAATAAGCTAGATATTGTTTGCTTATTTTGTGTGGCCACTTGGATTTGTGTGTGTGATAACTTTATATCCCTTGTTTGTGACATTTTTATGTCATTTATGTGTAGCCCTTGTCCTTGTTTGTTACAACATGTTCATGTCCTTTGTATGTGTCCCTTTGTGTTACATGTCACATTGAGTAAAATTTTCTAGTGTGATTATTGAGCTTGATCAGTGGTGTCATGAATTATATCATACACTTTTACTATGTCGTATTATTTATATATGGTTATTTTATTACATGCCTCATTTATATATCTATCTAGACATGACATTTGTATGCCTCGCATTTAATATGTTACATATATGATTTAATGAAAATTACATTATTATGATAACATACTCTCCACATATTTATATGATTATACATGATTCTATGTTTACCACATATTACAATTAACTCCTCTTTTGATATGAGTGACTTGTAGGTTATATCCCTCATCTCAAAATGAGGAAAGTATAATAAGCTTGTCTTAGAGATTCAAGCTTCCATGAGCATAAAAATCAAATTTTATGATATAATATATGGTTTAAAGATTAAAATTTATGCAAATATCAGATTTGATGACAAAACATAGGTTTTAAAGATTCAAATTAGTTCACAAATTAGATGTATGATATAAATTGACATAATAAATATAGATTATGGAGGCATATGACATGCATATACACTCACTTTATAGATAATTGAGTATAGAATTATACACACTTGGATGCATATGCATGGGTGTATGCAAAATAGTTACAAGAACATAAATTATGGGTTTCACATATAGTTACAGTTGAATATATAGATATATTATATATAATTTGTCATATATTCAAGGGGCATTATGTTGGCTCATGCATATACAAATTCAAATTAAAAAGGCATGATATTGGTTCATGCACATATGCAATACAATACAATTTACAAATTCAATAGAAAATAGTTGTTATTTCATTTAAAATCTATTATTAGTGTGGCCATGATGGGGGCATGAATATTCTTCATTTATGATCGATCATGCAAGCAGAATCTAGATATGTCTAAAATGGTGTGATTTGTTATGTTACATGTAATGTATGTTCAATTATAATGATACTAAACAACCTTGTCATTACTTATAAAAAATGTATTATGTGATTATACTTTTTTTTTGTAAATGATGTATATTTGAGTCTAGTCACATTCAATGGCATTGGTATCACTTTTAGTGAACCCATCATGGTTCCACCTTATTTTGGATTTGTAAATTAGGTATTTATTTCCATTTATGATAGTTGGGGCATGCATATTTCCAACTTCAAGGCTTGAATATTTATTCAAATTTAGGACTTGATCACTCTCAATTGGCTAATGGTTTAACATGAATGTTGGGCCCTTTTTGGCTAAGTATGGATCCACACCAACTCAGAATATATCTTAGTATGAGGAGATCATTTGGAATGATTATTATTTTAGCACCTTTTATGATAGATGGAAGAATATTTGCATATCTTGTGCCAATTGTTAGGCAGTTTCTTGGCACCCAAGTTCTTTAGGGCATCTTCATAAGTCACTACATATGGCAACTAGAACGCAAAGCATACAAGGTGATGGATTTGGTAGAATGATCGATCAAGGCTCTAGATTAGCACCTAATATTCACACTCCACCTTGACATGAAGATGATTCTAAGTTTTATAAATCCAAGACCAAACCAATATGCAAGAGATGTGACTTTGAAATAGTGAAGCTCTAAAAAATTATTTCCAGACATAGCAAAGCAACCACCATTGAATCTTAAGACTAACATGGATGCCCTTAAGGCTCCCCATTATAGTACCCAAGCTCACCTATGAGCCTTTAGGACTTTAGTAGATTTAGATGAACATTTGCTTTATTTTACTTGTCATGTACTTTGTTTATCTAAACAATGTTTAATGGAGAATGGCATTGCACTTAAATGAGTATTGATCTAGTGTATATGGTTATGATAGTGTTCATTGATTTTGAAATGTTTGGAATAGGGGTAATTCTTAGATTTAATAGATTAATTCTAAGTTCTATCAAGCTTTCAGTCTAGCTTGTTAATGGCATCTCTATGTAAGTGATAATGTTATCATATTATATAGAAATACTCTTAGTGTAGGAAGGAACCCACACCAAGTGATGATATCCATACCTAAAGAGCTAAGCCTAAGTATGAACCCTTGACATAAATTAATTCCCTTAACCCATCTTAGTGTCAAATGGTGTTAAGGCTAGTAAGACAAAAGCTTATGCCCTTGAGATCCTAGAACTAGCATAAAATAGGTTTGTGCTCATATGACCAGAACAAGTTACCCAAATAGGCTTTATGCCTATATAAAGTTGAACTCCCCCTAGAACAACTTGTGTCAATAAACTTGCCAACATCATTATTGCAATGACTAAGTCCCTTGAAGACTGAGTTGCACCATGGCATGATTAGCCAAACATGGGCCCTAATTATTTCTCCGTTTCACTTTAGGTGAGTGAATAAGGCTTGTACCTTATGTGAATTGATGTCAAAGCAATAGAGTGACAAATTTTGAGCACTATAGGATTAGTATAAGTTTTCACCTAGTTGTAACAAGTCTAGAATTGACTTGGACAGCCAGATAAGCATCTAATAAAGTAAATGACTTAGACAACCAACCTATTCTATAACATTTTGGTTTTATTACTAGGACTTTTGTTGAATTTTATTACTACAATGGTACAAGATAATAATGCTTTGACTCTCCCTCGAGAACATCGAGCATTGGTTGGAACAAGTAAAATATAGTTTTGTGTTGAAGCATTCATCCTATAAAGAATAGAAGTCAAGGAAGTGGGTCCATAACAACCTATATGATGCTCCATATGAGGTCTTACTTTATGAACTACCTAAGCATGTGTACCAATGGTTGGCTATCTATGCAACCCATAGAAGATGAAACTATGGACAGTAGTGGATGAAGGAGCACTTAGAAAATCTTGAAAACCTTGATGCACTTAGACTAGAGCTATAGATAAATGGTGGTAAGGAGCATTGAATAATTACGTATTTGAGATTACAGTATCAACATAATCCTACCCTAAATAAGTAGAGTATCAATTCTTGCATGAGCCTAGAGGCATGTTTTTGAAATAATTCGACATAGAGCTTAAGAAATTGATGGTAGATTATGATTTTGAAATCGTAAGAATGGAAGGATAAAGTCTTTTCATGTATGAACAGTGCAATAAGGAAGAATGGGATGGATAGGTTACGTGTAATGGAAAGAGATGAGTAGATTGACACTTGAGAGCTCAAAAACTAGATTTATAATAAATGAAGGTATAGGTTGATAGAAGATCTAGAACCTAAAAGTGCCAAGAGAACCTGTAGTGAGCAGGAAGGCCATGGGGAAGGATCTCTTGAGTTAAAAATAACATGAGGAGAGGAATAATGAAGCCATAGATTAAGCTCAACTATTGATGGATGAAGAATGCACTGGGTCCTTATAGAATTTGACTATTTAAGATGAGCCAAAAGTGCCTACCCACTTTAAACCTATTGCACTGGCTCATACACCAGATCTCCCATGAGAAGAAAGAAGAGTGATAAATGACCTTATTTTCCACATTAACTTTGACCATTTTACAGACTTGGACTATTATTTTATCATTGAACAAGTTGTTATTTATGAAGAGATAAGTGAAGATACCTATAGACCTTTGGGTGTTATCTTGATAACATAGAACATACCGAAAACATTCTAGTTTAGTAAATGTTAGTTACACAAACTAGGAAATAGCCCATAAAAAGTATCCCAACACTACAAGTGAGTGGCATCACACCATCAACTTCAATAGCACCAACCACAACAAAGGGTTCAACACCCAACCTAGTGACTAGAGGCATTGGAAGACCACTACCAAGATAAGTACTAGGGGGAAAGTGCTTCAGATGTTACCACCCCCCCCATAACAAATATATTACAAGATGGTAATGCACTTTCCATAATATCATGGCATGTAAAATTCTATAGATCATGTGTTAAAATGTGAGCTTTAATGGCATGCTTGGGGTATAACCCAATCAGAGCGTAAGGCAACATAGTTTATGATAACTCTTCTTGATTATGCTCATACCTGGTATATGAAATTTGATCCTGATCAGGTTATGATTGATTATGACACCTTGATGGAAGAATTTATGAAGGAATTCAACATACCCAAGTTTGAATAACAGAGCATCATTACGCTCAAGGAAATTAGCCAAGGGCTATTAGAGAGCATGCACCTATATGATTCTAGGTTTAAAACTCTTTTTTCTAAGATTCTTTAGGACATTCACCCCTCCTAACATGTGTAATGGTTCATTGGAGGATTTTTAGTACCATTTATAAGAGCACTTTTTATTACCACTAGTTTGAGGTGTTGTTTAGTGAGCGCTAAGATACTAAATATCCTATGAGGATTGGTTGGGTCTAGATCGGTCGTACTTCACAAAGAGGGGTCCCTTGCAATAGGAATAAGGGAAAGAAAGTGTTTTGCTTAAGTAAAGGTAAACTTATAGTGTTCTCATGATTTGAGGGGAGCAATCTTATAGAATAATATTTTTGTAACCTAGAGTCTTGTGTCCTAAAGGAAGTAGATATGATGGGTGCACTAGTGTATACTTTGAGAAGCATTGCCACTCATTGGTGGGTAGTACAAAGTCCTAGCTTACCAACTTGGCAAGATTTAAAATAATTTATCTACATGAGATTCAAAAAAATCAATGATTACATGTACATTTCTCCATACTCTTATGATTTAGATCTAATAGCACATATACGCTTGTGTGAAGAAACATGGATTGATTAAGGCACAAATGCCCTGAGGAACCTGTGGGTACATGCCTTCTATATAACCTTGAAGATATGGGTACAAGATTGGTATGTGGTCGATTAAATGCACCATAATATATCTAGTTGGGATGTCTTGAAGGAAAAGTTTATACACACCTTATCTTCCTCACATAACCTAGAATTGATCGAGCCATTACAAGTCATTCAAAGGGCAGTGTTTAAGGACACTGTAATCTTAGAGTAGTGCCTATAAGATATGTTTAGGGAGAAAATATTAGCACTCCTAAATTTATTCAAGGATCATACACTCAATAATGACTCGAGTGATAAATCTATGGATGTCTAGAAAGTATGAAATTGGATGTCCTTGATAGGAAAGAGGAAGATAGTGCACCAAGTGGATGATAGTGCCCCTAATGAGGAAGACCCTACTCATATCCATATTGAAACAACTGAGGGGAGTAGGAAAGATTAGGAGACACATTAGGAGATAAATGAGCCCTATTATGCATCACTCAAGACCACCCAAGTTGATATCAGTATGAAAAGAGAACCAAAGGTAACTATTTTAGGTGCATATTGGTCTGACATAGAGTTGGCATGAATCATGGATCTCCTAAAGGAGTTTCAATATTTTTTCCATGAAATTATTGGGACATAAAGGGAAACCACCCATCCCTTGGAAAAATGAGCATAAATTTGGTGGATGGTGCATGACCTTCAAAAATTACCCCTATAGAATGAACCCCAATCTCTGTGTTAAGGTTAAAATGGAGATTAACAATATGCTAGATGTAGGAATAATCTACCTAATGCAAGAGTCATAATGGGTGAGATACATGGCAATTACCATTAAAATGGATAGGTGCATCCAAAATTTTTTTATTACTAACTATTAAATGTCACTTGTGTCACTAACCCCTTCTCGACTCCATTCACTGATGAAGTCTTGAATGGGGTTGTAGGTTACAAAATCTATAATTTCATTGATGGTTTCTCTAGATACCATCAAGTCCAAATTAAAGAGGAAGATAGGCCTAAGATAACCTTTGAAATATAATGGGGTTATTTCACATATAACATGATGCCCTTGGGGATCAAGAATGCACCAGTCATATTCTCTAGAGTGGTCATCACTACATTTAAGGATTTTATCCATAAATTCCTCTAGGTGTAACTTGATGATTGGACTATGTATGTGTTTATGAGAGACCATTATGATAACTTATGCCTCATGTTTTATAGGTGTCAATAGCTATAGATATCCTTTAACCTTAAGAAGTGCATCTTCACAACACCATTTAGAACCTTACTCAGGCACATCATTTGTAAAGATGGTCTATTTGTTGACCTTGCAAAGATTGTTATTATTCTATAGCTCTAGAACCCTTCCATACAAAAAGAAATCCGTGCATTTCTTGGCCATTATGGTTATTATATAAATTTTCTAAGGATCTATGAAAGGATTGTATTAATGCTAGAGGATCTGTTGTATAAGGATGGCCCATTCCACTGGGGTAAAACACAAGAGGATGCCTTTTAAACTTTGAAGCTCGATTTGGCTAGCATGCCTATCCTTCAATTTTATGATTGGATGAATCCATTCCATATCCATGTCGATGCATCCAACTCTAAAATTAGCACCATTCTGGCACAACTTGGTGAAGATAAAATGGATCATCTTATCTCCTTCACAAGTCATAAATTGGCCCTGATAGACAAAAATTACACAACTATTGAGTGTGAGGTGTTGACCATGGTCTATGCCCTTCAAAAATTCAAACAATACTTATTGGTAACCCCATTAATCTTTTTCACCAATGATGAGGCACTTAAGTACCTTGTGAATAAGCCCATTTTCCATGAGGACATTTGTAGATGGATAGTTCTATTTCAATAATTTTAGTTCCCAGTTATGGTAAAACCTAGGAAATAAAACTTGGGACCGGACCATTTTTCCTGCATCGACTCTGGTGATATGGTAGTACCCATTAAATATGATATGCTAGACACATAAATCTACAGAGTTCAACACATTCTTGAAGATTTGGTAAAGATAGTCACATTTCTAACATATGGGTTTCTACCCCAGACCATGATAACTAAAGAGAAGAAACAATTGACTATTCACATCACCCTCTTTCATATCATTAGTAGGGAGCTATATAAATTAAGTCAAGATGAATTCTTATTTTGATGTGTTTTATAACATGAAAGAGACTCCATTCTATATGAGGCACATGAGGGGGTAATAGGAGGCCATTACGCTGGAGATGCAACTACACACAAAGTGTTATAATCAAGTTTGTAGTGGCCAAGCCTATTTTAAGATTCAAAGTATTACATTAAGGCATGTGACATATGCCATTTCACAAGGAATCCAAACCAATGGGATATAATTCCTCTCATCCCCATTCTTTCCTAGATGCCATTTGAAAAATGGGCCCTTGATTTTATTGGGTTGATCACTCTTGTAGCAACTCGTACATGCACAAAATATATTTTAGTGGCAACCAATTATTTCGCAAAGTGGGTTGAGGCAATGCCTACTAAAAACTACACTACCACCACTATCATATAATGCACATAGGATAACATCATAAGTTGTTATGGGTTCTTACTTAGTTTAACTAACAATAGAGGAACACACTTCCTCAATAAAACTGTGAAAATCCTAATCATTGAGTATATGGTGGTACACCACAAGACCACCCCATATCATCCCCAAAAAAATGGCACAGCTAAAGCATTCAACAAGATGCTAGGAACATGCCTTATCAAAATATGAAACATTGGTCACAAAGATTGGGATGATCAAGTGTCGATAGTTATATGGGCATACTACACAACCTACAAGTGCCTGAATAAGGCTACACCATTCCAACTAGTGTTTGGTGCAGAGGTAATTCTACCAATGGAGTTCTTGGGGCCATTATTATGTATTACACAAATTGGTCATTTGGATGACCAAAAATCATTGAGTGCAAGGCTAGAGGACTTGGAGTGCTAGGATGAAGTGCGTACCTAAGTAAGGTGAAGCCAATAGATAAAGAAGGCACATTAGAATTTGTGGCATGGCAATCATATTAAGCATAAGTTACTAATTGAAGGAGCATTGTTCTTGATATATGATTCTAAGTAACTTAAGCACTCAAGAAAGCTATAAATTAGGTGGATTGGCCCATATGTCATCTATAGTATATTGGAAACTTGTACATGCAGTTGCACACATTATTAGGTGAAATGCTCCTTGGGCATTTCAATAGAAATAAATTGAAGCCATATAGGTAATAGAATGGCACTTGCACCATCAGACACTGACTTCTTGATCATAATTTAGTTGTGTTTTACTGACTTGAATGATATTTGACATAATCCAAACATTTCCTTATATTTTGTGATTATTGTTCTTTTAGAGTAAATAAATGGTACTTTCAAGCCCAAAAAAGAAATATTCTACCACTTCTATGTATAACTCTAGTTGGGTGAGTTGAGCATGAATGCTTTCTAAAGTACTTAAGGCTAGACACGTAAGTTTCTAAGTGCATGAAACTTTCCAAACTTTAGAAATATAAGTGCAAATTAATGAAGAGAGGTGCACATGATGTAAATGTGTAAGAGGTAGATTAAAGACACACACTATGATCATGTGCAAGAGATCAAAAGTAGAAAGTGAAGTGTTGGAGGGTTAGTGTAAATGATTTTTATGGGGTAGGATAGGCCAAGAAAAATAGATGAAATCACATAAAAATCAACCAAGATAGGAAAGCGTACCTGAAATGAAAGTGAAATAGGCAAAGAAGATGGAACTATGGAGGGTGAATCATGTGCATGTGAGGCACTATGCCCAAGTTTTCATAAGGAAGGTGAAGGTCACACCAAGTGAATAAATCATAGGATAAAGATCATCAAGAAGATCTAGCATCTACCCAAAGTGAGGCTAGAATTTGTCATTTGAACTACATGTCACTTCACCAAAAATACCATTAGGAGAAGTTATTGAAGTGATGGTAGAGGCACAAATATCCACATTGAATACATGTATGGTAGAGGATTTTTGTAGATTTCATGGGTTTTAGAAAATTTGAATAAATTAATGCACTACCACACCATTAAACACATATAATTAAGAAGGTAGTTGAATTAAGGGTATAAAATAGTAAATGGATGATTGGTTTAGGTTAAAAACGTAAAGATAATTTGCACCCAAAAATGCAAAATAGCAAACCAAAGCCAAACCAACAAACTAGAGTCAAAGCAAGAAAATGCTACTACAGTTAAACCTTAAGTACCCCCAGATGACAAAAGTGAATGACTAAATAGAGAGAGGAATTACATTACATTTGAGATTAGCATAGAGAAGTGTGGGGCATAAATAATGCAAGAACTAGGTAGTAGAAAACTGGAATGATGTTAAGGCCACCATTAATGATAAGTGAAGCTTGAGAGCTGAAGTCATAGTCATATATTCCATGACTATAAAGAGTGCCAACAAAAATAATAGGCTTTAGTAAAGATAATAGGCTTTACAATTCAAAATGGGGAAGAAATGCATGAGTTTAGCTCACCATAGGCATAGAAGGACACCAAGAGGGTATGAATGTAGAAAAAGTGACTCTAGTAAAGATTAAATTATAGTCAGTAGAGGGAGTTAGTGTCACCAAGGTTGATCTTGAGGCACTTGAAAAAATGTCCTATCAGGAGATGCAATTTCCTAAATAAGTATTGGTAGGAGAGAGTTGGGCATCTTTCATGCACACCTATTAGCTCAAAGAATAAAACCACCATACCTCAATAAATATACAAGACCTAGCACAAGACTAGATGGTTGATATGGGGTATAATATTGAAGCAAGCATGTCATTATTTGATGTCTCCATCTGAGACAAACCTGAAACCATCGGTGCAACTCAACTCTATGAGTTACCATGTTTTAGGAAGCTAGAGGAACTCATGTAGTTCATCCTCTTGCACATCCATAGGGATCACTTCTAATTTGTGGGAAGGCAGAAGAAATTGTTATCCAACATCATTAGCATAATCATTAGGTTCTCAAACTCTAGTGCAAACATCCACTAGATGATGGTCAATCATGTTGAACTTGAAAGGGTTTGAAAACTCTTAGGGTATTAAAAAGGAGGTCTTTCATTCCCAATCAAAGACATAAAGGAACCTAAAATGAGGGTAGGTATACACCTCATGAGTTAGAAAATTTCCCCTAGTAATCAGTGGATAGACATCACCAAGACCTACCTGTGCATCACCCACCACATGGTGCAGGGGATAAAGTTTAATATAGTAAATTTCATTGTGTAATAAATGGTGAAGAATGTGCTTGAGTGTCATACAGTGTGAGATACCTTCTAATAGGGGTCTATGTTAATTCTAATTATAATGGAGGAGATTGACATGCCTAATGGCAAAAAGGATAACCTTTAGATCTTCCTAAAGTATAAGGACTCCCTGACGTTGAAGTACCAAAACTTCACATGGCCCCTACCTTCTCCCAAATTACAAGACCAAAGTAATGGGGTGGTTCACCCAATATATCAAAGCATTTGAGGAGGAATGGTGTATCTTAGAGTATCTCTCTCTGAACATGTCTAGAATGGTAACTTTCACTATTATGAATCACTTTTATGTAGTGCACCTAACACTCATAGATGATAACCAATTCAGTTGGCTGAAGTTCCCCTATGCATTTTCAGCCAAATACTTTAGGGATGTGCTTAGAAGATTTAATAACATACAATAGTTGCACATCTTGATGAAAACCAGGGATTTAGAATTAAGTAGGTTATGGCACCAATACACTCACCCAAGAATGAAAGTGACCAAGGATGAGGAGAATGATTTGGATCACACTGACATCCATCCCCTCCAAAAAGAAGTCATACTCAGGCACATCTACATGTTATACTATGAGTTGAAGTTGAGAAAGAAGGGTGTGAACACTAAGAAGGATGATGAACTCCCCCTCTAGATCAATGATGAAGGGAAGTTGGTATCAGTATCATAGAATAAGTCTCCCCAAAATAAAAAGGGGGAGACACTTGAGGATATGCAGAGTGCATCAGATTGAAGATTGCTTCTAGTGATCAAGCCACTCCTACACCAAAGAATAAGTGCATGACCTTCATGTTGGGGATTGTTTCACCCAAGCAAAGAGAGAAGAAAAAGAATTCAAAGGGGTTAGTTACAATGCCCAAAATAACCTTGGCATAGATGGAGGCACAAGAGGTGCATGAGAAATTAGAAGTGTGAGAGGCACATGAAAAGATGGAGGAGAAATAAGTAGGGATGAAAGCTTACATCATCTAGGAAGAAGTAGTAGAAGAAGAGCACAGTGCCAAAAAATATTAGGAGGACCTCCAAGGTAGCACTATCACCATTCTTAGAAAGGTAGAAAATCCACCCAATGCCCCATCAAAAGATCTGTCCACATAGCCTTCATGAACTAAGGAGGAAAAGATAATCCTGTGAAAGAAAATGGGCCTTAATGAGGAAGAAATAGAGATGGCACCAACACTAGATAAAAAAATAGTGACCATGAAAGAAATTATCATGACCCAGGAAGAGATTGACAAGGTTGAGGTATAGGAAATAAGGGATAAGAAAGGAAAGACCTTATCAATAATAAAGAAGATGAAGGTAGAGAAAAATAAGGCCCAAGAAGAAAGGGCCAAGAAAGAAAAGGAAGAGAAGGTTGTCACAAGTACAGAACTAATGGGGGAGAGAGAAGTAAAGGTACCTAGCACCCCCACTAACATAGCATAAGAAGTTGTACCATAGTCATGCCCAAGTAGTGAAGGGGTACCTAGAGATAAGGAAGGCGATATTAGTGCCTTAAAAGAGTAAATGGAGAATACTAAAGAAACCCAACAAAAATAGGAAGGTGAAGTTGATGCTAAGATAAAATAAGAAACAAACCAAGGGGATAAGTCTAAGGAATAACCCTCATTAGAAAAAGAGGAAGGAACCTCAAATGGAATCACTGAAGAAAGCCCTAGCATTAATGAAGAGGAAGGAGAATAGATGGAGTTGCTCATCACTGAGGAAGAAGGCACCAAGCCAAGCCTAACAGAAAAGGTACAGAAGGGTTGGACCAATAAATATTACTATATGTTTGAGTACATGCCCCCAAAGCTACCACAATAAATATGTGCTAATATCTATCATTTTATTTTGAAATTTATATGGATGAGCCTCATTTCAAGTTACCACAAAAGGCCATACTAGGCATAGAGGACCCAGAAGAAGGGCATGGTTCCCTTCTTACAAACCCTCGTGCAATGAACGTAATCAGGTCAGCCAATGCACTCATATGGATGGCCTTCAAAGTAGCATAGAAGAACATCTTTAATGATGTAAGAGATTCAAGATGGAAGATCATGTTGGAAGTAAAAGAGGAAGTAAAGGCCATAAAGTTTAACTTGTAACAATTGGCTGAGTGCATACAGGAAGTAGAGCCATCCATCTTGGATGGCGTTGACACTTTGAATCTTTCAAAGTTTGATAAGGTTTGCATGCTAGTGGAGAAAATGCTCTCAAAGTTAAAGGCAGAACCAGTGCCAAAAGAAGAGGAACCATGAACCAAAATAAAGCAATAGCTAGCTACAAAGATAGAATAGGTAGAAGACCTCTTTTTGTAACTTCAAAAGGGTGTAGATATTATTGATTCCATATTTTGTAGCTTCTCCAACCATGTTTTAGTCATAGATGAACACCTCAAAAAGGCAAAAGGGGAGGAGGAGCTAATGGAATAGGTATAAACTATGAGCAGATTAGAGCCTAACCAACTAATGGGAAAGGTCAATGCATTGAGCACTCAAATCAAAGACAAGGAACAAATCTTGGAAGCACTCTTTCATTCCTTGTAAACTAAGGCCTGTGAACAAGGAGAAATCCTAGATAGAGGAGTTTTAAAATCTAAGGCAAACCTTGAAGCCTTCCAGAAGGAATTAGAAAAGATGGATGTGCTCGTGCACAATGTTGCCTCAATAGAGATAGACAGTGCCATTAAATAACTCAAGCTTTCCATTAAGGTCTTTAAGGACTTCAACACTGAACTAAAGGAGATCACATTGGAGTTCTGTGTGCCAAGAGCATTGAAAGACTAGTTTGAGGGCAGACTAGCAATTTTATATGGGGTAAATGTTGGGCCCCTTTTTGTTTAAGTATGGATCCATGCCAACTCAACATATATCTCAGTTTGAGGCAATAATTTGGAATGATTATTGTTTTATCACCTTTTATGCCAACTGGAGGAATCTTCTTAGATCTTGTGCCAGCTGGCAAGTAGTTACTTGGCACTAGGTTCTCTAGGATATCTTCATAAGTGGTTGCATGTGGTGACTAGATTACAAAGGGTGAAAATTGATGGACCTAGTGGAATGACCAACTAAGGCTCTATCTCAGCACTCAAAGTGCACTCTCCACCCTAACATGAATATGCTTCTAGGTTATATAAAGCCAAGCTTGAACCAGTATGTAGGAGATATGACTTTGAGATCGTCAAGATATATAAAATTGATTTCAAACATAGCAAAGCAACTACTATTGAATCTTTGGACTAGCATAGATGCCCTTGAGGCTCCCCATTATAGTTCCCAAGCTCACATGTGAGCCTCTAAGCCTTTTGTAGCTTTAAATGAGCATTTTCTCTATTTTACTTGTCATGTAATCTATTTATCTGAGCAATCTTTAATGAAGAATGGCATTTCACTTAAATGAGTATGGATCTAGTGTATATGGTTATGGTATTTTTAACATTGATTGTGCAATGTTGGAATAGGGGTAATTATTAGATTTAATAGATGAATGCTAAGTTATAGCAAGCTTTTGGTCTAGCTCATTAATGGCATCTCTATGTAAATGATGATGTCAGCATATTGTAAATAAATACTCTAAGTGTAGGAAGGACCCCATGCCAAGTGATGATATTCATACTGAAATCACTAAGCCTAGACATGAACCCTTAACATGAATTAATTCCCTTGACCCATCTTAGTGCCAAATGGCACTAAGACCAGTAAGATAAAAGCTTGTGCCCTTGAGATCCTAGAACTAGCCTAATATATAAGTTTACATTCATATGACCAGAACAAGTTCCCTAAATAGGCTTTGCACCTATAGACAGTTAAATCTACCAAGAATGACTTTCACCAATGAACTTACCAACACCATGTTAGGTTTTGGAGGTTAAAGGTTCACTGATGCAGACATTGGAGGAGGGTGTTGAGTGTCACAGTCACTGGCATCGGTCAGGCCAACCAACGTTGATCAGATGGAGATAGGAGGCTATCAATGATGATCAGAGATCAGCCGACGTCGGTCACCCCCAGGCAGATAGGGACTGATGTCAGTCGCCTGTGTGATTCTGAACTACGAGTTCCATGGACAGTTCGTTAACGAACCAATTATTTGCATGAAGAAGGCTAATTATAGTCTTGAGCTGTGGATCTAATTATTGCAATTAGGTGTCTAATTATTGTTTGCATGAGATCTATATAATAGACTCATGGGCTGTATTGTAATTTGTGCTAGAGAGTAAGAGAGCAAATATTAGCTCCTTCTGTGTGTGAAGAGAGCAAAGTGTGTTCCTCTTTGTGCCACAGTGCCAAGTTTGGGTGCTGATTTGGAGAATCAGAAGGATTCTTCATGCATGTAGGATCTTGGTTAGCAGGTGTGCAAGGCCACGTTTAGAGATCTACATGTTAATTAAGATCATTGATCTGCAAGTGTATGCGTGTGCGAGGTCTAGTTTGCAGGTGTATAGAACCAGGTTGATCTACAAGTGGTAGCAAGATCAAGGTGATAGTAACACAATAGGGAGCAAGATCAGGCAAGATCTACTTGGAGTACGGTGTGTACTCGGTTGGAGAGCAAAGAGGAAGGCAAGGTAGTTCCTTCCAAAGTAAGATCATTTGAGTTGCAGGTTGTTGCAAGTTCATGGGAGATCTACTTGGAGTATGTTTGTATACTCGGTGTACTGGCAGTATTGTTACTGACTGGTTGACTGGCGATGTTGTTACTGGTTGGTGGAGGTGAACACCAACTCTGTGTTTGAGTTGTGTGTTGGGACCATAAGAGAGAGATAACTCTTGGTTGAGAATTACTGTACACTTGAGGTGTGGGAAGCCTCTGAGAGGTGTGGAGAAGAAGTGGCATCTTCTTTATTGTATTTTCTTTCTAAATGAGTATTAATACAAGATTGTGTATTGTCTCTCATATTCTGTGTTATTTTTAAATTCTAGTTACTTGTACTTTTGGTTTAATTTTGCATGTTTAGTTACTTGGTAATCAATGGTGCTTCCGCGGTCCTAACAATGGAGTCAGAGCATGTTTGTTGTTCTAGATCCCTGACAGTTGGTATCAGAGCTAAGGTTGCAGGGAGCAAGTTTGTGTTTGATTACAGGTCACTCTCAGGGGTTTCTAATTGAGTGGGATTATAGCAATGGCAGACGAAAGTAAGCTAAGAATGGAGGAATTGAAAAGCACGAATGGTCAATTACGGTGTTATGGAAAGAAAGAGAAGGTAAAGAGACATTGCTGGTTGGTAGAAGATCAGCATGAAGGAACTGAAGAAGTAGATGTTGCAGGTGTTGTTGCACAGGATACTTTGGGATGTTCCTTGGATAAAGTAGAATCTTGTTTTATAGATTTTGTTGCCTCTTTCCATACAGCCCCAAATAGAGGGGTTGGTGAGCCTTGTCAAAGTATTGGCAAAGGGGAAGTGAAGCTAAAATTGCAGGGGACCAACACATGGGTGTTGAAGGAGGTCATGCAGGTCCCAGTCTTGAAGATGCAGCTAATTTCTTTAGGAAAGTTGGGTGATGAGAGATGCACAAGAACTCTCACAGTGGATACACTTGAATTAGCATGTGGTAAGAAAGCAGGTACTCTTTATCTACTTGCTTGTATTACTGATTCTTCTTCTATTGTGAAGATGTGGCTTTGTAGGCTTGGTCACATGAGCAAGAAGGAGATGCATGTTCTTAAGTAGAAGACAGATGTGTTTGACAGACTTAAGAACTAGAAAACCTTGGTGTTTCTGGAGGAGATGATGGATAGAGATCAGTGGAGAAGGTTGGACATCTCTGAGCAGGGTGGTTTGGACAGGGTTTTGATCCATGGAGAGCTCACAGGTAAAAATTCATCACTCACAGGCAAACACAATTACCAATGTCAGTCAAGGGGAACCGGCATCGAACAGACAGGTGTCGATGTCGATCATGTGCAGACCAGAGCCGGTGGTGTCGAGCAGGGTGGTTGCCAGCGTCAGTCAGAAAATTGACATCAGTGACCAAGTAAGACTGATGTCAATCAGGAAACTAGCATCGGCTGAAAGGACAGTCGCATGGGAACTGACATCGGTCAAATGCAGATTGTGTGGTGACCGAGGTCGGTCACTGTGACAAATTTTGGGTGGATAACAAGCTGTCAAGGAGTATCAAATGCCTATATGGAGGACTAAAAGGGTAAGTAAGCCTCAAATTCATTGTTCCTCTTCTTTATACTCATTGCTCACTACAGAGCAGGAAGGATCTAGGAAACAGTGGGAGCATGGCATGAATAGGATGCAGAACCAAATGGGAGATTTGGTAGGGTTGCCAGCCAAAATAAAGCACTGAAAGATGAATGGATACCTTAGTTAAAGAATAGAGAGAATGGACACGTGAGACGGAAGGCCAGGTCATATGGTCTTGAGGAAGCGCAGGACAGTGGTACAGGGTTTGACAGGTGGATGACAAAGCATGGCTTTAGTCAATGTCAGTGTAACCATTATGTTTGTCTTACCAGGTTAGATAATGATTGAAACATTATCCTGTTACTGTATGTGGATGGTATGCTAGCTAGCAGGTTCATACATACAGGGTTTTGTTGAGTTAAGGGTAAGGTTAGTTTAGTGGCATGTCATGAGGAATTTAGAGTAGTGAAATTCTTTGGCATGAGAGACATGGAAGATCACAGGTTGATTTTGTCTCCAGTGGGATTTGATGTGAATTAGGTGTTAGCGAGGTTCAATACATAGGATGTAGAACTGGGGCACACCAAGGGCTAGACAGTTCAGCGTCTGAAATCACATGAGGTCTGGTATAGACCTGAGTTTTTCCCAGCAGTGGGAGCTGTCAGAGAGTTAGGAGCCGATCCAAGAAAGAATCACTGGAGGGTAGTTTAATGGATTCTCAGGTATCTGAGAGGGACTAGAAGCAGGTCGACATGCGATGTAGGGTCAAGTTCTTTTCTACATGGGTTAGTAGATGCGGATGCGGCAGGTTACTTGGATGATAGGAGGTGCACCACAAGATTTGTGGTGGTTGGTCTTCAAGGTTGAGCTTAAAGATGGATACAAGCCAAGAGATAAATTAGACGGTGTACAGGTATAGGTATAATGTAGTTATTTATCTCTAAGTGGGAGATTGTTAGGTTGTGGAGCTAAAAGCTTCACTAATGCAGACATTGGAAGAGGGTGCTGAGTATCACAGTCACCAGCGTCGATCAGGCCAACTGACGTCAGTTAGATGGAGATAGGAGGCTATCGATGACAGTCAGAGATTGGTCAATGTCGGTCACCCCCAGGCAGACAATGACCGACGTCGGTCGCCTGTGCAATTTTGAACTATGAGTTCCACAGATAGTTCATTAACGAACTAGTTATTTGCACGAAGAAGGCTAATTATAGTCTTGAGCTGTGGATCTAATTATTGTAATTAGGTGTCTAATTATTGTTTGCATGAGATCTATATAATAGACTCATGGGTTGTATTGTAATTTGTGCTAGAGAGTAAGAGATCAAATATTAGCTCCTTTTGTGTGTGAAGAGAGCAAGGTGTGTTCCTCCTAGTGCCACAGTGCCAAGTTTGGGTGCTGGTTTGGAGAATCAGAAGGATTCTTCATGTATGTAGGATCTTGGTCAGCAGGTGTGTAAGGCCACGTTTGGAGATCTACATGGTAAGTAAGATCATTGATCTGTAGGTGTATGTGTGTGTGAGGTCTAGGTTTGCAGGTGTGCAGAACTAGGTTGATCTGCAGGTGGCAGCAAGATCAAGGTGACAGCAACACAACAGGGAGCAAGATCAGGCAGGATCTACTTGGAGTACGGTGTGTACTCTGTTGGAGAGCAAAGAGGAAGGCAAGGTAGTTCCTTCTAAAGTAATATCATTTGAGTTATAGGTTGTTGAAAGTTCATGGGAGATCTACTTGGAGTGTGTTTGTATACTCAGTGTACTGGCAGTATTGTTACTGACTGGTTGATGGCGGTGTTGTTACTGGCTGGTGGAGGTGAACACCATCTCTGTGTTTGAGTTGTGTGTTGGGACCGTAAGAGAGAGATAACTCTTGATTGAGAATTATTGTACACTTGAGGTGTGGGAAGCCTCTGAGAGGTGTGGAGAAGAAGTGGCATCTTCTTTATTGTATTTTCTTTTTGGATGAGTATTAATACAAGATTGTGTATTGTCTCTCATATTATGTGTTATTTTTGAATTCTAGTTACTTGTACTTCTAGTTTAATTCCGCATGTTTAGTTTCTTGGTAATCAATGGTGCTTCTGTGGTCCTAACAGTGGAGTCAGAGCATGTTTTTTGTTCTAGATCCCTGACACACCATTGTTGTAATGACTAAGTTCCTTGAAGAATGAGTTATACCATGGCATGAATATACCAACATGAGCCCCAGTTCTTTCTATGTTGCACTTTGTGTAAGTGCATAAGGCTTGCACCTTATGTGAATTAATGATGGCATAGTAGAGTGATAAATTTTGAGCACTAAAGGATTATTCTAGGTTTGTTTCTAGTTGTAACAAGTCTAGAATTGACTTGGACATCCAAATAAGCATTTGAGAAAGTAAATGATTTAGACAATTGACTTTTTCTATAAAAATGAAAAACCATATCTTCAACAAGGGGGCACATTTATCCAATGCTTTTATAGGTTAAAAAAAAACATGCTTTCATATCCATACATGTGTATTCCTTCCTTTATTTCCTTTAAATTTTCAAATTTTAAATATGAACAATGATTACTTCATGTGTTATTGAAAGGTTTGTTATTTAGTATCCTGCATAATTAAATCTTCTTATCAAATACAAACTGTGATGTATACATTTGGGTTTATCATTATCCTTTACTCTAAAAAACTAATTAGGTTGTGGGGAAGAGGAGGTGGGTGGGGGGAATGTAGATATGTAAATCAGTTCACAAACACTTTAAAATGATAATTCTTGGCATATATTAAACCATTTGACTTACACTCAAATGCATGACTCATATTTACCATTCCTCTAGTAATTTATCTATATCTGGGCTTGACCCATTTATTCATCATCACTAATACATATTACTTTTCAAGTTAATTCTTAAACTACCTTTTACTTCCAACCTTAAGATAATTGTCCCTACTTTTCTAGGATAGGGTCATGCTAGGTACATAGGTTCGCTACCACAAACATGTCCACCTAGTACAGCCTTATCCTAGTGCCATTTAATGGATAGGTTAAAAAATTATAAATGTTCATTTGGGTCATCTTGAATGTTTCTCAAGTTGGATAAAGGAAAATTTTCAAAAGATTCACTATATAAACAAATCAAAGTTCTTTCATTAAGGGACTTGATCTCTATCTAGAATCTATATTTATACTACTACACATTGGTAAAATTTACCCTATTCTTCCTAATTTAAATATAAATCACTAGGATAATTATCAAATCAAGTATGAATCATTATAAATCAAGTCAAAATCTAAAATTCTCAAGTATCAAATCTAAATCTCTAGCTATAAACATATAGACAAGGAGCACAATTTCATAATCATACTAGGTGGGAGAAATAAATGTGGCTTAATTCCCTCATTAAATTATATGGATACGTAAGCATCAATAAATCATAAATGTGGGTGATTGGGGTTAGCTCATCCCATTACACATCTCCTTCATTGTTTCATGTTGTTAGCTCTCACAAGTACCTCTAGGCATTGAAAATCAAAGAGAAAGAAAAAAGAGATTTTTATGTGACATATACATAATTTTAATATCTCAATGATCTTAGTAGACACAAGCATAGGTGGTATAGATAAATTGTATATTCATCATAGTTAAAGAGTATAAGTTTGTAATTAATAGACATGGTCAGACAACATTACTGTCAAGGGAACACTATCTAGAAATATTTGTAGACTCTTCTCGATTTTGAGATATCACACTCTTATCTTATCCTAATTACCACTATCATATACTTTTTATATTCAACTAGAACCCAAAAACCAAAAAAACTATCTCATTATTGGTTGTACTTAATATTTTTATCATATGCCACTTGCCAATCAATTTCAATGAATTCTACTTTACATTTAGATTTATACTTAAATGTCATATATTAAAATATATAAATAATATTTTAATTTTTATACCTATTAAACACTATTAAATAAAAAAATAAGGCAAAACATGTAGATCCCCACAGCATGCAACTTTCTAATGCCCTTCATCAATAGATGAAGCCCAAAAATATATATTCAATAAGTAGAATTATGTGTGCATGTGTCATAATATTCTCTCCTTTTCTAGGGTTTAAGTCTACACTTAAATAATATAAAAAAAATTGTGTTTTTGGTGGATGGTATTACATCAATCAGTCATCTTCTTGCTATTTACAATAGGGTTACAATTTAGTGCTTAGCACTCATGCATGTCAACAATAAAACATGTGAATTTAATTCTTATCCTTGATCCTATGAGATGCATATTTGTAAAATATAAATATATGGTTTTTATCTTAGGCCTTATTTTGGTACAAGAATGCAAAAAAGGAAATCAATAGAATTGATATCTATATTCAACCTTCTAAGTGTAAGATATGATCATTGTTTGTATGTAATAATTTTTATTTCTTGTTATAATTATACTAAGGTGTTTTTGTTTATATATACTTATTGAGTTCAAATTAGGAACCTATTTATGCACAAGCTAACCACATCAAATCAAAAAAATGAAAATCAAGAATAATGAAATATGGAAAACGTGAAAGAGAAGGGTAAATGGACCCATAACTGAATCAATCACTTTTTTATCATAAGACAATATTCAAGAAAACTTTTGTACTATTCTTAAAATTGTAAAATGGAGGGAAGACACTTAAAATAGAAAACTAAATGAGTTATAGAACACTTGGATGGATCCTAAGGCTAATAAATGATAAATCAGGAAACATTCAGGGATGACTAGAGACACAAGAAGTAAATTCAAGGCCCAATACAAATGTAATGTACTAAAAAGAATCTAATCTAAACTAGTGATCCATATACAAAAAAATGATAATAACATTGCAATTTCAAACCTCATACAAAATTAAGCATTTATAATAACCAATTAAGTGCATACTTCTTCAATATCCTTGGAAATATATTGGTGATAAATTATACACTGTGGTAAAAATATAAGCATGCAGCATACAAAGCTTTAATATGATGAGAAGGATTTCCATTTCCATTAAAGTTCTAATAAAACTGGTTGGAAATGGATAAACAAGTACTTCATAGGCTAAAGGGTTTTTAATTACATTGTGAGAAGTGACCCTACTTTTTTCCTTTTCATAAACCCTAAGAAATCAATTTAATTTATTATTTCAAATAAAACAAGGTATGTATCATAGTGGTCATTTCATAATTTTTCATAGGAATATAATCTAAAGTAGTAGAATATATTTGAATGGAAGAAATAAGACAAGGATTAACAACATTGGACACACTTTCATAAATGTTAAAAACAAGTGATGGTTATACAAGATGGATTTGAGAAGAATGTTGAGACAATGAAAAATATTAAGAAGGCAATGAGACACATTAATAATTCAAAGGAATCACATTTTAAGAAGTAAATCAATAAAATCATCTTGAGATCTTAACACCATAGCATTTTAGGAAGAAATAATAATAGAAGCAATAGTGTAAGGTTAGGAGTAATTTTTGAAGTGGCCTCATGAGAAGGGATATTTTGAGAAGCAACTGCATTCAATGTATTTATAATTTTAGATATATCATTAAGATTATCCCTAACATATTTTTTAATACTATCAATGTCCTCATCCCTATTTGATTCGTATAATTCAACGTCATAATCATAATCATCCTCAAAATCATACATATTTTACATTTGATATCTATCTACACCATTATCATTCAAAGAAGGCTCATCTTTGGAAATATAAAACTTAACTGTCAAAATCACATTAGAAGCATTCATATAATTCACATTTTTTATGCAAACTTAATATAGATCTAATTAAAGTAATATGGTAATAAATTTTTCAATCAAACTAAGAACTTATGCGAAGACAAGCCACACATAAATACATTACACAAAAACCATGGGGTTTGGAAATAATTCAAACACAATCACTCAGGGGTTTTGAAATTAAGCATAATACAATTATGGATAAGGAGATCTAAACATGAAATAACACAAACCTTAAGAAAATATAAATTCAATGCTATATGAAATCAAGATATAATCCTAGGAAGGGGGCATAACACATCAAGATTTCAAGAAACCCTATAAGAACATGCTAAATGAATAATCCTAAAAAAATCATATCCACCACCAAAGGAACAAAATCTAAACCTAGAATATGTGTAAAAAATATAGATTCACCAAAATGTTTTATGGAAAATGGGGCTTACTTCAAAATTCAATACATCTACTAATATTAAGATCAAACTTAATTAATATTCTAATTTTAGAGAAATAAATGACAAGGGGAGAGTTTAGATGAGTACCTTGACTTGTGGGCAATCTAGATATAGTCGTCATAGGTTGACAATAGAATTAGGAGTTTTGTGGCAAGATGGTGAGAACCCTAAAAATTCTTGATTTATGCACCTCCTCATAGCCATATGTCCATCTTTATATAAAAATTAAAAACATGTAAAATTTAATTTAATGATCGAGTTCGAGCTCTGAAAAACCTCACTTAGTATTTTAAATCTTCACACTGATCACTAAAGAATTGGTGTTCTTCTTCAAACCCTAAAAGGGAAGTTGAACCTATAAAAGATAAGGAAAATTATTTGTTTTAAGGCTTGTGCTTAGGGGTAGTGAGTTTTTTTATATCACGAGATACTTATCAAGCCCCTCAATAGTACACAATATTGAAGACAAAATGCCAAGTAAAATTAAATATTTCCAAGCAACCCACCATAGTGAAAGTGTGTCACTACAATGATCTTTAATGCTACAATCAATGCTTGATTTTATCTAGAATGCTCAGCATAATCTAGTTATAATAAATTTTATATGATATATTTTCTTATATTATTGGATGTATTTTCTATATGCTTGCATCGTTTTCTTCTATCTCTTGTTGTCCTAAATGTACAAATGCACTGTATATTTATAGACCTCTTGAATTCAAATTAGAACCTAATTGGCAGACAAGTTGATGTCAAATAGGTTAATTTTTTGACAAGATGGGACCATAGGTATTGTGTGCACCTAGATATACCCACATGCCACACTCCCCAAAAAATTTAAGAACCTTCCAATTGAGTACCAGAAAAAGTGTCTATTTTTTTTTAATTTATTTATTGATTTTTATGTGACTTCAAGTTATCCTTTTGAAAGGTGGATTAACTAATTCTTTCCCTTATATTCATTAACTAAATTAAATGACCACTCAAACAATTTTGTCAAAATTAAATCATAGGTGAAAGCTAATTCAAAATTAAGTCATTTTTATGCTACTTTACAATATAATTCACTAAATTGTTTTCATAATATTGCCATGTACAAAATTAGTACTCAATGATCCATTTATGAAATCAATTTCTAAATCAACTAGATTATTTTAAGTATAAACTACTAAAAATTCAATTACATGTTTTCCTTCCAAAATCAGATTACACATTTAATGATTTAAAATTAAAGTAGGTGTTCACAATAAAGTGATTTAACAAAACACATTTCAATATCACTTCCTTCATAAAATGTACAATTGTAATATATCAATTATAACCTCAAAATTTATATTTTACATTAATTTATAGAATTTGAAGTAACCTTCATAGTAAGTGGCTAAATATAATAATTGAATCCACAACTTTATTTTATTTGCAAGTACAATGTAGCAATGTCTATGTATGTACTAAGTAAGACAAATCAACTTTCATCTTTTGTTAGTCCAATAGTTCAATTCCAAAGTAATATACAAGCTAGAAACAATCTCATAGTCAAAACTAAATAACAACTTAATATATTTACAACATGATTATTAATACATGATTTCAATCTTTCCAAGTAAAAATACATTATTCAATAAGTATAGTGTTTTGTCTAAAATATTCATATATGAATAAGTCTTCATAAAGAAATCACAAGAGCTTTCATTTTTTATGTATATAAGGGTGAAAATTGGGTTTTAAAAGGGCCCCATAACCTTTTACATAGAGAAAAAGATAAAATAATATAACTAAAAAAACAAAACTAATATAAATCAGGCCCAACAAAATAACAAAGAACACTACCTACCAAGAAACATGTCGCATTATAGCAATAAAAAACCTCCCAATAAGCAACAAAAATTTCAAAACATAGACAACCCAACCCTATTGTATTGTAATATCATTTAGGGTATCGATGATATGTTTAAGCAATATTTTACACAACACTTTACTAAAAATCATCATTGTTGCTAGAAGACTAAACAAGAAGAAAAGAGGAAGGACATCCATAGAGGGATTTTCCTCCAACCATAAAACCTTTTGGATCCTCCATAAACCTCTCATCTATTGAAAGTGTCCATACCCTTATATGAAGATACTAGATTTATAAAATTGATAAATTAAGAGAGAATCCATATACACAAAATAATTTAAAAAATAACATACAACTCCTTGAGATAATGCAATATATGATAATGGATTTAAAACCAAAATGATAAAGCATTCTTTATGTATATACATACAAAGTATACAAGAGAGGGTTCACAAAGCATCAATTGAATTATGCAAAGTATAAAAAAATGTGTGTGTGAGAGAGATTTTCTAAACCCATCTATGTTTGATATTTATGTTACTAATTTGCTCTAAGAAATTACCAAGTAAACCCTAGTTGATATAAATTATTTAATTATTAAGTTAATTCTAATTAGTAAATCAAGTAAGAGTTCCTCTATATAATTTTCACAACTATTGACAATATGAAAGCCCTCAAAGTTTTACAAGTTTGCATTTTATAACTTAGACAACTATGTAGCAAATCCATAATTTTCATTTAAAGTAAGCTAGGAAAGAAAGTTGTATAACCACTATGTGTAGCTATACTTTATATACTTAAAGCATCCTTACTCAAATTTGTTGTCAATACTCAACCACTGTAATGAACATAACATAACCAAATGCTAAGTGACCATGACTTCTCAATCAAAGCAAGGGGAATAGTTTTCAAAGGATTTCAGAATAACGAAAAAATAAGACAATTATCATGAATTCTTTATCAAGCAAGGAAAATCGTTTTCAAAATATTTTAGAATAAGGAAAAAAATAAGACAATTATTATTAAATATCAAAATATAATACCCAACACCAACTATATCTACAACCATATACCTGTTTAGAGTCTAAATGTTTATGTAGATATGATCGCATCTATAATTTGACCCAATCATCCTATATAACATGGGGCACCTTTTCAAGCAAAGAAAATGTATATAAAATATTACATTAAACAAAGTTTGGACATCATCATAATATAAAAAAGGATATATAGACACGTATTAAAAATGTGAGAGTATACATAGGGCATGGCCATATTTGAAAAAATGCCTTAAAAGAATTATGATCTCATTAAATGCTGATTGTTATAGCATGTACATGAAATTTGTTTGTTGAAATTTCCCTTAAAGAAATGTGACCCATGGAACGCCAATGACTGCATAGCATATGCATAAAATGGGTTTATTGAAGTAACCAAATGCAATTTCGATGTTTAAAACCAATGCATATGATTCTCCTCACCCAATGGTGTCCTCTCTCATCCTTCATCATCCATATATGCCCCCCTTGTCTGCCCGTCAAGCTCTTACCCAACAAACCATGCATTTATTTCTCCCCACTCCTAATTTTTAGAGCATCTAATTTTTATGCAAAAGGTCTTAGGCAGCTAAGAAAGATGTTGGGTGATGTTGGAGGACTACACTTAGGCACTAAATTTCATTGCCTTCCATTAATTTGTTTTGCTTAGGTTTTGAAGGGATACGCTAGGAAAATATTCTGATATCTTAAAATATTAATCCAATATATCATGAGATACATCAGATCTCAAAACAGCAATCCAATTTATTATGAGACATATTAACAACTAACGGTGAAATTGCTCAACTATCCAAGAAATTATAGGACTTATTTATCATTTACTACAATATTTATTATAGATAGTTTTTATAGGTCAAACTCAAGGATGATGATATCTCGTCAAAAAACATATACATTTGATTAAAACCTAGGGAACAAAACATTCTATTCTTCAACTTACTAACATTTATTGACCTATCAACAATTACAATCCATAGATTCAATGCATCCCATAAAGGAGTCAAGATAAGGCAATACTCATAAGTAGTACTACCCACGTCAAAGAAAATGTTCATATCTAGATAACTAGAATGAATACAAACTAATCCACATTATTCTCTTTATTTCCATAATTTGCTATTTTTTTTTTTAATGATACTCTCCTAGAGGGTTACACCTACTTCACAAACAGATGAACAACATATAGTTATCCAAATCATAATGTTATGTTATAAAATTATAAAAGCATGATAATATAGAGTATCAATTATTCTATGTAATTATATAATATTTATTTGTTTGAATGATAATTAATTAAGCATATAAAGTAAGATAACAATGATTAATATGTAAAACAAATCAATCAATAATTATCTTTAATTACACAATAATAAATCAATATTTTCATTACTAATTATGTTAATCACATGTAAATGCCTTTAAAATCTAGCTTTAGAAAGCAAGATGTGACAAAAATGCACATTATACAATTATGGAGGAGCACACAAATATAAAACAAAAGAGAGGAAAGAAAAAAAAATGGGGGGGACAAAAAAAGAAGAGGAAAAAGAAAATAACATAATAAAAAATGACATTATTCATAACATTTATGTGATGTGTGGAGCCTATTTCTAAATTACAATGTATTTCAAATATTGTACATTTAAAATTTTCTGGACCCTTTTAATGGGGAATCGTTTTGGGTTGACTTGGTCCATGGTTTTGGTACCCATTGTTTTGTAAAACCACTATGTTGATGTATTATGTATAGATGGATATTCATTAAGTAATAGATTGGGAGAACAAGGGTTTGAGAAGGAAGAACAGAGTGTGTGAATTTAGATGCGAATTTAGGAGAGTTTGTAGATCGCAGCTCCAAACAATATTTGTGCATTGTAATTGTGAGAAGATAGATTTGAGAGTAGATTGTACTCTTGTGGCTTGTAATAAAATCTGAGCAAATGTTTCTTGACGGATGTAGCCTACATTGGGTGAACCACGTTAAATTTGGTCTTCTTGTTGTGCATTTTTTATTTATGTTCTTTATGCATCTCTACTCATATCTATTATTATTGTGTTTTTGTGATATTGTTCCGCATCAATTTTTGATTTATTCCTAAACTTTATTTATAGTAATTATTGACAAGTATATAAATACCCTGAAATAATGTAATTTCTTTTTAGTAAGAAATGTTTAAGAGTCATTTTTAGATGTCTACACTTAACATGTGAAAGAAATTGTATAACCAAACCATATATTTCTTATTAGTTAGTCAATGTTCATGTCCATCACAATTTAAGATGTGTGCTTATATTGTTGTTCCTAGAGCTTTTAGGTAATTTTCTAGACAATTTAAGATGTGTCCTTATATTTTTGTTCATAGAACTTTTAGTAATTTATTGGACAATTTAAGATGTGGCCTTATGCTTTTGTTCATAGAGCTTTTAGGTAATTTATTGGACAATTTAAAATGTGTCCTTATGCTTTTGATCATAGAGCTTTTAGGTAATTTATTGGACAATTTAAAATGTGTTGGTAATTTATTGGACAATTTAAAATGTGTCCTTATACTTTTGTCAGTAGAGCTTTTAAGTAATTTACTAGATAATTTAAGATTTGTTCTCATATTTTTATTCATAAAATTTTTAAGTAATTTATAGACAATTTAAAATGTATTCTTATACTTTTGTTCATAGAACTTTCAGATAATTTACTTTGTTTTATTATATTTCTCTTAATAAGATATAATGAATTGGTAGTTGTGTGAGTTGATGTTGTACAATATATAATTTTAGAGGAAGTGGTCTCTTATTATATTAAAGGTTAATTTTTTAGTTAAATTTTTTATATATAACTTTAATAAAAAACATTTAGTAATCATTAAAATTAAGCCACCATTCAAATTAAAATTATGTCACCATTCTCATAGATAAAAAGAAGAATTTGAAAGACATTAGGTATTATTTGATCAAAATTTATTTCTAATTTTAGCTAGAGTGGAGAGTGAAGAAGATAGGGAGCGAGCCATAGGCTCCGCTGCTAAAGGCGTCCACAGTCCCGCCTTAGATGAAACGAATATTATTCCTTCCTTTCACACCAACATTATTTCGTAGAGGGAGAGATTGTGACGTCTCCACCAACATTATTTCTCTCCATTTCAACCACTCACTTTTTAATTGTTTTTTCCCCCGCCCCATCCCCATCCCCATCCCCACCCAAAAGTCCTCAGCCCGCCAATTGAGGCGGAAATTTGATCCAACAAGTAACCGAACTTGTCAACAAGACATGTGGACAGTGAAATGTTTCGAATCTTGTACGGAAATAAGGCAAAACTGAAAGAAAAATGGGTCTTCATTTCCTTTCCTTTCCTTTGTTCACACCAGCTGACACCCATCAGTCACTTGTAACAAATCTCGTGAACACCCACCCTCGGTGGTGGCCAGTCTGGCACCCCCAAATTAAAGCAAATAAACTGACCCACATATTCAATGAAACTCATCATGCTCCTCCTCCCATCCTCACTCCCAGTTTTGCTTATATACATAAAAAATTATATCACTCGCCAGTCGCCCAGGTTATCCTCATTTATTGAACCTCCCTTTGGTTCTCTGTAAAATTAATACCAGCATCTTCAAAATGGCGGCGGTGGCAGGAGGGAGACCTTCCCCTTCTGCTTCAATACTTGTCCTCTGTTTAAGTTTACTTCTGTCAGAGGCTCAAGGCCATTACTACACTATCCCCGTCAGCAGCTTCAAGCGCGACGACCAACTGGAGCTCACCAAATGCCCTGCTTCGACTACAGGTCAGCACTCAATTGTTTCTAATTTACAGTTCTTTACTGTAACTCTACCACTTTAATATATCCCATCAATTTTACTTTAAACTTGCAGCTCTCAGAGCCTAAAATAATTTGCAGAATTGTCTGTATTGTTCCGAACTCGGTGGATTAATGTATCTGAATGAAATGATCTGTACGCAAATTTTGCAATGTTTTTTTTATGTCGAGCAAAACTTCCGCTTGAGAGATGCGACGATAAATCTTTCAAATTGTCTAACAATATTATGTTTAGTTCGGATTTGAACATTAAAGTTGCCTGCTCTGAACGCTATAATCTCTGCAAGAAAATAAAAGCTACAAAATTTTAAAACAAAACTAAGAATTTTAAGGACTAAAATTCTAAAATTTACAGTTCTTAATTTTTATACTGCTAGCACAGTGGCAACTCCACCCCTTTTTAGCTGGTAGTGTGGATTTTCTTCTATAAATGATACGGATGATGCATATCAACCACTCTTGAACTTCTGATTAAAAAGTATCACAATAAAATTTCAAATTTGAGAATGCCTAGGAAAAAGATTTACATTTACAACTGAGTTCCGATTTATCCAGCCTGCTTATTGTACGGTGCAAATGATTTCGCTGCAGGTACGCAGCAGGTTGAAGGTTCGAATCCTACTAGAATAACTCTGAACCACATTCATGGCGCCTGCTCGCCTCTCCGGCCAGTGAACTCCACCTGGACGGAACGTCTTTCCCAGAGCCTGCAACAAGACGATCTTCGCCTGAAAACCATACTATCGAGAAGGTTAAATAGCAGCACAGTTGCCGCTACAGCAGTCAATATTCCGCTTCTATCTGGCAAGAAATTCGACACCGGAAACTACATCGTAACCACGGGAATCGGCACGCCAGCGAAGAATTTTCTCCTGACGATCGACACCGGCAGCGATATCACATGGATACAGTGCAAGCCATGCTCTGGACGCGGCGCCTGTTATTCTCAAGTGGATCCCATCTTCGATCCAAAACAGTCCGCTTCATACAAGCGCCTCCCCTGCCTCTCCGCAGAGTGCGTGGCACTGACGTCGGAAACTTTAATCCCTTGCTCTCTCGGCGGCTGCACTTACGAGGTCCGCTACGGCGACGGCTCCAGAACCAGGGGAGATTTCAGCCATGAAGTCCTTAAGATCGGCCCGGATTCTTTCCCGAATTTTGCCTTCGGCTGCGGGCATACGAATACCGGGTTGTTCAAAGGTTCCGCTGGGCTGCTTGGCCTCGGCCGGAATAATTTAGCGTTTCCTGCACAAACGGCGTCGAAATATAACGGCCAGTTTTCGTATTGTCTCCCTGACTTCGGCTCCCCAAGCGCCGCCGGGTCTCTGAGTTTCGGCCAGGGTTCGATTCCCGGGACAGGTGTGTTCACGCCGCTGTTGTCAAGCGTTCTGTACGAGTCCTTCTATTTTCTAGGCCTAGAGGCCATCAGCGTTGGTGGCGAACGGCTGCCTGTATCTTTCGGACAGAGCTTTAAGGGCTCTGGAACCATAATAGATTCCGGAACGATCATTACGCGGCTGGTGCCCCAGGCGTACGACGCCTTGAAAGCTTCTTTCCGCAGCAAGACTTCACAGCTTCCGAGCGCCAAGCCTTTTTCGATCTTGGATACCTGCTATGATTTGTCAAACTATAAGACTGTTAATATTCCGACGATAACCTTCCATTATCAAAACAACGCCGACGTGGATGTGACCAATGTGGGGATTTTGGTGGCGGTGAAGGACGATGCATCGCAGGTGTGCTTGGCCTTTGCGCCCTTGTCCGACTCAGACGATCTCAATATTATCGGCAACTTTCAGCAGCAAAGGATGCGAGTTGCTTATGACACGGCAGGACACAAAATCGGCTTTCACCCTGAAACTTGCTCTGCCTAAACTGTAATGTATTAAAAACTTAAAGGAAAAGAAATCTTTTCCATCGAAACTTCTTCTTCTTTCTGTTCTGTTTTCTGAATAACTATTTTGGTGAGTTAACGCCAGCTAAATTTCTTGTTATTATTGAATATGTATAACTGATCTTGATGCTCAAGAATAATAGGAATCCAGGGAATGTTTTTCTGTTGGAAGCTTGAAATTTGTTTAAATAATTTCTCCATAGCAATCAAAATAATTTCATAAAGAAATACAGTGTTTCCCGTTTCATAAGAATTATAGTGATTTCTTTTTTTATAAAATTATGCATATGGCCCTCCCTAACAGACCAGTGTACCCGAGGGATGTTTGTGTTTTTTCTTTTAATGTTAAACACGTGTCAATAAAATTCTACTATACAGACCACATTATCAAGCGAGTTTATATTTATGTTCGTTATATTGGAAGAAGGAAATATTGGAAAAAAAAAAAGTGACTAACTTTTAGTTGAGATTTACAATATGTTTTATGCTTTCCAGGTTTAATATATTAATATCGTGGTTGTTAAAATATTTGGTAAATTAGAGGAGATATGTTTTGTTTGTTGTTGTTATCGTTATTTATTTATTTTTTAAATGAAATATTTATCATTAAATTTATTATATATAAATAATATATTAAGAGGGTTTATGTTTTTTATATTCTAAAAAGATAATATTTTAAAAAGTAAGTAATATTTGATCAAATTCTATATATATTGCTTAAGAAATTGATTTGGATTTGTTAGTTAGATTGGTTGTCATCTTTTGAATAGTTAGATTGGTTATTAATATTGGCAAGCTCGTGACTATTTAAAAAGTGACATAATGCACAATTTTATATAAATCAAATAAGAAACTATGGTTTATAGATTATTGGAAATGTCTTTAACTTTAAATTTCTATAAGAAACAAATTTAAAATAGGAAATGTTTGTTTGTAAATACAATTTACAACACTTGTTTCCTTCACTTTAATTTTATTTCCAAACGAGAAGACCTTATCAATGAATAGTACCATAATCTAACAAAAAACCATATTATTGTATTATACAAGAAAAAAGTGTAAATATGGTCACATAACTAGCATCAAATCTAGTACTTGCTACTATGTGTTTGTCCTTACCACATGCCCATGATTCCTCTCTCTTTAAAAGTATTGCGTCTTAGAAATATTCAATATCAAGAACAACTTGCACCTTAGAACGAGTTACCAAAATAAGAAAATCAAGGTCATAATAGTGCAAAGTACATAGATCATATAATTAGGAAATACAAAACAATGTAGCATTATTCCCATAATAAGATAGAAATGGTTATTATTTGGGGACATAAATGTCTTGGGAATGTTTGTGTAAATACCAAAAAAATGGCCCATTGGTATTTATTTTTCATTATTTTATATATGGTGCATATATTTGTCTATGCATAAGTGATAAATTATTTTTTCCATAGTTTTTTTTCTACTTCCTATTATAACCCTTGTATCCTCTAGTCTTATTGTCGTGATTGTTCATAGGTCCCCAACACCTTACGATTGTGGTATGTTACTTTATCCCACCCTCTTAATTGGCTTGACCCATTCATTCCTTTACATCTTTCCTATTTCTAATTGTTGGAAATTACTTATGCATGTGAATATTGCCAAAGTTTAAAGTACAGTCATCACCAAGAATTATCAAATATAATTGAAAGAGGTTATAGTCCATGCACATTCTCTACCTTGGCATTGTTCTAGGTAGCTTAGGTAGAATTTCATCATGTGAGTTAATAAAAAAAACAAATGGCATTTAGATTGTAAATCACATGCATAGTGTAAATGGAAAGAATAGACCAATGATGAAAGGGTGGTGAGAAGGTTGAAACCTAGTAAGACTTGGAAAAGGTTTCAACATAATATTTTGGTCGATAATAGTTGACAACGGCCAGAGGTCGACTACAAATGTATGTGATGTTTACATTCAACTAATATAATCTAATGCTTAGTGAGTAATACCTCTATTTCTACCTATATAATTTTAATAGTCAATTAGAAGCATTTATATGGTCCTAGCATCATGTTGTAATCAAATCCAAATTTACTAATGACATGACAAATAATTTTAAAATAATGTGAACAAATTCATATTGTGATAATATATTCAACAACATTGACCTAACACATAGGACTCACACAATATTACGCATGAGAGGATGAGGTAAACACATAGGTCAAGTATGTTTTGGCCATAAATATATCAATGAGTAGAATACTATAATATTATTATTTTAGCTTTCACTTCAAAAGAATGCTTCTAGATTAAGCCTTTATCAAGTTTCATCGAAGTTTAATATTTTATTTTTAATCTAAAATAACACGTGCTATGAGTTTGATTAGGGTTTAATATTTTAGTTTCCAATTTACGAGTGTTATTTTTGGAAAAAAAATGTGTTTCAATCAATTATTTTTGTTGGGAATGGAATTTGTATTAACGAACACAAAAATGTAAGTCACGTATATGGTGCATGCTTTGTGGATTACGGGAATGGGTATTATTGGAAAATTTATTTTAAGTTGAAACAATATTTTAAAAAATTTAATATTCTATTTGGTAGGTTGTTTATAATAACTCTCACTAAAATAATCACTACAATGAGTTGTTTTATACATAATGTCAAAGTATTAAAAAGTAGAATGATTAATTTTAGATAGTCTTTTTTGCTAGGTGAATGTTTTCGATTTTCTAAATATTAAATTTAAATTAATTATTTTTATGTCATAGAACTTGTAATTGTTTTGTAATTCCATTATTATTTTATAAAAAATATTGGAACCTCATTATTTAGGTAAAATGAACTTAGGATAATTTTGAATGAAGATAATATATCTATCAAAAAAAAATAGATGAGGGACAAAATTAGTTTGGGAAATAAATTTTAAAGAAAGGTTTCTTATATCAATCATAATAACCAAGGAATCAAAAAATCTTCTTATAAATTATGGACAAGAGTATTTGTTGGACCCATTTTATAGCAGTTCCTCTATGATCATTCTTGTCTCAACTACATACATAAAGGGTAAAGCATATTCCCATTCGACATAACAATGTCACATTCAATGTATATCGGTAAATTCCCATCCACATTGTGATCTAAAAAAAGAGGATGCCATTTTGTTACATCTATCCCAACTTCACTATTAATATTATCTACTTCATGTTGTATTTATTTCCTACTTCATTTTCTTCCATTCTTGATGTCAAAACAATTGGCATTGTTCATTTGGTTCATGGTTGAGAAGCTGCATAACAGGGAAGTAAAATAATTAATGGCTTAAGTAGTTAGATAATTCCTTTAAGACATGTATATTCCCTTTTGTCATGTATCATAAAAAGTATAAACATGCCATTCATATGTGTCTTTTCTCCATATAAAAAATAGGGTATTATAAGATAAAAATATATACATGTTCTAGTTGTCTATAAATTGAACTACCATGTAAATACTAACCAAACAAAAAATAGTAATTAGCCTCAAAATGCATGTTTGATGACATAATGTACATATTTACATCCACTAAAATGTAATGGTAAAGTCATATTTATTATTTATAAAATGTAATTTCTTAGCCATATTTATTATTGATACAAAACATGAACTATCTTATACCCCTCCACATGACCATTGGTTAATGATAATCAACCAATTGAATAAGATGTAGAACATTAGATATGATCCATGTATATATTTGTATATGTTCTCATTGCATTTTTTAATTGTATAAGCCTCTTCTCTCCTGTTGTTAAACTTGGCCTCCACACTTTTGTGGCAACTCGTGTTAAGTATACAACCTTTTGATAATATGCAAGATGGCTCAACACCTCGCAAAATTTTACAAACTCATTTTTTTTGCAACTTTCCCAACACTTAGTGTTCTCTAATAAGTGTCATGGTACCTTGGCACATTTCCACATACATTCCCATGACTATCACACACCTACTTAAATTCCTCGCATTGTCTATAGTTTTATGCTAGCATTACGCAACACTTACAACTTTTGTAATCTCGTGTACCTCATGGCACAATGTTCATAGCTTATATATCACGACACATCACCTCATATTATTTGTAGCCTCTACAATACCACAAAACCCCTCCTAGTGCTCGCAATGTACCTCAACATTATCTAGCACCTTGCAGTACTCTCTCACGTTATCAATCTTGGGCATTACTTCTTTACATACCAATTGTTATCACAATTCTCTATAGAATCATTATACATCAGTATCCACTCATTGTTACTTCTCTACCGTGAGACATGTTATATGGAAAACTCTGCATCTATGCCATGTCAAAACATCTTTGTAGCATGCCACATGTTAGGTCACAACTATCACTCAGATATGAAAGGACTTGTAACCATTTTTCTAGAAAATGTTGTCAATTATAACTTTCTTATTCTATTGTTTATATATACACACACACACACACACACACACACACACACACACACACACACACACACACACACACACATATATATATATATATATGTATGTATATATGTATATATATATACATATAACATATATATATATATATATATATATATACATATATATATATATATATACATATATATATATATATATATATATATATATATGTATATGTATCTATATATATATGTATGTATATATATATATGTATGTGTGTGTGTGTATATATATATATGTATGTATGTATGTATGTATGTATAAATGTATGTATGTATGTATGTATTTTAACCACTATGAGTGATATAAATTATATTTTATTTCCTTTGATGCCATCTAGTTTGATAGTTTGTGATTTATGCATCTATCTACCCTAGAGTCAAGATATCACCCATACAAGATATGATTTTTCTTTGATTTGTTCTAGAAATCAAACACATATGGTCTGTATTTTTTATAGGATTCTAAGAATCAATAAGGATGCCTTCCCGTTCTGATACAAGAACCTGATCTCTTAACCTTACTATTTTATTATACATAGATTTACATCATTAATCTGCATTCTAAATAGAAGTTGTGTTCCTACATATCAGTCTTCCACTTATCTCAAATTTGTATTTATAGATTAGTAGTTAATATTTATGTTTACATTATACCATCTATTAATTGTCTCCAAGCATGGTTTGGTTCTCCACACAATCGATCATGGGCACCACTATGGGGATCATTGGTATCAGAGCATAACTCTTTCTTATGTAGGTGGATGCACAAAGATGAGTGAAAATAAGGGCATTTCTTGAAAAATTAATTCATGGATTACAAATGGAGAATTTCATTTCAAAAAGGGCACACACCTTTTCTAAATTATGAATGAAAGCAAAAATTTGAAGGGCTTGGTTACTAGGCCTAAATGGAGTGCACCTTATGTAATACGAATGGCACACATCCTTTGATAATATAAAGGTCATATGCTATTTACATTACATATGACACATGCACTATGTAATGAAAATGGTGTATGCTCTTTATATTATATAGGGAGTGCTCCTTTTGGAAATTATAAAACTTAAAACAACACAACAAACCTACAATTTGATCATTATAGTACTCATTATTAGAATAGATTGAGGAGCATAAATCAAAGGGTGTGCATGCTTTACTCACAAATTCTTGTCCAAGCATCTCCACCAATCATCCATACTTGTATCATGATCTCGAGTATATTATTTTCTTCCTTATAACATGCTTATGATTTTTAACTATATTTATTTTCTCATGTAATTTTTATAATAATCGCAATTTAAGGGGGCATTCATTAGTAGGGGAGGAACAATGAATTTAATCAAATTCTTTGGGCTTCTTACCCTTTAGCCTCTTTCCCCATTAACAAACCCTTTGGTGGGTGTAATACCTTATAAATTTAATTCATGTCTTGCAATTCAATTTCCAATGCATATGATTAACCCAATTACAACCCAATCATGTATTTGTATTAGGTAGTTGAAGTATTTCATGATATATTTTAATTATATTGTTATTTTTGTGGGATTTTTACTCATGTGTGTTTAAGTTCTCTTTGTATTCATGGGATAGGATGACCAATGTAACAATCATATTTCTCTCTATAGACTAGGATATGAACAAGATGTCAATAATATAGAGCCTACGTATACTTGGACAATACAACAACTATGCTTGGGGTGGCCTTAGATCTAGTAGAGGGTTCACTATTAAGAGTATAGGGTTCCAAAGCCTATGCATAAGATACAAACTATGGTTCTAACTGGATTTGAAGGTAAATTAGTGATGTAGCAATGGTAACAAAGGGGAAATAAGGATATAATAAGGAAATCACATGCAAGGAACTAACAAATAAGGGTTACCTAGATCCAAGTTAGCAATAACTATAAATTAATAAAATATAAATGTTGCAATAGTCAACCATAAGTGTTATATGCAACCTAAGGTGGTAATGGAAAGCCTAAGATCACTATGCTATACCAAATTATTCAGTACAAAGATAAACCAGGAAAGGAAAATAACATGCATGCTACTATAACAATTAGTAAATCAAATCTATCTACTAAGTAAATATATGGAAGAGAATAAGGGTAAAGATACTTACCTTTGGGTTGACTCATCGACGTATCAATCTCCCCCTTATCTCTAGTATTTTTTTCAATATATGTTATAGGATGAAGACCTAAAATTGAAAGATGAAAACCTAAGTGTCCTTATTTGGGGTCTCCAAAAACCAAGTGTATCTCCTTGGTTCAACTTCTCCTATTGAGATTAAAATACCTTTAGCAAAACTTGACCTCCAAGAATAAGACTTTAACCTCTAACTCCTCATTTAAATACTTAAATATATAAATATGAGCACAACTAAAGCAAATGAATGTTGGACAGATAATCATGACACCTATATATATAGTTCCAAACATATAAATAACCTTAAACTCTAAGTCGATAATATTGGATATGATAATAAATTATAATGGAATGTCATGGGACTTATAAATTTATTGGCTAGAATGATAAAATTAGGATGATAGAGACAGGCTCATAATTGTATATTCTAGGATGATACAACATAATGAAGGACATGTATGAAATAGACTACATTGGACAAGTTGATACAATAGGAATATAGAGTGACTAGAAAAACTAGATGCAAATTAAAAGAAGGAAGATACAGAGACTCAAATGATGTCAGACTAATAGTAGTGAAGGTGAGACATAATAGTATGCAAACATCTCTTACAAAGTAACTTGATCTGAACCCACCCCTTTCCAAGTGCACTCCTTAGGACATGCACTCAAGGACATCGAAGAGCTTACAAGTCCTAAAAGATAAATTGTTAGTAAAGTGATAAAGATAAAAAATCATCAGGGGTATTCATATTTCCCATACAAATCTCATCACATGTCATAATAGTGTAACATAGGATGATGTTTCAGGAAAGATACATAACAACACTAAAGCATAGTAGAAAATAATGTAATAAATAAAATTAAGAATGAAAGTAAATAAATATAGATAAATATGTACCTTCACTTACCTTTTCAAATATAGAGATGATGTTTCATGTGCGGTAGTTGATGGAAGGTACCAATCTAGAAGTTTGACGAGTGTTTTACTATAATTTAGATTTAGATGAATTACTTAATATAATTAAGATAGAAATTAGTATGTGAATTTAGATACTAAGATATGCCATTCAAGCATACATCTTGTTTAACCCTAAACTTGATCTAGGAATCCTAACTTGGTGTTAATAGGGTTAATAAATATAGAAATAACGATACACAAGGGATGATCATATCTACAGCAGGCCAATTCGATGATAAACTCAGATATAAACATAAACTAAATTTCTTATTTTGAGAATAGGCTAATTATAGAAAGTACAATTAAGATATGGATGAAAATGATAAAAAGGTGATATACTTGGTTGGTTTTGATGATAACAAAGTGTTGGCTCTAGAATAATAAGAAAGTAGGCTAGATGATGATTCTAGAACAATTATTAGATTTTGGCTCTGACACTTTTGGAACTCCAAACACTAACATCACCCTAGGATAGTTATGTCAACGCTACTATTTGGGTTTGATGCAAGTGTCCTGTATGGAATACCTATTGGAAAATGATGTGACCACCTAGATGCTTCTAGGTTTGTATTTGCCTTCACTCTAGTGCATTCAAATTTGGTTCATGGTGATCTACACCACAGGGCCCAGGATCAAACATGCGAGGGACAACCTAGTTTTAGCTATGTAGAGTGAATGGGAAAACTTATTCAGAAAAAAATAACTAAACACATTCAATGTGTTGGGTGAGTATTTTGTCAGCCAGCTAACTAGTGACCAAAATAGTTCTTATCACCACAGCATAGGGAGATTGGTCGTCCAATGTTGCAAGTTTACCACATCTAAAGGGGACAAATCTCTCCTCTCATCAAGGGGAGGTTCCCTATTAAATATGCGGAGGCTATATACTATATATATAAGCAAAAAGTAAGACACAGGGGTGGAATGAACCATCCATCTCTCTTTTTTCAGAGATGATGCTCACAAACAGAGGAGGAATCCTGGGTGATTGGTGATGGCACTTCTCTTCTTTCAGAAGTAACATTCAGCCAAGAGCCAGATCCCTTCTAGATAGTAGAAATCCTAGTGAAGCAACAGAAGGCACGTCTCTTCTTTCAGAAGTGCTTGTTCTTGCAAACAGCAGGACTCTTTCTGGTAACAAGTAATGGGGTAACAGGGTCCAAAGTAACCAGTAATCTAAGATGTAGCACAAAGTCTCCGCCTTGACTACCCTAGAGTGAGGTAGGAATAACAATGGGGGCACAAAGTCATCCCAAGGTCCTTTACAAAAAAATAGAAAAGAAAAACACACACTGAAAACAATTATGTCAGCACAAAGTCTGAAAGTAACTGGTTTCAGGACACCTTCCTTATCACTTCCACTAGCTCTGCTTGTTAAATTAAATAAACAAGAACACATTTAGAAGACAGACATAAGAACAATCTCTTAGAAGACAGACTTAAGAACAATCACTTGCTTTCTCATTCAGATAAAATAATATGAAATACAATCTGAGCTCAAAGTCTCAGTATTTGCCTTTCAATTTGGGAAAAGTTTTGCTTCTGTATTCAGGAAGATCTCTTTAAAACAATAAAAGAGATTACAATATATAGCCACCAAGCAAGGCTTGGCACTCTCACCCATGGGATGGCCCATGCTGCAGTCAATGCCTTCAATGCGCCTTCAGTTCTGTCTAGAGGGACCATGCCTGGAATAGTGCATTGGCTTAACTATGGCATGCCTATTCATCTAATATATCTTTTCCTAGGTCTAGATCATCTAATATGTCCCCTTTGACATCTGTGTAGCTGTCCATTTTGTCTTTACTCCAAAGGAGACTAACAGGTCGCGCCCTCAATGTTTGCAAGCTCGAAAATCTATTTTGTAGACTGTTCTAGCTAACGGAATAACTTCTATGTAGATATTTCAAGCTTTTCCCTCTTTCCACTTTTGTCCTTTCCATCTTTGTCTTTTCCAGCTTTGTCTCTTCCAGCTTTGTCTCTTCCTAGAATTTAAGCTCCTGGGTTATCTTTTCAGCCAGTCGCTTGGTTCTTCCTTCAAGTTCTGCACTTGATTTGAATTTCAACGGATATTCCCTTACTTTAAATTTGATGTCTACGGGGCCGTCAATGGTCGCCAGCCACTTGAACCACGTTGAACCTTAAACCTTTGAACCCACTAAAAATACATTGGTTCATTGGTTCATCGGTTCATTCTGCCTCTTTTGTTCCATCGCTTCCTGGTTCAATCACTTTCCTGCTCCTTGGTTGAACTATTCGTTGAACCACATGTTTGTTGTTTCTTTCCTTGACTGAGGCCGCCTTTGAACCTTTGAACCCATGAACCATTGAAATTTGAACTCTTTCGGTTCAAGGTTCAATCGGTTCATTGTTCATCCTTTGTCCGTCACTTGTTCTTTCTAAGCTCTTTGATCTTCATTGCACTCGTTGAACCTTTAAACCTGTGAACTCGTTGAACCTTTTGGTTTGAGGTTCAACGATTCAATCGGTTCATTCTTTTTATTTGGCTAAGTCTTTTTGATCCCTTGAACCAAGTGTGTTGAACCACATGGCCGTTGAACCTGTTGAACCATTGAACCCATTGACCCTTTGAACCAAAGTGGTTCAATGGTTCAATGATTCCATGGTTCAAGCCTTCTTCTCTTTGATAAGTGTTTTGAAGCCATTGAACCTTGAAGTGGTTGAACTTTAAACCATTTTGAACCCATTAAACCCATTGAACCAAAATGGTTCAAGGTTCAATGGTTCAATCCTTGCTTAGAAGCTTGTCGATGGACATTTTGGTTGAACCTTGTTGTTAAACCAACCTTGAAATCACCTAAGTGTTGAGAGCTTGTTTCTTTCTTGTAAAGTCCGTAAAAATCGACCTGTGAAGCCTGTAGAACTTGGCCTGCAGAGTCCGTAGATTTTCTTCCTACAAAGTCTGTAGAGTCAAGCCTATAGAGTCCATAGATTCAAGCCTACAGAGTCCGTATATTTATGAGAAAGCTTTGAAAAATGAAGAACCTGAATGCTCAGAACAATTTTTGAAATGGGAAGAGAGGATTTTGGTCTGTAGGACCAAAAAAGTTCAAATGTTGTCTAAAAAATTAGTGATATTTTTGGGGGACAACTGCTGGCTCCAGTTGGGGAACTTCCTTCAGTTGAAAACTTGGAACAACTGAGGGGAGTAGAAACCAGAATATCCAGTGCCTTGAAGTATGCCATTGGGCTATGGAGTCATGCTACCCAAAAAAGAAAGGTGCCAAAAATGAAAATGAAAAGCACAAAATAGAACTAAAGACTATACAAATATACATATGTACAGATGATCTTATCTAATGCCTCAAGGTTTGAAGCGCTTTAGATGCCGCCCACTGTGAGACAGTGAAAATGGTGTGCCATCCTGATAAACTAGCAGGAAACCATTTTGTCCCCAAAAATGGTGATGGGCGAATGGAACTCTCCACTAGGAAACCAATTTTCTGTGTCTTCCTCTTGGCTCTTTCTTCTTCTTGCCCCATGGCAGGATGTGGTCTTCAAACTGAAAAGCATAACTCCTTGCTCTATTGGCAAAGAGTTCCTTTTGCTAACTTTGGAGTACAACAGTATGGTCCACCACCATAGCTTGTTGTTCTACTGGTCTAGTCCAACACATGCTTTGATTGTCAGCATCAAACTTGTGACAAACCATCAGCTCAGTATCTCCTTTGGTGTGAAGGAGTTTGATATCTTCATCCTGAGCAGTCTTCAATCTAAGCAATAGAGATTTGCATCCAGCTGTGTTGTTGGTGTTGCTAAACTGCAACTTACATGAAGGAAAAATATCTCCTTGAGGAGATATCAACACAATCCCAGCTCCAGCATTAGTGGAAGAATCACTACCATCGGATTCCAGGATCCAAGCATCATCAGAAGTTGATCTTCTATTATATTTCTCTTCATTGGAAATGGAAGATCCTTCTTCATTTGTATTGCGCCCTACCAATTCTTTTGATGCCTTTTTTGGATCAAATCCTGGATTGCCAGCTACGGGACTTTCATCAGCTGAGACATGAGCATCCTCTGTGGTGAAGAAGTAATTATCCCTGCCTAAGGGCTCAAACAAAATTTGAGCTGTAGGGGCTGGCATTTGGGTGACCTCAATTTTTGCCTCGGACAGGTCCACACTTAGTTCTCCACTAATGTTTAACTGCTCAAGATTGGCTTGCAGGAATTCAAATTCAGTCATTTGAATTTTAGATTTTTTTACATGATCAATTATATCAGATAACTGAAATGGACTTGGAAGAGAGGATGGGAGTTCATCCTTTTGGTTTTTGGGAGGGGGAGGATTGGTCTACGAATTTGAAGTAGAAGGTGCAGAAATGTTTGACGTTCTTACCCTCTTGGCAATCACTGGGTCCTTTGACTAGAAAGGGAGAGGGGTTCTCTGCTTAATAATTGAAATTGTTGGTTGGGGTCGCTCCTCTATCTTTTCTTTGTCGGCCTGTTGGGCTGATTGATTCTTGGACCGGGTGAATATGGCATATGACCCTTCGACTGATTCACCTTCACTTCTAGGTTCATCCTGGTAATTCAGGAAACCAATGTGGGAGTCGCCAACTGATTCTTCTTGATCCTCTGTGAAGAGATCAACATCATTTTCTTGCTCAAACTCAGGTTGGAAAGAGAAAGCATGTTCTATTTCCAGATATCCAACTTTTGAGTGGGTTGGAGGTGCTTCAAGGGCAAGGTTCCTCTATGGGGGAGGAAGATGATTTAGTTGCCCTTGACTTCTGGTAGCATTGCCTTGATATGGTTGATTGGGGAATGTCCTCCTTGGTACATCTCTGTATAGAGGAGCAGAAGACATACCTTGTGCCATTTGCCTTTTCAAGGCTAGCAATTCATTTGCCAGCTTTTGTACCATTTGATCAGTGGCAGCTGAAGGTGGATACTCAGAAGATGAAGAGGATTTACCTCTATTAGGATCTCTCCTTATCTTTCTTGCCAAGATAAGGTCATCTTCTAGCTCAGTAGCCAAGTCCTAAGCAGCAACAAGGTCTATGTGTCTAGCCCGTCTCAGCAAAAAACTCACTTTAGGTAGCTATGAGTTGATAAAGAAACACTTGAGATTCTGAGGTGTCAACTGGGCGATCATGGAAATCTTGTGCCTCAACTTGTCAAACCTGGCAATGAAGTCCCTCATAGGTTCATGAGGATCCTTCTTCATCTGTGTGAGCTAGGCTAGCAAGGCATGTGCATCTTCTACAAGCTTGAACTTTGCTTCAAACTTGGCTTTAAGTATGTCTTAGTCAGTCACTGATCCAGCTTGCAGATGGTAGAACCAGTCTACAGCAGCACCTTGTAGTGTTTCCACAAAAGCCTGATTACCACGTCTTCAAATTCCACCCCTATCACACCACAGGTTATGTTAAAGGCTGCAATGTGTTCATTAGGGTGAACTCTCCCATCTCTAAATAATTTAGGGAAGTTCTTTCTTGAGCTGTGTGGAAGTTCATGCAGAGGTGGAGTCAAGTTGAGTGGGCCAAAAGAGTTACCCCAGGGGCCTCAAACTGCCATGATTTAATTATGAAAAATAGGGATAACAAATATGGGTGGAGTTTCCAGATTGCAAAACAAAAATGGAAAAGAACTAGCTCTACTTCAGCTTGAGACTTGAGGCTTCAAACTGTGCACTCTTTTCCAGCAGCTAGTTTTGCAGACCAGATAAAATAATGGAGATGGAGGAAAATGGTAAGGTTATAATGATAATGGGTAAGACACAAAATGGAGTCGCTAAAGTCTGTATAATGGATAAGGGAAGGAACTACTTCAATCTAAAACTTGAGGCTTCAGACTACACATTCATCCCCAATAGAGTTGCCAAAAACTATTAGGTGAATATTTTGTCGGCTAGCTAACTGGTGACCAAAATAGTTCCTATCACCACAGCATAGGGAGATTGGTCATCCAATGTTGTAGGTTTACCACATCCAAAGGGGACAAATCTCTCCTCTCAACAAGGGGAGGTTCCCTATTAAATATGCAAAGGCTATATACTATATATATAAGCAGAAAGTAAGACATAGGGGTGGAATGAACCATCTATCTCTCTTTTTTCAGAGATGATGCTCACAAACAGAGAAGGAATCTTGGGTGATTGGTGATGGCACTTCTCTTCTTTCAGAAGTAACATTCAGCAAAGAGCCAGATCCCTTCTTGGATAGTAGAAATCCTGGTGAAGCAACAGAAGGCACTTCTCTTCTTTTAGAAGTGCTTGTTCTTGCAAACAACATGACTCTTTCTGGTAACAAGTAATGCGATAACAGGGTCCAAAGTAACCAACAATCTAAGATGTAGCACAAAGTCTCCACCTTGACTGCCTTAGAGTGAGGTACGAAGAACAATGGGGGCACAAAGTCGTCCCAAGGTCCTTTACACAAAAATAGAAAAGAAAAACACACACTAAAAATAATTATGTCAGCACAAAGTCTGAAAGTAACTGGTTTTGAGACACCTTCCTTATCACTTCCACTAGCTCTACTTGTTAAATTAAATAAACAAGAACACATTCAGAAGACAAACATAAGAACAATCTCTTAAAATGATACAAGCTACATAGCACAAAGTCTGTGAATCACTTGCTTTCTCATTTAGATAAAATGATATGAAATACAATCTGAGCTCAAAGTCTCAGTATTCGCCTTTCAATTTGGGCAGAGTTTTGCTTCTGTATTCGGAAAGATCTCTTTAAAATAATAAAAGAGATTACAATATATAGCCACCAAGCAAGGCTTGGCATTCTCTCCCATGAGACGGCCCATGCTACAGTCAACGCCTTCAATGTGCCTTCAGTTCTGTCTAGAGGGACCATGCCTGAAACAATGCGTTGCCTTAACTATGGTGTGTCTATTCATCTAATATGTCTTTTCCTGGGTCTGGATCATTTGGTCTATCCCCTCTGACGTATGTTGTCCATTTTGTCTTTACTCCAAAGGAGATTAATAGGTCGCGCCCTCAATGTTTGCAAGCTCAAAAATCTATTCTACAGACTGTTCCAGCAAACGGAATAACTTCTATGTAGATATTTCAGGCTTTTCCCTCTTTCCACTTTTGTCCTTTTCAGCTTTGTCTTTTCCAGATTTGTCTCTTCCAGCTTTATCTCTTCTTGGAATTTAACCTCCCGAGCTATCTTTTCAGCCAGTCGCTTGGTTCTTCTTTCAAGTTTCGTGCTTTATTTGAATTTCAACGGATATTCCCTTACTTTAAATTTGATGTCTATGAGGCCATCAATGGTTGTTAGCCGCTTGAACCATGTTGAACCTTAAACCTTTGAACCTGCTGAAAATACATTGGTTCATTGGTTCATCGGTTCATTCTGCCTCTTTTGTTCCATTGCTTCCTGGTTTAATCGCTTTCCCGCTCCTTGGTTGAACTATCCGTTGAACCACTTGTTTGTTGCTTCTTTCCTTGACTGAGGCCACCTTTGAACCTTTGAACCCATGAACCATTGAACTTTGAACTCTTTTGATTCAAAGTTCAATCGGTTCATTGGTTCATCCTTTGTCTGTCACTTGTTCTTTCTAAGCTCTTTGATCTTCATCGCATTGGTTGAACCTTTGAACTTGTAAACTCGTTGAACCTTTTGGTTCGAGGTTCAATGGTTCAATCGGTTCATTCTTTTTATTTGGCTAAGTCTATTTGATCCCTTGAACCAAATGCGTTGAACCACATGGCCGTTGAACCTGTTGAACCATTGAACCCGTTGAACCTTTGAACCAAAGTGGTTCAATGGTTCAACGGTTCAATGGTTCAAGCCTTCTTCTCTTTGATAAGTGTTTTGAAGCCGTTGAACCTTGAAGCGGTTGAACTTTGAACCGTTTTGAACCCATTGAACCCATTGAACCAAAATGGTTCAAGGTTCAATGGTTCAATCCTTGCTTAGAAGCTTGTCGATGGACATTTTGGTCGAACCTTGTTGTTGAACCAACCTTGAAATCGCCTAAGTGTTGAGAGCTTGCTTCTTTCTTGCAGAGTCCATAGAAATCAACCTGTGAAGCCCATAGAACTTGGCCTGCAGAGTCTGTAGATTTTCTTCCTGCAGAGTCCGTAGATTCAAGCCTATAGAGTCCATAGATTCAAGCCTGTAGAGTCTGTAGATTTCTGAGAAAGCTTTGAAAAATGAAGAACCTGAATGCTCAAAATAATTTTTGAAATGGGAAGAGAGGATTTTGGTCTGTAGGACCAAAAAAGTTCAAATGTTGTCCCAAAAATGAGCGATATTTTTGGGGGACAACACAATGGAGAAGAATTATTACTTGCATGAAATGCAACTTCTATTCTTTAACAAAGAATAGGGAAAATTGGTACAATGTGCTCGTGCATTCCCTCATTATATGTCCATGTATGAAATAATTCATAGAGAAAGGCTTACGAAATAATATAATAGCCCCAGTTCTTCAGATAGTCAATATTCGAATGACCTACTAGTAATGCATAAATATGGATTACACCTTGCAGCAACAAAGTCTGAGGTATTTACATGTCTAGACCTCTTTTTCAATGTATTTGTGTAATCTTAAAGGCAAAAAGGCATCATCTTGTCAATGAAACTAGGGAACTGTGTAACCTTTATTATAAGAATGGCCTTCCAAGCCTACTATAAGTTTCATGATCCCAATGTCTTATGTAAGCAAGTTATGGACATGGAGTGGCTTAAAATGCATAGTACAAGAGAGATGTTGAAGGATTGGTTTGAAAATACTGACCATTAGACCAACAAAGAATATATCAAAAAAACACCCATCATATTATTCAATCCAGGTGTAATATTAGGTATGGCTTTGATGAATCAATTGTTTGGAAAGACAATGAAAACTCATGTGGATAAGGCATGGGTACATTTAATTTCTATGATTATTTATGACAGGTAGGTCCCTCACTAGGGGAGGTTATAATTTTTTAATTTAATTTAGAGAGCCTTTCAAATATAGGAAGGAAATGAATTTCTTATGATGTCCTATCTAATAGATGCTACATATTCCACAATTGAGTTCCCTCACTATCCCAAATGGACTCCTGATTCACTAGAGACAGTTCATATGACCTTCTCCAAGTTGAACACTCATACATTTCAACAACACATGGAGGAAATTTGAAACTATTTATACCCTCTAGTCTATCATATTGTTAATGAGAAGCCCATGTCCCACCTTTCAAATGAAATCATCAACATAATATTGAGCATTGGATCTTATTGGATGTATCCTACATACATGGTGATCAGGGAAGAGGACTTATTAAAAGCTCTTTTTCATCTCCCTAATTATATTCTAGACAAGATTTCTAAGCAATAAATTTTTTATTAGATAATCCATGGTATCAGGGGAAAGTGCAAGGAGAATAATCAACCACCCTACCCTTGTCTCCCTATAAAAATTATCAGGAGGGAGTATAGGAAATTTTCCAATTTATGACATGATTGCTTGCACAAAAACTTTCACAACTTGGGTGACCATGGTGTGAGGAGATGGGATCCAAAGGGTAGATTGGTTGCTTATTTGAAGGATTCAAAATAAAAAATGGCAAATTTTTAATGGCATCAGCCAGATCTAGATGATTGGGTGTTTATTAATGCCACAAATATCAAGGTGGTAGAAGAGAACATGAAAAGATTAGGTGTTGGGCTGCCACCAAAGACACCATTGAAGAGACAATAGCAAGTAGTAGAGGAGAAGTAAGACACCTATATTGAAGAGGAGGAAGTAGAATGCACTAGTCATACCATAACTAGGTAGATTATACCCAAGTCATTGAGGCCATAATAATTGACTCTTACTCATATGGTAGAATCCTTTCATGTTCTTGAATCTATTCAAAGACCTAGTCCCATGTCTCCTATTGATGTTGATGTTAGTGTGTCTAAAATTTTCCAAGTTCTTGTTGATGTTCCTATTGTTGATCTAGATGATATAGATGGTTATTTGGATCAAATAAAATTTACCATGCTAAAGCTACTAGCAATGGCTTTAATATTCCAGTAACCATTCCAATTTTTTCCCATCAGCGCTATAAAGGAAACTATGTCAATTGATGTTCTTATTGCTTCTTTTGTTTCTGTTGTGCCTACTTCTATTATGACTATTAATTTGATAACCCCTAGTATTGCTATAAATAAAGTCCTTATAGTCAGTAAATTTTATACCATGTATAATACTTCTAAGGCTAGTATTATTATAGTTGGTATAAGGTTGTGCCAACATAATTCTCCCTTATTTCTTAGGCTACAATTTCTACTATGGGTGTGTCCCTACCACCATCAGTCTCGTCATCTAGTATGTATCCTTTATATTTGGATCCTTTGTCAAACTCAATTGATTCATCTATAATTCCTACCATTATTTAAAAGACTACTGTACCTAGTTCATCCAAGGGGAAATAAAAACTTATTGAATCACAATATGTGAAAGGAAAAGACAATCAGGTTGATTTTGACTCTTCCACCCTTGCATCCATTTATGTCACTCCAGCCTCATTCCTTACAACTTTAATCTCAATAGACCATTCCTGCATAATTCCCCTTCCCTACACCATCTCCACCACTCCACCTACCATTGTTACCTCATCTGCTTCATCTATAGTTTCCATGCAATCACAAGGAGATTGAGCTGGGAAATTTAAAACTGTCTAAGAAGATATACAAGATTGGGTAACGGTTGATGAACCCCATGTGAGAATTTAATTTGATAAGGCCACATGCATCATGAAGAGGGTTACCATAAGGAAGGTAACTATTATTTTTGCTTGCACATGCCGTAATTCTTCCATGAATCAGGGAACCTATTTTTGTTTTTTGTAGTCACTCCCGCTTATGCTCATGGATTATTGGTCTTAACACTCTCAAGATACTTTAGTGGCATGCCTTGATTTGCATGTCAAACTTAGTCTTTCCACCATCACCTTTGGTTAGACCACATCCGTGTGAGAAAATTTCATATATAACACTTAGCATGAAAGAGAAGTCTTGACATCCTAATTAACAAATGAATCTTGGCTTGCTTAGGCTCTCTTAAGCCACTCCAAGGGGTCACCTCAGTTTTTGTACTATTATAGGCCTCTAAAAACTATTCCATCATGATGACCAAGTCTGAACGATAAATTTTCATATAAAATACTTTCCCTTAAAGCAAACTCTAGTTACACTTATTTGTGCTTAATAATCTTGCTCTTTTGCTCTCTCGGCTCGCTATATCCACTTTGGGGGCGTCATTTTAGTTTTCATGCCATTTCAACCTCTAGAACCTACTCCATCTTGTTAATCAGGTTCATATGTATAAGTTTCATGTTTTACACATTGTATGGAAACATGTTTTGAGGGCACTTATCTCACTTGCAAGATCTTGACAATGTCACTTTTTAGTTCGCTTTGACATCTCAATCTGCTTTGGGATGTCACTTTAATTTTTATGTCATTTTGACCTCCAAAACCCGCTCCATCTTATTCACCATGCTTGTGCAAGTCATTATCATATTTTTTGCATTCTCGGAAGACTTATTACACTTGTGAGATTCAACGAAAACTCGTATGTTTCCCCATTACAACATATGTAGGTGTTCAAAAAAAAATTCCTAAATATGTAAACCTAATCGAGCTTCCAAACCCTGATTAGATATTTGGGTTAAAGTTTGGATTATTGTAGTGCTAACGGGAAGTTTTTGGGCTTGTTTGGTTTATGTTGAAAATTGTTAAAGCCCATAGACCTAACCAAGCTTCCAAAGCCCGATTAGGTCTAGGGAGAGTCATTTTGCTCCTCGGAGTGTTAAACAGATTAAATATACCTGATTAGGTCTCTTTGTAGCTTGGAATAGTCCCCTAGTTGTAATCAACATAGTTTTAAGCGGTTTTGAAACTCCGCTTGGGATTTAAGGTTCGTTTAAAATTGAATATTTAGTGTAATTGAGGGAAAATGGGCCCCTCACCACATGGCTCCCCTCCCCCAACTAATTCATGCCAAGCACGTTTATGTTTTTTATATTTTTATTTTTTTTGGCTTGGTTGGGAAGAAAAGGGGCTTGAGTTGCTTAACCCACGTGGAAGCCTAGGGCTTTAGAAACGAAAGGTAAGTGGGGGTCCCCTTTGTGTTATATATATATATATATATGATTTTGTTCTTTTTAAAAGTTAAAAGTTAATTTTAATTAAATTGGTTTTTCTTAGTTTTTTAAAAAATAATTAATTGAATTTATTTAAAACTAATAACTAAACAAATTTAATGAAAATATTATTATAATTTTCAAAATATAATTCATTCAATATTTTTATATATTATTTTTTAATTATTTTTTTAATAATAAAAATTAGTAAATTACTTGGTAATTCGAAAAGTATTTTGTCAATACAAAATATAATTTGGACCTTGTTTTTCCCTATCGACCCATTCAGACTATCGGTCATTCTTGGGGGCATAACTTTCGCCTCATAGGCTCATTTTGGAAACTGCTTGCACTTTTGGAAAGCTCATTTTAGTCTAGTCACATTGGTCCCTCCAATTTTAACTAATTTCACTCGAACCAAAACTTTATAGTTACTAAACTTTGTGCATCCTTGAACCTGAGTATGTGTAATGTTGCTTTGAGGGGCATGACTTGGTCTTCATAAACCCATTTTCAAAATTGTCAGAGTCATTTGAAAGATAAATCTGACACGGACATCTTGGTACCTTAAGTTTCCAAAAATTCCTTCTATATACTGATGTTTTAATATTTTATATGTGTACTTTGCTTGGGGAGCTTTCAATTTCAAAAATTAACTTATTTTTTTGTCTTTTTGCAGGCTAAAATGGAGCAAAAAGACAAAGTGGTGGGATTAGAAAAGTTAAGGAGTCTTTGGATGGGAAATGTATCGATAGAAAGTTTATAAGTAGCCCCACCCTACTCATTGTAAGGGTTGGATTATTTTTCTCCAAAATGTTTAGAGTTCAACACTTTTTTTACTTTTGTAGTGTATTATCCTATCCCTCTTTTGTAACCCTATAGTTACATTGACAAAATTTTGATCGATCAACCATGATGAATTGTAATGGATTTTCAACGTTGAATACTTTAATTAATAGAATACTATGGATTCATTGCTTTCAATATGCACATTCATAATGGTGGTTGTGGTTTTTTCTTCATTGTTTGTTGCCCTTCGAATCTTGCATCAGCTTTGTGTGTGAATATGCATATGTGGATCAAACCAATCACTGATTTGTGTGTTCATGTGATTGAGAAATTTAGATTCTTCCTCATTATTGTATGTTTTATATCTTTCCCCCTTCTTTTTTACTTTTTTTTTTTATCAAATTGGTTAAACTAAGGTTTTGTTTGATAGAAATTTGTTTATGCATGCTTATCTCGATTACTTGTTCTATTTCATTCATATATTGTTTTCGCATTCTTGAATGAATAAATGCAAGGGAATGAACACCTGAAATTAATATTTTTACCTCAAACCCTAATTTCTCATCTGGGAAAATGTATGTGTGTGCTTCGTTATCTTCAATATCTGATTAGAACCTAGTTGAGTAAAATATAAAGCTATAATTACCATCTAGTTTGTTAAAACATAAGAAAACTATTAAAATTTAGTTTTAGGTTTCACACCAAAAGGCCCTTTGAATTAGAACTGTCACAATGCACAATAGAGAAAATATTAGTGCATCATGATCTGGTAGATATAGACCTTGGGGAGACCCACCTCGTATGACTCCTTTTAGGAGAGGCTTGATGGGATTCACTGCCCTGACATCCTAACATTAGCGAGTCATGCCAAGTGACACATCAATAGTTTTGGTACTACAGAGAAGGTTGCCAATACGTTCAAAACTAAAAAAATTACTCAAAAAATAAAAACTTAAACACTTAGGAGCATTTCCCATGCCTAGGTATTATGAAATTTAAACTAAATACTAGATGGATACCTACTAGATCAAAGTCTACTTGGGCTGAATTTGAGTTTTTATAACTTATTGAACATTGAAAACCAAAACAAACAAAGGAAAGCCAAAAAATAAACAAATCCACTCAGCGAGTAGCTCGTCTATGTCTACAGCTTCCTTCATCAACCCATTTTTTCCCCTTAAAATGTACTAATAGTAGGTGATCTTACTTGGATTAGTGGTGGTGGATACCCTATGTATGTTCCAGGGCCCTCCCATGATTTACCAAAGAATCCCAATAAGTTTGTCTGAAATACATACCCAATGGAATTCAAACCATTAAAAAGCATATTTAGGCATTCGAAGATGCCTTGATCTAGACTTAGGTTCAACATGAGGATGTTTCTTGCTGCATGTTTCCCTACTCTTTGGGAGAGGATGTTTACGCTCTATCTCAGATTGTCAAACAAATATATCATCTCTTGGGTTGATTTGGAAATAATGTTTATCAATCACTTTAGGTTGTTCATTGATCTGTATATCTTATACCATCATTTTTTTCTACCTATAAGGAACCAAATGAACCTATGAGTGTCTTTAATGCATATTTCCATAAGTTATATCAAAGGTTTAAGGACCCCTACATGCAGATGAAAGTGGTTTCCATCCAAACCTACCTAAGGGATTTGGACTCAATGACTTATGTGTTTCTTAGAATAACCCCAGTAGCACTTACATCATTGTCCTTGGCTTACAATGAAGCTATCACTATTGAACAATAAATGGTGTTGAAAGGCTATGGAATTGGCCCTTTACCTTCACCAGGCCAACCTAGTGCGTATAATTAGATTTCAATGATCAACCAGGCTCTTCAACAAAATACTCCACTGATGAATCTAATCCTGGGTACCATGTATGCCAACCTAAATTTGGTGTACAACCTAATGCCTCTGAACTATATGCTTAATGATTAACCTTATATGCCTCAAAATCATGTTTTAATACAACAAAATAATTGACAACTTGTTACTATCACCTATAAAAACACTGTTGCCATGCATAACACAAGTGGTTATGTCACCTCTACTAGAAACTAATAGGTTGTCCCTTCATTTCTAAACAACCAGACACCTGTTAGTACCTCCCATAACCAAACATGCCCTATTTCCCCTACTTTTATAAACACCACTACACTTATGTTTAACCCACAATGAAAAACAATAAATCAACAGAATGTTAGTGTGAACCCAAAAGTCGTAAACTTATATAAAATGGTTTAAAGTTTGATGAATGACATGGTCAATTTACATAGAAAAATACCACAAAAAAATCACCAAAATGTGAATAAATCCACACAAAAAAACTTTAACTTTCAAATAACTGATAGGGAATAGAACATGGTGCTAGATGATGGAGGTGTGCCTAGTTCGCTTGATAGTGTAAATCAAAGTACTAATAATAGTGCTTCAAACTTAGTGACCTATTTGATTTAGAATTTTCCACTTAGTGTAGGTTAAAAAACATAGTGAACCACACTAAAATCAATTATGCCAAGTTAATATTAGCCTCAAACATATTCTAGAAGGAAATGGACAACCTTGAGATAGTCCCTACACTTGATAACAACTCTAACCAAGGCAGAAGAGAGACCTTGGTATAGCCCTAGTCTTTTAGACTTATAAGTTCTCATTTGAGAATGAAAATGAGTCTAAAGACAAATTATATGAGGTCCATGCATTTAAACAATTCCAAATGGGAAATGACTATCAATTGAGGAGTAAGTTTCAAAGTCCATTAACTATGTCTACTCCTCCAAACAACACTCAAGTTCCACTTGATGAGAACTCGGGCAATAATATGCTTCCATCTAAGGGACCTAGCATGTTTTATCAACCCAAGAACAATGCTACAACCCTACAAATTTACAAACCAATTGAACCAAGCAAACATGGATATAACATTATAGATGACCTGAAGAAAACTAAGGCCAACATATCAATGTTTGACTTACTCTAAATTTCCAACTAGAAAGACACATGACTAAAATAATTATCTACTCCTAAAGGAAAAGAAGCCGATAAGATAGTTGATTCTCATGTTGAGATATACAAAGAAAAGTTTGAAACTCTTCCTTTCCTCCTAATAATCTATATTTTTAGTAAAAACTTACACACTTATTTGGTGGATTTAGGTGCTTCTAGCAACGTGAGTCTTATGCAATTTTCCATGAATTGGGTTTGATGACTGTAACCCCTAATAGAAAATTTATTCGATTGGATAAGTTATATTTTAAGGTTGTCGATGAGTTGAATCGCATCCATATGCAGTTAACATATAATCCTAGGGTGCAACAATTTATTGATATTCAGGTAGTGGATATACTTGATGCTTATTGTATGCCCTTAAGCAGAGTGGTCTAGAACACTAAATAAATACATGACAAATGACTTATCTCACATATGGCTCCCATGGTGAGGCATACCCAATCAAATCAAAATTGATCATGAGCCAAAAATGAATCGCATGATCATATAGTATAATAAAATGAATAAAATCTTGTATGAAGAGTCTGAACTAGGGGTATACACACTTGAGAAAGAGGCAGAAGATTATAATAAATTCTCCATTAACATGTTTATTGAAGAAAAATTAGAATTTGAGGAATTAAATCAGCTACATGAGGATGATTTTCTCTATGCACCTTAGATAACTTCATTTCCTAGTGTTGCCATAATGTATGAGGATGTGAAACAAGCTGATCCAAGTGAGAATGAAGGACTTATAATCTCTTCAAATGAGAAAATAACCATTCTAGACAACCCTATTCCTAATTTTTCCACTGAGGACCTAACCAAAATGTCTCTATCATCTGATAATTAAAATGTTTTCCCATGAGGTGTGGATAAAATTAACAAAGAGATCAATGTTAGAGTAGCACCTACCTTTTGGAACCCATTATACATAGCTGAAAATCACTTGTGGATTTTGAAGTTTGATGGATCTAAGTATAAGATCAGGTGTGGTATTGGTGTTGAGCTTATCAACCCACAAATAAATTCATACTTAGCTTCATTTCACCTACAACTTTATTGCATGAATAATGTAGCTGAATATGTGGCACTAGTTCACGATCTTCAATTTGCACTAAGGAAGAAAGTCAAGAATCTTAAGGTACTTGGTGACTTGGAACTAGTGGTCAAACAAGTAAGAAACAAATATTCTTTTAATGCCAAGAATCTATCTAGATATTGTAGTTGGGTATATAACTTAATAGAATATTTTGATGCGTTCAACATTCAAACATTGCCTCGTAGGATAAATTATATAGCAAACGCATTGCCAATAGTTTTTAGTACTTTGGAACCTATAGATAGCTCTAAGTTGAGAATATTCTTTATGGATTTTTTATTTACTCCTTATATTCCTGACAATATCAATAAATTCTAGGTGTTCAATTATGATCAACATATCATCAACTTCATCACCAACATGGATGTATTTGAGTCTTAGATCATTGATGAGGATGATAGAGAAGAGTTTGAACTGGATGAGGATTAAGTGGTCAATTTTAAAACTAATAGTATACACAAGGGTATGGTCTCACTATAATGAATTTTTGACATGGTTTACCAAGGTGAAAAGGAAAAATCAACCCCCACCAAAGGTATGTTGCATCGGTATTGTAATATAGGCAATGTCAATGAATCAAAACATGTGCTTTCAGGCATGACATGTACTAAGTAGGAAAAACAAGAGTTTTTAAGCCTTAAATGATTTCAAAGATGTCATAGCATAGAGATATGATGAATTAAAAGTGTTCAACACTTATATTCTCACACATACCATCCCTCTCAATATGGGAGTCAAAATATTCCATCGAAGGTAAAGATAGGTGAATCCATTGCTAGAGCCATAACTATTCAAATAAGTGCATAAATTTCTTTTATTAAGGATAATCTTTCCCATAAAGACTCCACATGGGTGGATAATTTAGTGCTAGTTTAGAATAAAAATGAAGAGATACGACAATATGTGGACTTCCACAACCTGAAAAAAATTGTCAAAAAAAGATAACTATCTATTACCCTCACTAGATGAAGTCTTATAGATAGTGAATGACTCCCAAATGATGTCATTATTAATGGGTACTTGGGTTATAATAAAGTAATGGTCAACTATGAGGACTAGATCAAGATAACATTCACAACAAAGTGGGGTACATTCACATACAAAAGGATGTCATTCAACCTATTCAATGTGGGTGCTACCTTCCAATGTACCATGGATATTGCATTTAAGGATATTATCAGTAAATGCATAGTCATATACATGGATGATTTAACTATATTTTCCAAGAACTAGGAAGACCATGTGAAAGACTTGAAAGAAGTATTGTAGAGGTACAAAGATCATGAAATCTCCCTAAATACAAAGAAGTGTATATTTAGAGTCATAGAGGGTAAGTTACTACGTCAGACCATCTCATAATGAGGCATATCCATAGACCCAAAAATAATGGAGGCAATTCTAAAAATCCCACTACCTAGTAGTAGAAAAGATCTTATGTCATTCTTTGGCAAGATCAAATTCATGAGAAAGTTCATCTTAGGATTCATAGAGATAGTCCAACCACTAAACAACATGCTAAATAAGTATGATAAGGTTGAATGGATGATTGAGGCACAAGCATATTTTTCTCAGATTAAGATAGTAATTGTAAACACTCAAGTGCTCATCAATCTCAACTATATAAATCCTTTATACATCCAGTTGTTCACTTCATAACACTCTAGCATTGTTGTCCTAACATAGAAGAAAGAAGTTGGAGATGAGAGACCTATTTCATTCATGAATTATCCACTTTGTAATGTTGAACTAAGATATTCAACTATTGACAAGCAAGCCTTTTCCTTAATCAAAGTAATCAAAAAGTTTAAACACTACATTCTCTGTAGCAAGGTATTCACAATTGTGCTTGACCCAACCATGAAGGCTATGTTAATTTAAAGTGAGTTGGGTGAACGAAGAGGAAAGTGGATGACTATTATTCAATATTTTAACCTAAAAATCCAACCAATGAAAATTTTAAGAGGTCAAGGACTCAATAAGTCCTTGGTTGCGGTAGAGCCACATATCATTTACCAACAATAAACAGTTCAAGATATCATAAATGATGACTAGTACCAGGATATAATCTACTATTTGCTCAACAATGAATGCCCAAATAATCTAAATTACACTCAAAAAAGAGCCTTATGCCTAAAAATTAATAATTTCATGATCAAATCAGGCATACTATATAGAAGAAATCATGAAGGCATATATCTAGATGCCTGAATAAATAAGAAGTGATTGGAGTACTCAGTGACTTCCATGGGAATAATGGAATTAGTCATGGTTCAAGGAGTGCTACAGCCCATCAGATACTTAGGGCAAGGTATTATTGGTTGCATGTATTTATAGATGCTCATACTCACAATTGGAGTTATCATACTTGCCAAGTTACTATGCACAAATAATATACCTTTTCCATGCCATTACAGTCACTCATTGAGGTTTGACCATTTTCAAAATGGGGATTGGACTTCATTGGTTCCATCAATGTTAATTCTTCCATAAGACACAAGTTTTTTCTTGTGGCAACTAATTATTTTACTCATTGTACTGAAGCTTAAGTGTTAAATAATTGCACAAGTGACGTGGTAATCAACTTCCTAGAAGAACATATCATCACTAGGTTTGGGATGCCTACCTCTCTGGTATGTGAAAATGATCTTGATTTCTATTCTCTCTAATTTACTAAATGGGCCTACAAAAATAAGGTAATCCTCAAGTTCTCTTGAAATTATTACCCACAAGTTAGATCATGAATATGATAAGCATATATATGATGTGTTAGATCATAATGAACTAAATCACTTGTCTATTTATGGATGAACAAATTAAACTTAAGTGAAATTAGCACATGTGATTGACTTCAATGGCTATGAATGAAAAAATTAGCAAAGGTGAATGAGTCGGCTTGATTTTAAGTTTTTAGAAAACTATGCCAAGACCATTAATGGTTCTAGTCAAGGATTTAAATATGCATAAATTAGATGTGGGGGTTGTACAAAGATGTGAAAAGATCATTTCAAGCCTCATATGTCATCATAATGGTTCAATGACTCCCAATTTGGACCATTCACCCATAGATAGACAAATATGCATAACACATGTAAAATAATGTGAAATAAATGCTAAAGAGGCCATTTTGAGATCTACAGAAATCAATTTGTTCATTCAGTCTCTCTCATTTGAGTCTACTTCTTTCTTAACATCTTTATAATTACATTTTTATTGTTCCTTGTTATATAACAAGGCCACAATGTGGTGTAGTACTTATGAGTAGCACTAAAAAGAATATAGAAGCTTGGGAATTTGATAAAATTTTTTTTACTAAGATAACATACCTTTCAATGATTACTAATGTAAGATGTAGTAAATTGTGTGTACTATAATAATAAATAATATATTTTTTTGTTGAAAATAAATTATTAAAAGTATAAGGGTGTCTTTGTCATAGAATAAATACTTTTCAGCTGACATGAACTACTTATATAATATATTTATATATATGAGAATGCCTTTAAAAATATAGTTTTGGGGCGTGATCCCTTGATGATTGACCTCATGCCTAGTAATTTGTTTATGGTGGTTATGCATTTAACATTTTCTTTTAGATTATAGGGCAGCTCATGACAAAAGAAATAAATATCATATGTCATATAAATTTATTATAATCTTTGTAATTTTTTATAGTGTGCTAAAAAATCCCCCTTACATCGGATATTGCTACTCTTAAATTTTTTACAAATTTGCACAAATTCTTAACAGGGTTTTGAAAACAACATTTCTATGAATTTAACTTACAAAATTGCTGAAAATTCTCTATGATAGTTGTGTACAAATTCTTATCACATGGTTTTTGAAAATAACTTTTCTATGAATTTAACTTATAAATTTGTCTAAAAATCAAGTTGGGTGTCCTTCAAATCTAGATAGGCAAAGGGTAAAATGTGATTAAAATGAAATGACAAATCTTTATACCTCATTGGCTTCATCAAAAGTAATAATTGTACCCTTTTAAGCTTAAATTTTAAATGTTTTTTTAAATCACAGTTGCAATGTGACATACATCATCTTTAATAACTTAAGGCTATTGATGGCTTCCATTATAAAATGTCTTAATCATGTGTGTTGCATGCCTTTGACCCTGGTAATAAACTTATCCCCATCTAATGAGGGGAAGGCCAACTATTAATTAAACTACCACCCTTTATTCCTCCTATTAGAACCTTGTTGGCCTTTAAATAATGTTATTATAATAGGTGAGTGAAATAAATGGGTTTTGTAAACATTAGTGTCTTCATATCTGATTGCAAAACAATGTACATGAGTGAGAATATGCATAGGTACAACACTCAAGATTCACCATGATATCATTTGGTAAAAAGTTGTTCAAAATATATTTAGTTTTAGAATTTATTATAATAATCTCATATAATTAAGAATCCTTGTACACTCTGAAATTATGGTTGGAAAAAAATTAACATCTCCAAGAAGGTATTTTGGATTCCACCTAGGGGTTTGGAAATTAAACTATACTTCGATGGAGAAACAAATAGAAACCCTTATGTGGGAGATACTTTCAAAGACAATAAGAACTCCCCCTTGTTGGGATTTTATGAGGCCCTTGTCAAGAGTAATAATAACTTTGTTGAGGTCATGTCTCTTTGGAGAAGGCTTAAGATAACCAAAATAAAAAATTGGACAAACTTGGTAATAAAAGGTGACTACCAAATCATTCTTGAAGCCATCTGGGAAATTCATGTAGATAGTGGTAGGTGTCTATGGTAATATATAATTTCACTCAGATGATCTCAGGACTCTCTTCTATATCTATATCTCACATTAGAATGGAAAGTAATAAAGAGGTTGATCGTCTCACTAATATTGTAGTTGGCCTAAATTCTTAGAGACATCCCCTTGAAACTAATGCCTCCTCCCTTATCAAATGGAAAGATTAAATAATTAATGGACAATGATGTTAAAAATCCCTCGCATGCCTCATAATCATTTCTCATCATTATTATTCATTGGTCAAGGTAATAAGTGCATTAAGGCATTAATAAGCAAATTTGATGTCAAGACTTAGTGTTTGACGGATGTGATTGGGGTTTAATATTTGGTCGCTCATCTACCTCATGTGGAGGTTTTTAAAGCCCATTGTCCTCCACTACCTTTGCCATTTTTGGTAAGTAGTGGATGGATTGGCAAACCCAAAGTGCTCCACAAGTGTAATCACCTAAAATGTTAATTTGATGCTAAGAGTGTCGCTTAAGTTACCCTATTCCTAGCTTAGCCCTAGACCCATAATAGAGTCTTAGACATATTTTTCTAGTCATTTAGTAGACCACAATCACCTAAAATCAGTCAAAAACATAGTCCTAGAATATCTTCCTAGATCCCAACCCAACGTACTCAATAGTCTACCAAGTGGACATTAGCACCATATTTGGGACATTATAGCCACATGGCACTAGTGTCCCCAACTAGGTACTACTATCCTTAGCCCTAGCTCTTCCCAATGGATACTTTTTAAAATGTGCGCCCTTCCTAAGGTTGGCTTAAGCATATTTTACACAAACAATAAAACCCTATACAAGTCTAATTGACCTCTATTCACTAGATGGAAAATAGATGCAAAAGCACATTTAAACTAAAGACAAGTTGAGAAAAATTAAAGTATTTGATCCCTATTCTCATACTACCATCTACAATATCCCTAAGCCCAGTTTTCAAATATTTCAAAACTCAAGCACATTCAAGACATCCAAGTCCACTCTCATTCTAGCATTCACTTGCACTTGCATCAAACACTAGGTGGGAGAACTACATTGGGCTTGATCCCTCTTCAAAGTATTGGTATGTAGGCAACTCTCTTCACAATGGGGTGTTGAGGATGTCCAGTCCATCCTACTAATGAACACATAATTATTGCTCATAGCATACTTGTAAGGAGGATTAGGGTTTACACACTAAATCAAGTTTTCCAAGTATAACACAGAGCTTCAGGCTTCATGCATGTAAGAATAGGACCTAGAAACACAAGCACAGGTGCTCCTCGAAAATAGGAACAATCCCATAAAGGGGACACTATCACCACTTGAAGGACACTACACAAACATGGCACTACTATCCATATTGGCTTTTACTATCTAGTGAGAAGATAAACACCAGAATCCCATTAATGACACTTAAATTACTTAAAACTCAACTTTCAGAACCCAAATCATCCATGACAGCCAATTTTTAGATAAATCTATATTTATGCCTATTTATTACTATTTTTAAAAAGTCAAATAAGGTCAAATTCTATAACAAATTAGTGCTTAATTATTTCATATTATTTGATTGATTTAGACATCTCAGTACTTTAATCTAAACATAGGTATTACACATGTTAAACCCCAAAAAGGTTAAATCATTTGGTGAACTCGACTTACTTTGAGTATTGCTTCAAACCCTAGCTTGCATTCATCCAAATTTTATGCAATAAATTTAGGGTTGAATACTTCTGATTTTCTAGTTTTTTTAGACAACCTAGCTAAAATAAATCAATTTCACATTAAGATTTTAATTTATTTTACATCTAATTTAAATTATTGCAAATAAATCTTAAATTCAAAAACCCTAACCCAAGATGCTCTTAGGGTTTGTTACCTTTTTTATCCTATTTTCATCAGCTATAATTTTTTTTAGATTTCATATATTCTATTATAATAGCTCTCTTTTAATTTATTTATTATATGCCATCTAAAAAAGCTATCTCTCTTCCATTAGGAAGAAGTGCTAGACTAGGTGGTAATCTTTTAGAGCATATTCAGATTCCATCTATCCGAACCTATAACAAGGATAAGGAACCTATTACAACTTTAGATATGAATCTTTCATACCCTAATTATGTGGAATTCAATGATAATGCATCTAAATATGAATAATATAACCAAGAGCAAGATCAGGTCCATATTAAAGATCAAGACACACTATCTTCAATTAATGATAATGACATAATTATGAATAAAGATGGGGTATTACAAGGCTTCAGAGATAGAATTCAAGAACAACCCTTTCATCATGCAGATATTTTATAGGCCATTTTAGAAATCAAGAATAATACAAACCATGGTTAATCTTCAACCCCTCCAGTTAGCAATGTTGGTATACCTTCAGTGGGGCCAATCAACCAACTCAGACAGCACAACCCAAGATTTTTATTCAACCATTAGTGACAACTACACCACTTGTGGCTAGTTCTTTTACTCCAAATGTACAATCCCTTATGTAGGAGGTTCTTACTCTACAATCTAAGGTGCTACATATTGAGAAGGGAGTAGCTAGGCCATCACATGTCTTAGATTCCAACATTCTCTTGCATATACATTTGGCACATCATATAGTAGTAACTCCTTTGCCATCCGGTTTCATGGTACCCAAGCTCACATTATATAATGGTAAGGGTGACCTAGAGCATCACCTTAGAGTCTTTCATGCAGCATGCTTAGACTATGTGTCCAACAATTATCTTCTTAAAAAGTTATTTCCATGCAGTCTCAAGGATTACCCCCTACAGTGGTTCTATGATTTTCCAAATCAATCTATCATGGCATTCAATCCTTTAGTCAACTTATTCCTAGCACACTTCTCTATCAACATCAGTGATAAGATATCATATGCACAAGTGGCACAACTAAATCAAAAGTCAAATGAGCCTATTGTCGATTATGTCTTATGATACAAGACAATACTATCCAAATTGACTAGCCCTATGGAAAATAGAGAGATTTAGGATATATTTAAATAGAGTCTATTACCAACACTACACAAATCTATCTTATTCAAGAAGTTTCCCACATTTACATATATGTGCCACACAGTTAAGGAAAGAGAGGTTAAGATCTTAGTAATGAGCAAACTCAAGTACACAAATGGATCAAAATCAACTCTTAAGAGTTCAAAAAAAACCTCCATAAAAGGTTAGGGCCATAAAAAAAGTGATCAAAAGGCCACAGTCAACGTAGGTTTTGAGCCTTCTCCCAATTGGTTTTATCTGCTCCTTAGCATAGAGTCTTCACTAATCTTCTAAAGTCACTAGCATGAGTTATAAAACAAATATTAAAATGTAATGTCATATCTCTCCCTCCCATTAAAGAGGTTGATATAACATGGCCTCTTCCAAAGAGTTATGATTCAAATGCATTTTATGAGTATCATAGGGCACCAAGTCACACGATAAAAAAATGCATTAGCCTGAAGCACAAGATACAAGATCTCATTAAGGCTAACATTATTGATGTGGGCACACCCATAAAGGCTATGAAACAATAAATAGATGCAAAGACATTAAATATATTTTTAGATCCTTTCCCAAAGCATACATGAATGACTTAGGGGCACATCAGGTGTTCATTATACATACCAAGCACATCCACCACCAGATTCATATCACATAGTTACAGAAGAGACACATCCACTACATAACATTTATGGCATGTATCACACTATAGTGCCACCTAGGCCACCTATCACATTTTCAAAGTAGGAGATTATTGTCCGCTGGTATCAAAGCTTGTGTTTACACTAACAGTTGGTATCAGAGCTTGGTTCACTAACAGGTGGTACTGTCAGGATCCTATCTTAAAAGTACAATTGATTACCTTTGTATAAGCAACTAAACACATAATTAAGCCAGAAGTAATGTGTAACTAGAATTCAGAAACAACAAAGAATATCAGACACGAGAAACAATACAATCTGTATTAACACTCTTCCATAAGGAAATACAATGAAGAAATCTCTTCTTCTTCCCACACCTCTTAGGCGTACAGTAATTCTCCCTCAAGAGTTCTCTCTCTCTCAATTACAACCAACAATCAACTCAATACAGAGTTGTTATACCCTCCAAGTGACAATCAACCCAATGGTTATTGTTCCCTACTCTCGTCCACAACCTTCTTGACCACTGCACCTTGTAGATCTAATTGGTCTTGCTTACACCATGTGTTGTAGATCTTCTTGATCTTGCTACCCCATAGATCTAACTGAGATTTCACACCCACACCCACATATCTACTTGATCTTGCTACCCTGCAGATCAACTAACCTTGCTTACCTGTAGATCTTCCTGATCTTGCACTCTTATAGACCTTCTAGATCTTACACTTGAGGATCGAATCCTTCTTAGTCCTTGTTACAATACAGCCCCATGAGTCTCTTAAATAGATCCCAAACCAAATAATAATTAGAAACACAGACTCAAGACTAAAATTAGTCTTTACATGCAAACTCACTATTCATCTAAAATTAGACCAGTTTTGGAAACACACAGGTGACCGACGTCAGTCACTGTCTGTCTGGAGATGACCGATGTCGGCTGATGCCTAACCGATGTCGATAGATTCCAGTTCCTACCTAATTGATGTTAGTAGATTCTGACCAACGTCAGTTACTTTGTAACCCAACAACCTCCACCATTTGCATAATAGTGAAGCTTTTAGCTCCATAACTTAACAATCTCCCACTTGGAGATAAATAGCTGCACTTGTACCTGTACCTCCTCTAATTTGTTTTTGGCTTGTATCTCCATCTTCAAGTACAATCTTGAAGATCAACCACCAATAGTGAACACATATCCTGTGGTGCTTCTCCTGCCATCCAAGTCACCTGCCATATCCAAATCTACATACCCATGTAGAGAAATGCTTGACCCTGCATAGCATAAATACCTACTTCTGGTCCCTCTCAAATATCTAAGAATCCACTGAACTACTTTCCAGTGCTCCTTTCCTAGATTGGCCATAAACTTGCTGACAACTCCCACTGCTTAGGCAATATCAGGTCTAGTACATACCATGTACCCAACCTCATCATGTGATTTAGGACACTGTTCATAGCTCAACTTGAACTATCCAACCATAGGTGTGCTTATCGATTTTGCATCCTACATATCAAACCTCTCCACTACCTTATTCACATAATCCTCTTTAGATAAAATCAACCTGTGATTTTCCCTATCTCTAGAAATACTCATGCCAATGATTTTCTTTGCTTCTCCTAAATCCTTCCTGGCAAATGTCTGAGCTACTTTTACCTTTAGCTCAACAATTCCCTGCATGTGTGACCCTGCAACAAGCATATACACTACATATAGTAATAGGATAATGTAGTTATCATTATCCAACCTGGTAAAATAAACACAATGGTCACATTGACATTGACTAAAGCCATGCTTTTTCATAAACCTGTCAAACCTCAAATACCACTATCCTGGAGCTTGCTCAAGACCATATAACCTGGCCTTCTGTCTCACCTGTCCATTCTCTCCTTTCTTTAACTTGTGAATCCATTCATCTTTTAGTGCTTTCTTTCTGGCTGGCAACTCTACCAAATCTCATGTTTGGTTCTCTTCCAAGGAATCAATTTCCTCATTCATGCCATGCTCCCACTGTTTCCTAGATTCTACTTGCATTGCCTCTTCAAAACTTCCTAGTTTTCCACCATCAGTGAGAAACAAGTAGTATAAAGAAGTGGAATAATGAATTTGAGGCTTACTTACCCTTTCAAATCTCCTCATGGGTGTTTGAGACTCATTGACAGCTTATTGTTTTCCCAAATTTCTTTCTAACAGTGACCGATCCTAGTCACCTCTCAGTCTACACCCAACCGATGTCAGTTCCATGTGACTGACCTGACCGACATCGGTTCTTTCTTGACCAACATCAGTTTCCTCCTACTTGATATCAATGACTTTGGTCTCCATCAGACTGCCATCGGTTCTTGCCTGATCGATGTCAGTCTCTGCCTGACTGACGTCGATTTCTGTATTTTCCTGTGAGTGATGATTTTTACCCGCGAGCTCATTTTGAATCATAACCTTGTCCAAATCAACATTACCCTGCTCAAAATTATTTATCCATTTGAGCTGATCACTATCCATCACCTTCTCCTTGAAAACCAATACAAAACTTGTTATGATACAGAGTGATGTTGGATGATGTTGAGTAATGTTGGGTATGTGCTTTACCAAGAGAAATATTATGAACAGATCTAAGTGCTCAATTCCCCAAGAGTGCATCAAGAATGCAAAGTTGATCCCTTTGGCTCCATCGTCACTCACTAAGTGAATCTATGTGATCATGCATGTGTTAATCAATGTTTGGACTATGTGTCCAATCCCTCTGAGTAGGTGGCTCAAGAATACAAAGGCTAGCTAGTCCTTTGAATCTATTGTTGTCCCATAAAGTGAAGATATGAACTAATACCAATATAAAATGTGTGTCATATGAGATGGCTCCTGAAGCCCATGAATGCTCTTTAATCTAACAATGTCATGTGGATAGTTGAATATGTAATAGAAACTAGGCCAGTCTTGTCTAACTCAAAAAAGGTGGAGATTAGGCTTGTTTGAAAGCCACTCTAAAACTTGGTAATAGGCTTTATTGTGGTCTAGAATTTCACCCTTGTGGGAGAGTTTTTTAGGCTCTCTTACTCCCAGCTATAATATTGGATCAACCTCAGGCTGTGGGTATCCTATGGTAAGGTTGAACCTCTAGAGAAGGCCGACTTCTTCTTGGTAGATCACCTAAACTAATGTTTCTTCTTGGAAAAGAGGTAGAGAGGGTGGTATAGGGTAACTAAGAGAGATAAATGGGTAATACACCAAATTGATCGACACTCACATAATCATGAAATAAACACTAATTCAACATAAGATAATTCTTGCTCACATAACCTCACAAACTAGTTAATTTGCATGAGTGTTTCATAAACTAGACTCACCAAACAATACATGAAGCAAAGAAGAATTTCAAAATTCACACCAAGTGTCCATTAATGGTGGAAAGAGCCCAAGTTCGGACCTGGAAATAACTTGAAAACACCTAAAAATAGGCAAGAAATAAAGACAATAGACATGGAAGAACACTTCTTCATAAGGCCATCATGCACAATCTTGCTAAGCACAATTTAGAGGCAAGAGATAGGTAAAAATTGATCTTTATGGCTTCAAAAGGTCTTTCTTACAAATTTTGATAGGATTTTTTTTTTTTTGAAAATGAGGATCTCCTTTTTTTATGGGGGAGAAAAATGAAGATATAGGAAAAAAGGGGAAGAGAAAAGAGAAAAGGCAAGCAAACAAAATTCAATAAATGAGATCTAACCACCCTCCATGAATTCTCACCCACATTTGGGTTAATTAGAACTAATCCTTCTTCAAATAATTAACCACCATTAGCTCCAATAGTCTTCAAGCCCTTTTATTGGTTGAGAAACACACTAGAAGATAAGAACTTATTGAGGATGATGATGTCATAATACACTAAAAAAGAAAAGGTCCAGGAATGTCTTTAATGCTCGAGCTACTTTTTATAATCACCTGATCTTCATCTTTCACTTCCACTCCATCCTTCACTTGTCTTGCACGTATAAGGACAAAATCCCCATAACTTTGAATCTGGACTGAGCCATGTTGCCTCTGAGTTGAGAGGCTATTTGTCAGAGATGATGACCATGTCAAAGGATGAGAGCCTCTCCATTAATTTCATACATCAGCTCTACTTTGAAACCTGGGCCAAATATTTTCTATAGGTGGAAAACCAATCTAAGGACATTGGTTTTCCTGTATCCATTTATGTCGATACAAGTCTATAGATTGCATAGCTTCTTTTGATCTTTTTAAATGATAATGGCTACTTGTAGGGGTTCAAATTTTGATGTTTGTGGGCCCATCATTAATTCCTTTGGGCAACTTGTTTCAGCCATTTTCTTCAGACATTTTGGCTTTCAAAGGAATTCCTTTGGCATTTTAAAAATGGACTTTATTCCTTTGGTCACTATTCCTTCGAGACCCCTTTTTTGATCTTATTCATTTGAACAAATCTTTAGAACTTATTTCTTCAAGCAAATTTCTTCAAGTTTTGTGAAGTGTCCTTTCTGAAGGGAAAGTACCATTCAATACTCTCAAAAATGCCCCTTCAGACAATTTTACTTTGATCACTTTCTCAAAAGAAAAGGTCTTTGAGACTTTTGCAAAGGTCCATTTCCTTTGTAGATACCCTTCAGAATGTTGCATAATGTAACACTTCAACATGGAAATGACCCTTTAGAATGCTTTAAAATACCTTTTGGAAGAATTGAAAATGCCCTTCAAAATAGTTGAAAATGCCCTTCAGAAATTTTGTAAGTGCCTTTCAGAAGAATTATTTCAGACAAAATGTCCAAAAAAAACTTTGACACTTAGTTAAATGAAGTAACTTTCCCTTTGAAACTTTTGTTTCAGATAAAATGTCTGAAGAAATTCCAACACTTAGCCTAAATAAAACTCTAAAACAAAATACTTAGTGAAAAAGAGTCCCAAATGAAATGAACCTTTGCATTTCTTCTTCTTCTAGTCCTCCACTTCTTCTTGATGATGTCCATCTCTTTAAACCAATCAAAATTTTGGTATGTGGGTAAAAAATTGGCCAATATTTTTGGTGACTCGCAGGGAAGCATGCCTGATATGCTTGAGAAACTAACTCATTTACCTAATCCAATCTGTTAGGCATGGAGTCACTGCTTTCTTTGATGAGGCTGACCTTATTTGGAAACCTCCTCTTGAAGCTTCAAAGACAACAAGAATAAAACAACCACTGTGCCCAAGGCACTTAGGAAAAGGAAACACACAACTGAAAATATGTGCACAAGGCACTTAGGAGAAAACATGAAAAACTATACAAAATTTACAATATATACAATGGTTGCAAAATCTTCTAATAACAAGGATTTAGATGAATCCCATTGACTAGGATGGGTAGTACCTCTCCATCTAGTTGGGCCAGATGAAAAACATTATGTTGTTTGCATCTGTGGATCAAATAAGGACTACTCCACAAGCTGTCAAATTTGGTATGGTTGCCTAGCTTGGCCTTATTTGAATCCCACTTGAGGACTAGGTCTCCTTCCTTGAAGTCCCTTGCTATGGATCTCTTATCAAAGGCTTCCTTGACCTGAGATTGATGTGACTTTAGTTTTTTCATTGTAAGATCCCTCATTTCTTCAATCTCTATGAGTTCTACTAGTCTCACATGTATGGGCTCATCTTCCATCAACTCTAATTGATGGGCTAGTTCTAATGCAGGTAGCTCAAGAGAAATGGGCAACTCGGCCTCCCTTCCATATACTAAGACATATGGAGAATTGCCAATGGTAGCTTTAGGAGTCACCCTATTAGCCCACAAGACTATTTTTAGTTTGATGTGCCATGTCCTCTTATTCTCTTCCATAGTTCTCTTGATGATTCTTAGCAAATTTTTATTTGTGGACTTAGCCAATCCATTTCCTTGAGGATAATAGTTTGAAGGGGTGCTGAGGTAGATGCCCATCTTGAGAGCCCATTCACTCATTTTAAGATTGAGGAATGTTAATGCATTATCAAAAATGATAGTATATGGAATGCCAAACCTAGTCACAATACTATCATAAAAGTCTAAGATTGTATCTTCATTATCTTCTTTCAAAGCAATGGCTTCCACCCACTTGGTGAATTAGTCGATTGCAATAAACACCTATCTATGCCATGACTTGATGGAGGGTTGATCATTCCTATGAAATCTAGCCCCCATTGCATGAAGGGCTACTCTACCTTAATTCAATTGAGAGGAAGGGATGCCAATCTTTGCTTACCCATAAAGAGGGCACACATTTGACATTTCCTAACCCATGCATGAGCATCTTTGAAGAGGTTAGGCCAATAATAACCAACCCTCATTATCTTTTCTATTGTGGTTTTAGGTACAAAATGATCTCCTATAGGTCCATCATGGAATTGCTCTAAAAACTTGGTCACTTGGTCATTATCTATGCACCTAAGGAGTGCCCCATTTTGGTCATTTCTGAATAAAACCCCATCAACTAATGAATAAGGTATGGAATAGAGTCTAAAATACCTTCTCTTTGCCTTATCTAGGCCCTGAGGGCATTCTCCTATTAGTAAAAAATGTGCCATATCATGGAGCCAACTAGTGTGAGGTGGAGGTGCATCTGCCTGTGAGTTATCTTGTGTTACCAAGATATCCTCTTTTCCTTCATGTAGGTCATCAACCATATGCTCACACAAGCCTTTACCTCTTACTAGCTTAGAGACCTTGATCTCTATGTCATACTCCATGACCTTGGTAATCTAACTAGCCCTCTTTTCATTCAAGTCTTTGTTAAGAAGGAAGTCTCTCACTCCAGGATGAGACACCATAAGATAGATTTTACTATTGGAGAGCATTGGCCTAAATTTTTTAAGGATTGTTACCATTGCAAGGACTTGCTTGTCTATGAAAGTATACCTCACCTCATACCCCTTAATCCCCTAACTAAAAAATGCTATTGGCTGCTCAAGTCCTTCACCATTCTTTTGCATCAGCATAGCTGATATATTATCAATATTGGCAAAGGCATACAATATGAAATCTATTGAGAAATCAGGGTTCATGAGTGTGGGTGCTTGGGCAATGGCCTACTTGATAGCCTCAAATGTTGATTTACCTTCACTTGACCAAGTGAACACTTGGTTCTTCTTCAGTATGGTAGTGATGGGTTTGACCAAGTTTGCAAAACCAGGTATAAACCTCTCACAAACTTTATTTTTCCAAGGAAACTTTAAAGTCCCTTCTTATGCTTGGGTAAGGATAAGGCCAAGATGGCACTTATTCTATTAGGATCAATAGCTAATACTTATTTTGAGACAATGTGTCCCAAGATTTTGCCCTCATGAATAGAAAAAACATATTTCTTGGGATTCAAAGAGATCCCATACTCTTTGTATCTCTCAAAGATAAACCTCAGGTGGTCCATGTGTTCGTTGGCATCCTTGGAGAAAACTATGATGTCATCTAAGTAGACAATCACCATTTGATTTAGCAACCCTTGGAAAGCCATGTCCATGGCTCTTTGAAAAGTTGCCCTGACATTTGATAAGATAAAAGGCATTTTTTGGTATGCATATGTGCCCCATTTGTTGGTGAAGGCAGTCTTGTACTGATCTTATTTATTTACTAATACTTGGTTGTAACCTGAATATCCATCCAAAAGAGAAAAACATTCTGAAATTGTAACTATATGAAGAAGATGCTCCATAGATGGTAGAGGGTAATGGTCCTTCAAGGAGACCCTATTCATATCTCTAAAATCAACACACAACCTAATCTTCCAACTATTTTTCCTTACAAGCATCAAATTCGCTACCCATGATGAGTGTTTGATAGAAAAGATGATCTTGGATTCAATTAACTTGGTCAGCTCTCTCCTTATAAGCTCTTCTAATTTGGGGTTAACAGGCCTTTATTTTTGCCTCATAGGCTTAGCATTAGCCTCCAATTCTATAATATCTTGGGCTAACTTTGGATTAAAACCTTTTATGTCACTATATTCCCAAGCAAAGATGTCTGAATATTCCTTTCAAAGTTTAATGAAAGCATGCCTTTCTGCCTCATTGCTTATCTTCCCAAGCTTGAGGAGCTTGTATTTTAGAATAAGGACCCTTTCATAATTATCCTCATTAATTGATATTACTACCTTGTCTTTCCTCATATGATCTCCCTCATGTAAAATAATTTCAAGGGTGACTAACCCTTTAGGAATATTGTTAGACTTTAGTTGAACAATTTGATCCCCATACTGATGTTAAAATTTATCTTGGTTCATTAAGGAAAACTCTGCTTCTTGCTACAAGAAACAAGCAATTTGTTTGTCATTTTTGAAGACCTACCAGTAGGCTTCATTATCTAGTACTGATGGCCTCGTCACCACCTTGACATGTGGTTGAACCTTGGCCTCTTTTAGATTACTTGGAATATCAAACTAGGCTCCCACAGTTGCCAACTTGTCAATACATTGATTCTGGTTCCTTAGCATAACTTGAATGTTAAAGGCTTTAAAATATTTAATTAGGTCCCATACTCTATTTTTTTAGGACCTCATCAAAGGATTATTTGTAATGCTTAGGCCCCTAACTTGGCTCACTATAAGCTCCCTGTCTCTATATGCTTGCAATCTTCTGATTCCTCTCTTATTGGCCCATTAGAAGACATGGATTAGGCCTTCATATTCTGATACATTAGAGGAGAAACTGAAATGGAACCTATAAGAGGAGAAATACTTATCATTTGAAGGGGAAACCAACATTGCCCTTGCACCTACTCCATTTTTACTCCTTGAACCATCAAACAACAACTTCCACATACCATTAAGGTCTTCTTTAGGTCCAACGAGGGAAGGCATGAGCTGATTTTCTTCATGTAGCAAATAGACACCCATGTCTCTTTCCTCAACACCTTCCAAAGGGTTGAGAAATTGATTATCCCCCCATAGCTCATCCAAGAATAAGTCTAGAATCTCCTCAAGATAAGTATTCAGTTCTTGACCAATTGTAAATTCATCCTCATCAAGGATAGTACAATTGAGGTTTATGTTATCTAGTTGATGGGATTCAATGTGAAATTGTGCCATGGGATCAGCTTTGATTTATATCTTAGTCCTATACCTTGTTCTGAAAGCCATGTAGGACCAATCTATTGCTAGATAACCCCTAATTATGGTTGTGAATTCTCTAGAGAGGCGTAATGCAAAGCGAGGAGTTACATCAAGGATCAACACATCTTGAGCCACTAAAACACTATAATAAGCATGTAGGGTCAAACTGAGATCCTTGATAATATCAAATGAATTTTTGGAAGAGCCATTAAACTGTAGAACTCCCTTAGCATGTGGCTCATATTTGAGGTTCATTTGATCAGCTATAGACTTCAACATTACTAAAGTGCTAGTTCCACTATCTACCAAGCAATTATGCACCAAAAAATCACCAATGATTAATGAAATGTAGAATGGAGGAGTTTTGACCACCTTACTTGATCCTTCTCCTATAGGACCTTGGGTTGCATTGGTGAGGACCTCAATTTATTTACTTTGTTGTTTTCTTGCATTTGTTGTAACACCTATCTTGGACAAACCTTCTTGAAGGATATCCACCTAACCAAGCATGGAAAACATGTCCCACATTGGTAGAGTCACACTAGATTTTTCATTTGTTCAATAATGTTGATTAGTGGACCACCAACCTTCACATGAACTTTAGGGATCACTAATGTTGTTTGTTGAATTTATGAGTTTAGTGGATCAAATTAGGTCCCTTGATTTTAATTTTTAGGATGTGTCAGGACCTTTGGAGTGATAGTAGGCTCTTTAGGCTTAGACAATGAAGGAGTAATGATAGGGGGCTCTTTGAATACCTCTTTATTACCATCCATATTCCTTATTTTGAACCTTTAATTAGTTGCCACTAGAATGTATGTTTGGCTAGAACTAGCCTATTTATTGAGCGCATAACACTCTTCTTACTCACTGATTACCATTATAGCATCTAGATGGTTTGGTACTTGATCAGATCCTTGGTCATGTGGAGACTATCCTAATTTTCCCATCATGGGGATCTCTGTGTTTTGAGCTATTAAGGCTTATTTGTATCCATAAGCAATAGCCTCCTACCATTAGTCATTGAAGGCCTAGTTAAAACCATTAGTTGGGACAATATATTTCCCAAAATATTGATCCCAAGGTATGGTCTCTTCAACTTCTTGAGCCATATTATTTTGAACAGGAACCAAGGAGTTATAAGAGCCTACAACATTTGGGTTATAGTTGTTCTGCTTATTGTAGCTAGTTTGTCCTTGCCCTTGCTCACGATTCTAGTTTTGGAAATTTCCCTTGAAGGGTGGTCTATTTGCTTGATAAGACTATTGTTGAGGCTGATATGGAGCTTGATAAGGTTTATTGAACTAAGCTTGTTGCCTCTTCACATTTACCACATCATTTCCCAAGGATTGGATCATACTCTTAAGTTCTAGGTAGTTTTCCTACTCTTGGGAATCACTTGATCCACTAGTGGAGGTCTTTCCTGCTTAGGTGAAGGTATAAAAACAATTGTTGGAGTTGGAAGAATAAAATCAAGTGGGGGAATAACCATAAGAGGTGGTCTAATTTTAGGGAAAAAAGGCATTGGGGGTCTAGGAGTAAGTTTGCTAGCTTAAACCAGGTAATTTTTTACTTTAATAGCCACCTCATAAGTGTTTAGCAATATGTCCCCTCCCATTGATTGGATCATTATAGCTATATCACTATTTAGATCCTTCAAGTAGTATAGGAACGCAAAGTTAGGGGACAGTCTAACAGAGGCTGGAATTCTATCCCAAGTTTTTTGGAATCTTATGTTGAAATCTTGCATGACTTCATAGGGGGCTCTCTTGATTATGGTAAGTTGTTCTACTAGTGACAAATGGTCACTCTTGTCTACAAATATTTTACACAAGGCCTCTCCTAGCTGATTCCATGATTAAATAGACTTAGGAGCTAAGCCTCTATACCAATCTAAAGTTTTTCCTTTAAGGGATACAACTAATAGTCTAATAGCTATGTTTTTTGCAATGACATTATGGATATTGCAAAAATTGGTTATGTCATTGATGTGTTCAGTAGGGGTTGTGGCTTGGTCTCCTATAAATTATGGGATGCTTTTGAGAGCTTTTACTAGCATAGGATTGTATTGTGGTAGATTCAAAGGACTTTGACCATTGAAGCCTACAAATGCTCTTTGGGGAATCATGGTAACAAAAGGGGCTAACAAAGGTCTTCTTGCATAGGTATACCTTACAACTGGTTTAGGAAAATGGTTGCCTATGTATGGGTGAGTATAGGTGAACCTTAACCTTTTAGCTAAATTTAAGGGGAGTTCAACAAACTCAAAAGGAATACCTCTAGAAGCTGATCTTGTAGTCACCTTTGGAATGAAAGTTACTGTTCTACCACCAAATTGCTGAGTGTTCTTCAGAGTTATCAGATACTGAAAGATGAAATCTATAGCCACTGTAAATTGATCAAACCAACATCAAACATGACCAATCTTCCTTGAAAGTAGTCCTACCGAGCATGCCAGAAACTATTGTAGTCTAGAATTGCACCCTTGTGGAAGATTTGTTTAGGCTCTCTCACTTCCATTTATAATATTGGAGCAACCTCAGGCTATGGGTATTTTGTAGTGAGGTTGAACCTCTGAAAAAAGCTGGGTTCCTCTTGGTAGATCACCTACACTAATGTTTCTTCTTGGAAAAGTAGTAAAGAGGGAGGTATAGGGTAACTAAGAGATCTAAATGGGTGATACACCAAATTTATCGGCACTCACAAAATCATGAAATAAACACTAATTCAATATAAGATAATTATTGCTCACACAACCTCACAAACTAGTTAATTTGCATGAGTGTTTCATAAACTAGGCTCACCAAATAATACATGAAGCAAAAAAGAATTTTAAAATTCACACCAGATGTCCATTAATAGCAGAAAGAGCTCAAGTTTAGACCTACAACTAACTTTAAAACACATAAAAATAGGCAAGAAAGAAGGACAATAGACATGAAAGAATACTTCTTCACAAGGCCATCATGTACAAGCTTACTAAGCACAATTTAGAGGTAAAAGATAGGTAAAAGTTGATCTTTATTGCTTCAAAAGGTCTTTCTTAAAAATTTTGACAAGGTTTTTTTTAAAATGAGGATCTCCTTTTTTTATTGGGGATAAAAATAGAGATATAGGAAAAAAGGGGAAGAGAAAAAAGAAGAGGCAAGCAAACAAAATTTAATAAATGAGATCCAACCACCTTCCATGAATTCTCACCCACATTTAGGTTAATTAGAACTAATCCTTATTCAATAAATTAACCACCATTAGATCATATAGTCTTCAAGCCCTCTCATTGGTTGAGAAACACATTAGAAGACAAGAACTTGTTGAAGATGATGATGCCATGATCCACTAAAAAAGGAAAAGTCGAGGAACATCTTTAATGTGCGAGCTACTTTTTCTAATCACCTGATCTTCATGTTTCACTTCCACCCCATCCTTTCACTTATCTTACACGTATAATGACAAAATCCCTATAACTTTGAATCTGGACTAAGCCATGTTTCCTCTAAGTTGAGTGGCTATTTGTTAGAGATAATGGCCATGTCAAAGGATGAGAGCCTCTCCATTAATTGCATACACCAGCTCCTACTTTGAAACCTAGGCCAAATATTTTCTATAGATGGAAAACCAATCTAAGGACATTGGTTTTCCTGTATCCATTTATGTTGATACAAGTCTATAGATTGCATAGCTTCTTTTGATATTTTTAAATACCAACGGCTATTTGCAGGGGTTCAGATTTTGATGATTGTGGGCCCATCATCAATTCCTTCGAACAACTTGTTTTGGCCATTTTATTTGGACATTTTAGCTTCTAAAGAAATTCCTTCAGCATTTTGAAAATGGTATTTCTTCCTTCAGCCTCTATTCCTTTGGGCCCCCTTTTTCCAATCTTATTCCTTCGAACAAATTTTCTAAACTTATTTCTTCAGGAAAATTTCTTTGGGTTTTGTTAAGTGTCCTTTATGAATGGAAAGTACCATTAAAAACTCCAAAAATGCCCCTTATGATGATTTTGCTTTGATCACTTTCCTGAAAGAAAAAGTCTTCAAAACTTTTTCAAAGGTCCATTTTTTTTGTAGATACCCTTCAGAATGCTACATAATATAACAATTCGTTATGGAAATGACCCTTCAGAATGCTTGAAAATGTCTTTTGGAAGAATTGAAAATGCCCTTCGAAAGAGTTGAAAATGCCCCTTCAAAAAAAAATTAAGTGCCTTTTGGAAGAATTATTTCAGACAAAATGTCCAAAAAAAAATTTGACATTTAGTTAAATGAAGTAACTTGCCCTTTGAAACTTTTGTTTCAGATAAAACGTCTGAATAAATTCCAACACTTAGCCCGAACAAAACTCTGAAAGAAAATACGTAGTGAAAAAGAGTCTTGAATGAAATGAACCTTTGCACTTCTTTTCTTTTTGGTCCTCCACTTCTTCTTGATCATGTCCATCTCTTTAAACTAATCAAAATTTTGGTATGTGGGCCAAAAATTGGCCAATAGGCTTATGCGAAAGTCACTGAGAAATGTGGAAGTTAGGCTTGTATGAAAACCACTCTAAAATTATGCCAACCATCTATTGATGGAATAAGGCATGCAACTACTAATAATGCCTAGGTAATAAATTGAACTCAAAAAGAAAAGAAGTCAAATGTGTCATGCACATTTCCCCTAATCACTAGTGTCTAAAACATGGATTTTGATCTAGAAGTTATACCAACTGCCTAATCTAAAATTAGAAGTGAGAGCCATCATGCTGTGTATGATGCCCCTATATCTGGATTCTCTAAGAAAAACTATACTAAAACTACTGAATCTAAATTGGTCTATATGTGTAAAACTATAGCTGAGCTTACCTTTCTACTTGTTTCTAAAAAATCTAGTTTTTTTTGTTGTTTGGATAGGATCACCAAAATCAAATACCCTATTATCTGATGTTGTAGTCCAATCTTGGTGCTATTGTCTTGAGCTGATTCTGATGATTGTTCTATAATTGTCACTATCTGCCTAGTCTTTTTTGCTTGGTTTGAAGTCTAGTTGTTCTGAGTGTTTTGAATGCTAATTTTTTGATCGATAGGAGCTTTGATCTTTGTGATAAAACCCCTATTTGGTGCCCCCTTTTTTGAGGGTAGGAATGAAGACCCTACAATGACTATCCTCAAAAGAAAGAGCCCTGAAAGTGTGTTATGCTATGAGAATACATAATATAGCAATGATAATTGATAAGCTATTTCAAGATATAACATGGTTTGTAATGGAGAGTGTTAGATCATCAGGGGTATGCCTAGATAGATATAACCATGTAATAGTATGTGAAATATAATGAACTAGAATTGAAAGCCTGGTTAGTTTTTATTTGTTAGTTATTAGTTGTCATGGAGGGACTGAGCATGATGTCCATCATGGCATCCATGAAATATAGATAATGCATGATGTGGATCATGGCATTGCAAACAATTGAGAAGCAAATCAAGCAATAAGCACATAAGATAAGAAGAAATAAGCATATAAGAGTGACCAAGGGGCTAAGCAAACAAGGGACATGAGCATATGTCACTCGAACTAGAAAGCAACCATACAAGGCATGTTCAAATGCCACATACACATACAATTGAAAATAGACAAGGTTGGCATAAAATCCACAATAAAAAAGAAGAGTACAGGCAAAAGATATTGGTAAATTTTCTAAGACACACACAAAAGTAGAGGCAAAGGACATTGGCAAATGTCCTACGGCACATACGAGAGATAAAATATGAACTGAAAAATGTAATCACATCTAGCTACTCAAAGCAAGAAAAGAAGACATGTAATATACTTGAAAATATAATCACATATAACTAATCAAATCAAGAAGTTAAAGTATGCAAGACATGTAGTACAAGACTAGATATATGCTAGGAAATACATAAGTGTTATATACTAGTAAAATGTTGATAGAGTAATATATGTAAGCTAATAAATAATGTACATCATCATGATAACTAGAGTATGTGGTATACGAATGACATAACCCGGATGGTGTAGTCATGTAGAAGATGTCCTCAGTGGGTATATATATCAATATGTGTCTCGAATGTAGAAGTAGGGTGGCCCCTCAATGGGTAGAGTGAAGCAATCAATGATCTAGAAGTCACTATACACTCAACAAAAATCAAGTGAAGCATGGTAATGTAGATAAATCGATAAATAATAACATAGAATAGTAAATGAAAGTCTAGCATGATAGTAAAAATGTAAAGCATAGATAATGCATACAATTAAAATGTTTTTGGTGTTTTCAGTTATTTGAATGTTTTTATATTTTGACATATTTGAATGTTTTTGGTATTTTGAAATTTTAAGCCATGTATAATTAATCATAAGAAGACTATGTACAAGTAAGACTGAGAATAAATGATACTAACCAATGAGTCTCATGAGAGACTCTCTATCATGGTGTTTGTATCAAAGAGAGGGATCATGCGTGATCGTGAAGCACAATGGAAGGAATGAGACTATGGCTTTGAAAGCTGTGTATGTTATAAATGTTCAGAAATCTCTATAGTGAAAATTGACTATATGGTCTCCTTGTAACTCTGAGAAGTGGATGCAAATATGGGGTTCTTGGGGACCCATCTGGTAGTAGGAGAAGCTCTCTAGACATGTGCCCTATGTGTAGAGGCATGAGATCTCAATGATACTGCCCTCGGTGTGAACAACATAGCTGAAAGCTATCTAAAATCCTAAAATTGTGGTTTCTCTAAAAGAGGTCTCTATGGAAGTATATGAAATCTCTATACTGGTGACAGAGGCCTCGATTGTGTCTAAATCTAAATTGGAGGAAGAACTGAAACTGGTGGAGAAACTAAAACTGGTGGCAAAACTAAAACTAGTGACTACAAAATAGTATGTCTCTAAAGTAGGGATTGATAACTCATATGGAACTCTACCAAATATAACAACCTGAATAGTGTGAATGAATTTCACGCATCTTTGAATTGTAGAAGGTACCACTTGAAGTTTTTGAATCTATGGTTGACCAAGTAACATATCACAAACTCCTACACTGAGAACAATATTAAATGGTGTGGCCACATGTGTTGGACCAACCTGTAAAGGGAGTACAATCTCACCCAATGAATTTTGTATGTGTCCACTGAATTCACTGATAACTATGTATGTCGGGGTAATATCCTGCTTTGAATTTCCTAAATGCTATAGTAATGTCATGGTGCAGATGTTCATGCTAGATCCATTATCTATTAGAACACTATGAATATGATGATTATGAATGTAAGCTCTGATAAATAATGCATGGTAATCTGTATGATCTTTAACTATCTCTTGCTCTAAAAAGAATATCGAAGGTCGAGCTAGAACTCTAGAGTTGTAAACACCAATCATTTTGCTCAAAATGTGTAGCTCAACTGAAGGTGTCTGATATGTAGCTGGTAGAGGATGTACATGATATGCATGGTGAACACCTGATGTGTCCCTTATCTCTTGTTTAAAATGTTGTGGAAAAGGATCTGAAAATATTTTTAAAGCTTTATCCTATGTTTGCTTTGCCTAAGGAGGCTCAACTAAAGTGTCAAGATCAATAACATTTCCATCTATCAAGTCTTATATCTTATGTTTCAAACTAATGCATTTATTTGTTGTGTGGTTTGGTGCCCTATGAAAATCACAAAATGCATTCAGGTCATATCCCCATGGAAGAGGCTTTGTTGGATAAACTTCTCGAATAGGAGGGAGATATGATATTACATTCCAAAATCTACTATAAAACTCTAGTTGGACATACAGGTAGATTGGAAAAAGTTCATTGAGGATGTGTTGATAAAACCACTCATTGAGGGGGCTCTGAAGCCACATTAACTATAGATTGATTTTGACTCTTGCTATTACTAACCTTTACTTTGTATGGGAATTTGTTGTTACTCTTGTTTGTTGTTTATGATATGCTTGTGTACTTGAGTTTTCCTATTGAAATTAGTTTGACTTCCCTTTCCTTTAGTGTATGACATAACTCAGTGAAGGAAGAAAATCTTTTGAACATTATTGATTCATGCAAATCTAGTAGAAGACTCTATTTGAAGAGATCTTGTAACTCTTGATTGGCCATGGGATTAGTCATATTAGCCAAGATAGCCTTATATCGAAAAACATAATTTGTGAGAAGCTTATTTGACCTTTGTTTTTGTTGTGCAACTTGGACATTGGAAACCTTATCACCAATGTTAACGTTAAAATGAGTTAGGAACATGTCGGCTAAAGGATTAAATGTGTGGATTGATTGATTCGATAGACTATAGAACTATTGTAAAGCATAATCCTTTAGACTCCATAGAAATAGCTTGGTTAATAGCCAATCATTTGGCACATAGTCCAAGCATGCTGTGTGAAAAGCTCTCAAATATGTCTTTGGATCACTCTTGCCATCATATAGAGTGAGTTTGGGTTGAACAAAACTTGGTGGCAAGGATGTAGAAGCAATATGATTTGTCAATAGTGTATGAAGTAGAGCAAAAGAATCCAATGCTTGTGTAGGTCTAGAAGCACCTTGCTCAAGATGTAGCACCTTGGATTGAAGATATTTTATCTCTTGCACAAGGGCTACCACATTATGAGCCAAAAATGTATTAGTTATAGCTGGAGGTGGCATAGAGGTAGGTTGGGCTGCTATAGGGGGTTGTTGAGACATAGTTGCCCCCTAATGTCATGTGTAACTAGTTTTTCTATGGTTTGAGAATGTTGACCATTGTTCATTTTTTGTTGCTCTTCTTGTAGTATTTTAAGCATATCATCTTTCATGTCAGGGTGTTTAGTTAAGAGTTCTTGAAGTTCCCTTTTATCAGTTTCATCAAAACTGGTGTATTGGGCCATTGTTAAAGTAGGAAAACAAATTGAATTTTGATTGAATTTTTTACAATGAGTTTTAATAAACAAGTGTTATGGAAGGAAATTACTAAATATAAGAAATATAAAGTCATAAAAATAGTAAACTGGAAAATACATAAAAAGGATATGCAACTCATAACCATGTAAGGTGATACCTCAAAAGCAATGGGACCTAGTAAGTTCAACTAGGGTTTTGAAAAATAATTTATTTTAAAATTATTGTGAAATTTTAAAAATTAAAGTGAATTTTTGATTAAAATATGCAAGTTAAAAATTAAAAAAAACTTGGAGAATTCTTGATTTGAAAGGAGCTAATGTATGCAACTAGGATTTGGAAGAAAATATATATTTTTTAAATTACTATGGAATTTTAAAATTTAAAGTGAATTTTTTATTTAAATATGCATGTAAAAAATTATAAAAATCAGCAAGGAATTTACTCTAGGGTTTCTAATGTTTTAATGCATAAATGAAGTTAGGTTCACCAAATGATATTATTATTTTGAAAATATTAGAGTCTTATTTCTAATTTATTTAAGGGTTTGAGTCAATTAAATTAGTAAATAATATTAGAATAATTAAGATATTGATTTGTATAATTTAATTGTAATTTGAACCTTTCTAAAAATAATAATAAATGTGGAGAAAATAAGACTTAGCTAGAAACAGACTGAGACGACTGAGACATGGTCTAAAATTTGTTGTACAAGACTAGGATAGTGTCACAAATTAGGATCTAGATTTTATTTTATGAAAGGATGGGAGCATTAAAATAGGACACCCTAGGGTCCGATGCTATAGTATTCTTATGCCACTATTGTCTAAGAGACCTAAGCTTTTTAGGTTTTGTTCGTTGTCCTATGTGAGCCTGCCTATTAAATTTTGGATGTTGGATACATGTGGAACTCCTTGTACTATTGAGTTAGTCTTTAAACCCTAGACTCCATTGTGCTTTGACAAAATTTGAGATAGAGGGGGGGTTAGTGTATGTAAGATTCACAAAACACGTATCCACACCCATTGTGTGGGCATGCTACCTACATACTAATACTCTGAAGAGGGATCAAGCCATATGTAGTTCTCCCACTTGATGTGCTTTAAGCAATAATATGTATGAAGATACAAAATACTAAAATTGGGTATGCTTGAAGTGGCTAGGGGCTAGTGTAAGGATTTGGATGTGTTTGTATATGTATTGGATGGTTGTATGCAGAGAATAGGGAAGTTTGTCTCGATGGTCTTGCTTGTTTTGTGATATTTACCAACCCCTTCCAAATGAAATTTGAATGGGATTTTATAGAGATATGTTGGTCATGGGTCGAATGTATATGCATTAGGTCGATAAAAATAAGGATAGGAACTAGAAGGAAATAACCATTGGAGCTAAAAATTCACTTGGATAGGAGCATCAAAAATGGGCACCCTAGGTTCCGATGCTATAGTCCAAGTTGGGTGTTATAGTCTTGAGGGTACTGGCCCTGGGGAATGGATTTATCATGGGAAAAGCTACCTAAAAGAAGTGGAATCACTGTCTAGAAGGCTACGGATGACTAAGAATCGGTGAAAAGGTGCCTAGGAGGGTCATGAGAGCAAGCAAGAGGGACCTATGCATTGGGTGTCACCCGCCACACTGAAGTTACCCATTTTCACATTTTATATGACTATAGTTGCATTACTAACATAAAGGGGGGGCAAATGTAATCACCTAATAGTGTTAATTGGATGCTAAGAGTGTTGCTTGACTTACCATATTCCTAGCTTAACCCTAGACCCATCCTAGAGTCTTAGACACATTTTTCCAGTCATTCAACAGACCATAGTCACCTACAATCGATCAAAACACAATCCCATAACTATCTTCCCAGATACCAACCTAACTTGATCAACAGGCTACCAAGTGAATATTAACTCCACATTTGGGACACTACAACCACATGACACTAATGTCCCCAACTGGGTGCTAGTGTCCTTAGCCCTAGCTCTTCTCAATGGATATTTTTTCAAATGTGTGACCCTCCTAAGGTCAGCCTAAGCATATATTCTTATTCGCACAAGCAATAGAACCCTATAAATATAAGTTTAATTAACCTCTATTCACTAGATGGAAAATAGATACAATGGCACATTCAAACCAAAGACAAATTGAACAAAATTAAGGTATTTGATCCTTAATCTACCCCACTTCTACATACTACCATCTATAGAAGCTCTAAGCCCAGTTTTCAAAGATTCAAAGCTCAAACACATTCAAGGCATCCAAGTCCACTCTCATTCTAGCATCACTTGCACTTGCATCCAACACTAGGTGGAAGAACTACATCATACTTGATCCCTCTTCAGAGTATTGGTATGTAGTCAATTCTCTTCACAACGGGGTGTTGAGGATGTCCAGCCTATCCTAGTAACAAACATATAATTATTGATCATGTCATACTTGCAAGGAGGATTAGGGTTTGCACACTAAATCAATTTTTCTAGGTATAACATAGATCTCCATGTTTCATGCATGCAGAAACAGGACCTAAAAATATAGGTACAAGTGCTCCCAGAAAATAGGAATAGTCTTGCAAAGGGGACACTACCACCACTTGAAGGACACTACATAAACATGGCGCTATTGTTCAGTGAGCAGATGAATACCAGAATCTTGTTGACGACACTCAGAACTGCCCAAAACTCAACTTTCAAAACATGGATCATATGCAATAGTCAGTTTTCAGATAAGTTTATATTTATGCCTATTTATTATTATTTTTAGAAAGTCAAAGAAGGTAAAATGCTATAAAAAATTAATGTAATTATTGCATATTATTTGACTGATTTAGACATCTCAGCCCTTTAATCTAAACATAGGTATTACACATGTTAAACCCCAAAATGGTAAAATCAACAAGTATGTTTATTGAGCTTTGGTCTCCTTGCTTTATTTTTTTTGAATTATTGGATGAGATTCTACATCAATGTTTCTAATTTGGAATTTAATCTATATTGGCTTCAAATTGATGTTGATAGTCTCATTAAAAGTTCCCCTCGGTTTTTTCCATTTCTCGAGGTTTAGTATACATTTTATTGCCAAGATGATATAAGTTTGGCATTCATGCTAAGAATGGTTTTGTGCCCTTTTTAGCTTTGTAGCTCTCAATTTATCTCGAGACTTCTTTTCGCAAAGCATTCATCTTTTATCGTCATTTCCGTCTTTAACTTGTCTTCAATTTCTCCTTTAATCTAATAATATGATGCTAAAAAGAATTGTCCACTTTCTTTGCTTACCCAAGGGCCTTGGACTTTTAGAATGGCAACCTAAAATAAACAGAGTGGGGGTGCTGATTTGTCTAGTGAGTCTTGGCAAAAGGAAGGGGAAGGAGTCTTCAATAAACATTGTGAAGGAGATGAACAAAGATATGATCATCGTTACTCCTTGAAAAACATTCTTTCTATTTTTATGGGTTTGGTTGGCAACTTCTAAATGCAAGGTTCTTGTTGTACAAATTCACTAGAGTCACCGCCAAGGATGGAGGCTCTAAACTTTAGGAAGACTACTTTAATTGAAGGGATAAAGGATGAAAAACTACTTAAATGGACTGCAACTAATATTTTTTGGGCTCAACGTGTTGCAAGCATGGGTGAAGGTGTTTTCTTTGATTGTATTCCTCAAGGCATGAAAGAACTTGGACAATCAACCCCCGAACTTGATAATTTAAAATTTGCTCAATTAATTGGCGTACAGACAATGTTGTTTGGAGCTAGTAACACTCACACCATCCATGAAGACATGGAACAACTTGGTTTCAGTCTTAATTGTGGGCTTGATCAAGGATGGACTCTACTAAAGGCCATAGAAATTGATGAAATCTCCAAGGAGAAAAAGCTAGATGCATTTTGCACTAAATTAGAGATCAACAACTCTGCTTTCACTGCTTCTCAATTGCACAAGTCTTTTGTTATATTGATAATAATATTACTACCTAAATTTGTGTAGATTATTATTTTTTTCTTATATTCCTACTTCTCATAAACACTTCAATAAAAAGTAACAAATTATTAAAATCTGTTATAACCGATAATTCAAAATTTTCAATTATTACCATAATAAAGAGGGTTTATCCCTTTCTTTAACTTATCAAAGAAAAGAATCTTTGAGGTTGACCACATTTTCTTTAATTGCTAATGAACTCTCCACCCACTAAAAGCATACTAAATAAATTATTTACTTTGACTACGATCATTATTATCTAATAAAATTAATAACAGCAACACCAACATTTTTTGAAGCTTAACATTAACGGTGACTATCATTGTTTTTAGGAGGCTGCAATATAATATAAAACATATCCAAATTGATGCTATAGAACTGCTTAAAATGGTCTTCCGTTACATATAAATGTATAATTATGTAAATATTATTTATTAAATTTGTAAGTGCCCTACAATTTTTAAATAATAAAAAGAACAAAAAAAAAAGTCTCTTCAATACATTTTGGAATTGTTTTTTAAAATTTTAAAATCCTCGCATTGCAATGAAAGAAATATATATCGGTGGACATATGTCTTCATGCTATTTTATCAAAAAAATAATTCAACTTTAAAACTTGACAGGCATGACATACCAACTCCATCAAACACTTAAACAAAAACTATGGCAGAAAATGTACCATATAAACAAACTTTTTTTTAATCAGTAAAAAGTCCACATATGAGTCACGAGTTTATGGAAGATTTTGCACTCCAAAAGACTGATCTCCTTATTACTTCACATCTAAGGTACGGGTACAAATATTGGGTACATGGATACGGGGATTTTTTTTAAGAAGGGGGTTTGGGTACGGTTGGGTTTAGCCATACAAAAATATATAATAATAATAAAAAAATATAGTTATATAACTAAAATTAATCGCATAATATATATAAAGAAAACAAAATAAATTAAATAATCACAAAACATATTCATAATTTCAATGTCAAAGGCAAATATAAAATATCATAATATTAAACGGTCGAATTTTGAATAGTTTTATAAATTTATAATAAGTACATAGTGCAAATGTTACAAATTATAATGTATGGAAAACAATAAAGACAACGCAGCATTCTCTATAGTCTATTAATTTTCATCTTCAGTTGCAATGTCTTCATCATGATATGGTTCATTAGATCTTTGGTGCCAAATAAGTAGAGGTAATGGTGTAGATTTAGCAGAAAGAAAGAGTTTGAAGCTTATGCAACTAAAAAAATGAGCAAGAGTGAACAAATATGCAATGGGAGGTAAAAATACAATAAAATAAAAATGTGTTATCATTTGATAAAATGAGTGTGATCATTGCTTTTAGAGTTGTAAGTGCACTTTAAAATGTTTTAAAACGTTTTTTGAGATTCATATTTGACTTTGATTGATGAAATGAGAGGAAAAAAATTAAAAAAACATTTTTTTTAGGTGGTACATTCGAGTACATCCTCAGACATACCTTGACATACCCACAAGAGTAGGAACATACCATATCCATTTATAATAATAATAATAATAATAAAAATTTTAACGTCCACGAGACTAAAAATAGTCTATGGGACGGCAAGACAACTCAAGCAGATTTAAGTAGCACTGTTCGCTTCTTGTGTAGGCTGATGATGAGCTCCCCTAATTGCTCAATGTGCTCTTCGTTGAATAGGTTATGCCAAGAACTGTCACATATAGTATCCGCAAATTTATCTCTACTATCTTTGTAGGCCTCACATTCTAGAATAAAGTGTTGTTCAGTTTCCACTTTCCCAGAATTGCAAAATCTGCAAATTCTCTCTTCCCAAGCCTCCTTTGGCCTCTTCCGACGCCCGGTCTCACAACGAAGTTGGTGAGAGTTGGTTCTCAGCTGAGCAATAAGAATTTTAGCCCTCCAAGAAATGTTGGCTCCTATGTACGCTTTTTGGAGTTGATCACAAGTGGGGTTGAACTCATTTATATAATATAGTTTCTTCCTCCCGATCTCGCTTCCCCAATTTCTCTTGTAAAATTTCTCCATAACAAAGACTTTTATTTCTTTATTATTTGTGGGGCACATATTGAATTGAATATTCCATTTACTCATCCATGTGATATTTTGTTGCATCCATGTCCTTTTTCGCTTACATAGTGTATCACTAAAAACAACTTTAGGCCATCTATCCTCTTCCATTTTTTCGATTCTTTTTAAATAACTTAAAAGGCGAACCATAGCAAGTGCCTCGATAGGAACAGCTCCCATTTCACTTAGCATGATGTCATATGGAACCGTGCTTTTGATTTTAATCTTGCTTGTAATCAAGCGCTTTTGGATTCTTTCAATTTGTTTCCATTGTGTTATAGTAGTGCTGCTGGCCCATAATTCACACCCGTAAAGAACAACTGGCAGCACAAGAAGACCGAACAAGGTTTGAATAGTTTTCCAATCCCACAACTCTGCTTCACGGCACTTATTCTGAAGAGCATAGAAAGCCTTCCACCCACCTAGTGTCCTTTTATACCTGCAGCTAGACCAGCTTAGCTTTTTGTTGAAATCGATGCCAAGGTATTTATAATCCGCAACCTCTTCGAGAAGACTTCCATTGTAATAAAATTCATGTTGATGTTGTTTTTTATTATTAGAGAAAATCATAACCTTTGTCTTGCTGATATTGACCTGCATCCCCACCATTCTGCAAAAGCGCTCAAGAGAAGATAGATGGTCTTGCAAACCACAGGCAGATTTGGTAATTAAAATGAGATCGTCCGCATATAAGAGCAACTTTATAACAAATTCACCTAGCTGAATGCCTTCGCCCTTTTGTATGTTTAACCACTCTTCCATTTTATCAATATATAAACCAAATAAAGTAGGAGACAAAGGGCAACCCTGTTTGACCCCGATATCGCTCCTGAAACATTCTGAAATGCCATCTGAAGTTCTGATTTTCACTTTCACCTCTTCGTACATCCTATGAACAGCAGCGCTGAGATGCCTAGGAATCCCCAATTCTTCCATCCTAAACCAAAGCTTGTCTCTCGGAACGGTATCAAAAGCCTTTTTGAAGTCAACAAAGCAACAAAAAACCTCTTCCTTTTTCTCCCACTCTTTTTCAATAATGTGTCTCAGAGTGACACAGTGATCCACTGTGGAGTGCTTTGGCCTAAAACCAGCTTGCCCTTTAACACGTTTATGGTTTTCTTCTGCCCATTTGCTGATCCTAGTTTCTATCATGCTGCCAAAAAGTTTAGCAAAGAGGGGATTGATCATTATAATGTGTACTGCCCATCGTATCTATACTCGAACGTCACATACCCGTACCCAAGGGTATAAAGACATCTGGTAACGTAACTTCACATTTACAATATGGATGAAGAATGGAGATGAAGCAGTGCATGCCTTTTAACAAGAGAAACAGAGCATTCCGTGATATAATTCACATGTTTAAACAAATTATGAAAGCAAAAGCAATGTAATTTAAGTTGATGAAAAAGACAAATTCATCCAACAAGTGAACCTATCTACTTCATGAAAAAATGAACCGACTTAAATAAAAATCTTAATAATTGAATATATTTTTAGAGAATAAAACAACAAAAGAAAGCTCATCACAAATGTCCAATCACAAGCATGCAAGTTAGGGAAACCCAAGAGACTAAAAATGGACCCAAAAATAAAAATACAAATAAAAAGTTTTTGGATCATATTAATGAATGAAGAAAGGATGGTTCGTTGCGTACAAATTTTCCACAATAAAACCACCAAAACTCACCATAAATTTATTTACGAACAATCACAATTACAATCATGCATCATGATGTATGTTAAGGAAACCTAACCTGCCACAAAATGGACCAAAGATGGTGCTATTGTAGGCAATTTTGCCAGGATAGAATGACCAAAACTCATCATAAGATATCTATGTACAATCACAATGCATGTCGGAAATCTGACATACTACAAAATGGCCCGGAAACAAGATAAAAATAAGGTCATATTAATGAATGAAGAAATGGATGGTTTTGTTGCATACAAATATGCAACACAAAACAGCCAAAACTCACCATAAATGGTTGCAGACAACTACAATCATGAATCATATATTCTAAGGTACAGAAAAGCTGCCAACCAGAAATAAACCTGGCTTTAGGGAGAGAGACCAAGATTAACATGAAAATCAGATGATCATGGGTTATGTAAAATTCATTTTAAGGTACAAAAATCTGCCGACAGTGCTACTGAATGCCATTAATGGGGCAGACGACATTGGAGCAGCTACTGAGGCTGCCGGATCCCTTTTCTGAGTTAGAATAGCTGCGCTCAGAGCTATTGTAGTTGTTGAGCATGAACGACAAACCTGATACAACCCTTGAAACCTATATCAAATTTTATGCCTCCAAACTCATAATAATAATAATGAACTGAGGCATGAAAAGCAGCATATTGTATTAAAAATGAGTTTGAAACTTTATAATCGAAACCTAAGGTAACACATAAATACAACGATGTAATTAGCCAATAGATATTGTATTCACTCAATTTTCGTTTTTTTTTTTTAAACCATTTTATATTAGATGTAGCAATTTAGATTAATTTGATTAGACTCAATTTAGATAATTAGATAATTTAAGCTAAGTTTCAATATAACTCTTAATTAAGAATTGGTTTTTTTTTAAAGATTAAATAAGGGGCTTTATCACGGGAAGAAATAACAACTAGTCCATAAATTATAACGAATCTATTAATTAAATAGTTGAAAGCTATTAAAATACTATTGCCGATAAATTATAAGGATGAATCAATGGTCGATCCAGTTTTTGTTATGTTGGTAGTTGTGATGCTAGTTAAGTATTATTTTAATCCTTCGAAAATATAAGACAATTTAATTAATTATTAAAATAAAACCATCTTAATCATTATTCTAATGTAATTTAAAAAATTAACATAATTTTAATGATTATTTTAAGAGGTTTTATAATTTAAAAAATGCTTGAAAATTGATTTTTATCACTTCAATTATTAGAGCAATTTAATTAATCATTGAAGCAAGGACCTAATATAAAATTATTATTTAATTTAAAAAAAAACAATTTTAATTACTTAAAATAAGTTATTTAATTAATTAAAAAAGCCCTAAAACGAAACTAAAAAAATGTGCTTGAACGCTAAAGCAAAGAAAAAGAAAAGATATCCTAAAAAGTTGGTAAGAGAGGGTTATGAGGTATTTTACTTTCCCAAAGTGGTTCACCATTTTTGGAAAGTACAAATATAAGGTGAACATCACAATTGAAAATTGTTGAATTTGATAATTGTTTCATGTTTGAAGACGCTATTGAGATGCATACCCAATAGGTGTGCGTAGATTTGGTGTTCATTCTACAAAATGTGTCTTTTGACGGCGCCTTTGCTAAAAGAGATCTTGTTACTTGCCCTAGAATGGGGTGATTTGCTTTTAAAAGCTATTATGATGTTTTGGTGAATTAATTGAGGTTCTTTTGATGCTTATTATTTCATATTATTATTTGCATTAATTTTGCAAGTGAAACGAACTATTTTGGAAGCTTGATTGAGGGTTTAGAGACCCCTTTTAGAGTCTACTTATGCAAATTAATATTCTACACGTTATTTGCTAATTTTATCCACATTAACATGAGGTTTTTGAAAAGATTTGTGGAAGAATTGAAGCACTAAATTGATAGAAAATTAAATAATAATTTTCAAATTATTATTTAATTATTTTTAACAGAAAACTAGGGTTTTTAAAATTTTGGAGCAATTTTTTGTGACCTCATATCAAAAAAATTCTAAAATTATTTTTATTTGATAGTCATTATTTTTATAATCAGTTTGAATTTTTGTTTGCATCATAATTCCAAATATTGAGGGAGTTATGAATTTTTGAAATTTTCAACTGTTCATAGAACATAATATTTGTTGAAGGTAAATTTACAAGGGTTTCGTTCTAAATTAATTATTGTAATAATTTTATGAGTTTTGATGATTGGATTGGACTAAGCTTGAGCAGAAATTAGAGTGGAAAAAGACTTCAATTCAACTAGTGCGATGCTAGAGTTTGAAGGGTTGAAACATTCATTTTAGGGTCTTTCTTCATTGCGACAAAAGCCATTAATAACAAAATTCATAAAAAAAAAAATTGGTATTTATTTCAAAGTGAATTGAAGTTAATTTTCAGTTTGGAAGTGCAATTGCAACAGCGAGGGTTTGCTGATTTTTAATTTCAAAATTTGTGAATTTTGGTAAAAACCCCTTTTTGATTAAATCATCCCATTTGGGAAAATTACATATTGGTTGTATTCTTGTTGCATTTATATTGTCTCTTTTTATTTGTTTTTGGTGTGGAGTTGTTCATGCTCCTTTTAAGCTAGTCCTTGTTTTGCTCAGTGTGTTGTCTTGGGTGATCTTTGTACCGGGTTGTGGGACCCGTCAAAACCCTCTCTTCCCGATTCAAAGCTCCGGTTCAAAAGTGTTTACCCTTAATAAAAAAAGGGTGAGCTCAATACTACCAAAACAACATGAAGCTTAACAAGCTAGTCCCAATCCACATAAGCTACCGCAGTACACAAAGTCTGAAGAAAATAGCATAAAATAAGTATCTATAAATATAGCTTTGTTAAGTGTACCTATGTAACTTTCTTCCACTCCATGCTAAATTTAAGGCTATAGTTTTTCAAATAGCCAATATAAGGATAGTTTTGACAATTGAATGCTTGCCTTGGATCCCTGTTGAGTTTATTGTAGATAAGTTATTGGTATCTTTATCCTCAAAACATTTCAAGTAGAGCTTTAATAGGAATCCAAGTCAAAATTTTATCCCTGAAGTGAAATTCCCATTAAGATGAATCATAGCCTTGCCATTTTGGTTCCATTTTTCATTACTACGGGGTTATCAACACTATTTTTCGAGTCTTAACTGGACCTAACACCAAAAAAGAGCATTTAAGAATTTCTATCATGTTAATCTGATCAGCTATTGCCATTCTTAGTATTGTTTGCTGTGGAAAAAAATGCCATCTGCTGACATCTATTTTTTTTTTTTGAAAAGAGAATTTGTTGTTTAAATCTTCAAATTTAGCACTTTAAATAACAAGAAGTAATATGGAGAAGATAAAAGGATGATTTTCAGAGGAATGCTAATTTTTGAACGTGAGATAAACTTGATTTCAAATAACTGCTTGAAATGGATTGAGGTTTCCCTTGATTTCAAACAACTGCTTAAATGGATGGAGGTTTCCACTTTGCAACTATTAACCTCATGATGCAAAGATTGCTTTCACATAGGCAGAAACTTGTACCAAAAGTGACGTCTTTTTCTGTGTTTAAGTGTTAAGATTTGAGGATTGTGAAGGTTAGTTGAGTTACTGGAAAAAATTTGTGGATCCTTTTGTTGAGCTTGAGAGCAGAAATCTTGTTGCTGCTCTCAATTCCTCTATTTTCAATCTGATGCTTCAATTCCCCTTTTTTGATAAGTATGCTTGCCCCTGCTCAGATTGAAACAAAATATTTTATTTCAATGCTTGTTAGATTTGAGATTTGACCCTTTGACCTGGATACACAACTTGTGTGCTGCATTTTCAATATATGTTTTTTTACTTGTCGATTTCAATCTGGTGTGGCTCAGGGCTCAAACATAATTTTATTAGGATGCCCAAGTTCAAAGCTTCGCTGCAGAGAAATTCTCCATCAAGGAGTATGCACAAGTCCCCTGCCTGGTCGTTCCAGTGACTTGAGGATTACACCTAATCACGATTCACAGGTGGAATCACCACAACCCAATGGCCATTGGCTTTGTTATAGTACAATAAATTTTTTACTGTGCGGCTGTTTGATTTTAACCTTGGGGTAGATACATTGCTTCACAGTTGTGTAAACAACAAATCCTGCTCTAAGGCCATGAAAATAAGCCCATGTTTTAATGATTTTTATTGTTAGTCAAGGCATGAAAAGAAGCCAATGTTTTAATGATTTTTCTTGTTAGTCAGGAGGCATTTTTATAGTTCGATGAATGTTTTTATTTTTGGCAAGATTTTTCTTGTTAGTCAAGAGGCATGTTTGTATATTGATAAATGTTTTCATTTTTGGCGAGAAATTTGCACCATGGCATATAATTGCACCGCCTAACGATCAAATTAACCTAGGAATTATCAACTCCTGTGGATTCAAGATCATTGACCATTGGTTCAAACTTGCCATCAAATAGTCTTGGCATTCCAACTTCAAATCAAGGACAAATGATTTTTTCAGGGCTCTACAGATTTTCAGAAGGCAGAGAAGAAGTTTCAGCAGTTAGAAAACAAGAGTTAAACAACCTTGATTGCAAGCCCTCTGATTGTAATATTTCTCATTCAGGTTCTCTGATAGCATCAATAGAAATGGCATGCCGGAAAATTTCCAGGCATTTCGCAGAATTGATGCGCTACCATTCTGGCCCTAGCTCGATCCTTTCAACACTAGCAGAAAATAGTAATGATGTTATGCCTCATGAGTATGGTTCCAGACCTGACAACGGGTTGTCCCAAATCCCACTCAAATGATTCGTCGTTTACATGAGAATCCAAGCCTGGAGCATGTGGATCTAGCCAATCTTGCAAAATACAATATCCATTTCATATTGTCATTATTTCATGCAAGAAGTCATCAAAGACAACATTATTTGCCGAAGATTGTTTGGCACAGTTCAGTTGCTTTAAACAACCATCACAGAACAAAAGTTACATGATTCTGGTTTGGCCAGTCAAATGATTCATCGTTTACATGAGAATCCAAGCCTGGAGCGTGTGGATCTAGCCAATCTTGCAAAATACAATATCCGTTTCATATTGTCATTATTTCATGCAAGAAGTCATCAAAGTCAACATTATTTACCAAAGATTGTTTGGCACATTTCAGTTGCTTTAAACAACCATCACAAAACAAAAGTTACATGATTCTGGTTTGGCCCTCTCGTTTAAAAGACGAATCAGACAAACACAAACTTGCTTGATCAATTCACTCGAGCTTAATATTTTTATAAATTACAAAAATTTCTTGTTGTGGATGTATTATAATCATAAATTGAATTTGTAACAAACTATTACATAGCAATTGCAAATGTGCTATCCACAAAAATAGCTATAATGTGGAGAAGGTAAAGCTTGAACTCAATGGAATAGGCAGTGAGATGGACATTTATGTCCAGGAAAAAAGAAATCAAATGTCTAATAATTCTCAGCTACACTTTGCCCCTTAATGCATCTACTACTGCCTCTTTCAAATGGGAATTACATGCTGCCACTCGTTGAGATGTAATGTTGAAGTCACCTCCAGATCTACAAAAGTCATTAAAATTTGGAAGATAGTCACCCCATTTGTGCATATAACAAAGCAAACTAAATCTGTAAGAAATCTAGTCCTTCATGGTTAGATTCCAATGAGTTTCAACAATATGTGGATTTTAATTGCAAGCAAACAAAATACTTACGGGTCAAAGACACAACCACCAGCTTCTTGAACTATTAGAACCCCCGCAGCCACATCCCTAAAACATTAAAGAAGTTTCAATTAAATCCAATTGCCACAAAGTTATTCTCATCATGTCTTATTAGAGTTTTAAATTTGTCGTCATGGTATATCTTACATACCAAGGTCCTCCGTATCCCAACTCGTAAAAGATATCAAGCCTTCCACATGCTATTCCACATAAGTTCAAAGCACATGACCCAGTCATGCGCAGTGAGCGCACCTGCCAAACATGAGTAGTTAGCATTAAACTTGCAACATTAATTTTAGTTAGTTTGATGCATGAAGACAGCCATACCTTGAAAAGCAGTCCATTAATACGATTCGTAGTAGCATCAATAGTTGTTCTATCACGTTTTGTACCAACCTGAACATCAAGCAACAAGGATGAAAATGTTGCAATCCTTCACATATATAATGTGATATTTCATTGACTAAGAACAGCTCATAAATCTCCAATTGCCAAAAGGACTAATAGATACGCAGAGCCCCATAATTTATTTTAAAATAAACCAGTCTCAAGGAATTTGAATTTGTCAAAGTAACCAGCTAAAAGAGACATTTGCGTCCAGGTCTTTATGGGCATTTGTTATTTGTCATTTCAGGAAATACTTGGTTGTGAATTATCAGTAAGGTCTTCCACATCTTTGTGAAAATATAAATTCCATGATGGAATAGTCAACTAGTTTATTATATACTGATTTTAATTTAGCAGTATACTGACATCTACACTCCTGAAATGTAACATTATCTTCATATCTAGAGACAAAAGATGAAAAAAAAGATAACATAAAATAGAAGGAAGAAAAAAGCTAACATTGTCTTCATATTTAGCAACAAAGGATGAAAAGAAAGACAACATTAAATAGAAGGAAGAAAAAAACTTTTTATAGAACAAAATGCATTAAAAGTTGCAATGTTTGCTAATCCCACCTGCATTGAAACTCACCAACAGATATTTTGCATATTCAAATGCAATTTTTGCACCTTTAGAAATATGAAAATTACACAATAGTTATCAGTAAATTTACCCCATGTTCAGGAGCATTCTAGTGTTTTACTTTATGACACAAACCATTCTATCACAATAGAACTGAGCTCAAGGAAAGTGAACAAAAAAGGTGTCACTAGCATGTGAATTCAGACATACCTCATTATATACAGTCTATACTCTAATGTTTAGAAGATATTTGGTTGGTCATGCAGTGTTTTAGTCTAGACATATCGATTAAGCATTAGTATCTGATACGTAAAATATGTTTTATCATAAACAGTGGAACTTCACAAAAATCAAGTCTGAGAAGCAAGATAAGAACAGAATTTTACTATAAACAAAAAGGGTTAATTAAGAGTTCAATTGTATTTAATTTTCTTTATAGTATGGTCCAATGTATTGTTCCATGATTCTGCTTATTGAGTTAATGATTTAAGTATGATGTATTTAGAGCAAGTTTGATGTTTTCATTATCACTTGTGGAACACCAAAAACCATGATGTATGATTTTAGCTGTATTTGTAGCTCATTATTCCATTTTAAATTTCCCTTGGTTTTTGAATTGAATGGAAAGTAACACGACTACAAGATTTGCAATACATTCTAACTGTGTCTTAGATATTTTTATAATGCCATTTGGTTCTTCACCATAAAAAATATTTGTCCTCTTACAATCTTGAATTGCATCAACCATGCATTCCTTTATCAAATATAAAACGTCCATGTGCTATTACAATTTCGCATAAGTAGCATCATTTATGCCCAAAATTTGTCTTCTTACCATAGGAAGTCACATCAAGCATTTACCAGTCAAACATAAGCATCCATATGCATATCTAACGTGTCCAAGAGTAATATCAGATTTGCCATTTACATTATACACCAAAATCAAATCTACTTTGGTAAATAACAATTGAGTGCCAAATATAGCCCTAACCAATGCCAGTAGATCTGTCATTTGTTGTTTAGAGGGTTGATTTCTAACTAGTCTCTTCCTGATTTTAAAAAAAAATTGTGATTATTCACCAAATCAAGCTTGCCTAGAATTGAATGTGTCGCAGTGTAGAAAACCAAGATATCTGAGCATTCTTCATGTATTTCTTACATTTCCCATTCCTAGGAGCCACGTGGTACTCATCTAAAAACCTGAATATGTCAGAAGCCTTCCTAATCCATCACTTAATAATCTTTTCTATATCAGGTTCCTCTCTTTGAAGACATTCTTTAGCTCAATAAATTTATACCAGTGAATTTTTTTATGTGCGTATAGCGAAAGGTTTATCATTTTTTGCTCTTTGTTTCAGATCACCACCTGTGATAAGTCCTTTTTCTCCTAATGAAGGATCACAAGTGATGATCCAAAACGTAGAGCAAAAAACAGAAACACAGTTATTCCAAAAGCTTTAACATTGATTTGTATGGACTGTGAAAGTATAAAATCTATAGGTTTATCCTTGTTTTAGGTATGTCTCGGCTTAATTTGGACTAAAGAGTGGGGAATGAAATCTCTTCTTCAAACCTCATTAAACATGGGGCCTTGCTCTTCCAATATATCAGCTCTAGTAAGAGTACTTCAAGAGATTAGAGCTTGAATAATTGCTTCCTTCATAGAGGTTGGTTTTGTAAAGGTTATTATTTTCTTTTGAGTCATCTTTAAGCTCCTCGGAGCAGCATACTTGCAAACTCATGTGCACCAACGGGTTATGGATAAAAAAGGTTTCCAAACTGTGTATAATCCATTTTCCACAGAAATAACTTAGAGCTATGGGCAAAGAGGGTTTTGTTTTCATTTTTCAAGGGAACATTAAATTATTCTATGTTATGAATCCATCATTTCATTCTTGCCTTTCAATATAATTCTTTCACATATGTACTAATCCCTATGAGGCAAACTAAATGAAAGTAACTTTCATCGTGCTTGTCACTAAACTTTCAAGGCTTTTATAGTGCAAAGTTGCTTGTCATTGTGCAACTTCAGTTTTATTTAATGTAGACTTCTTTCTTCTATCTTTTGATGTTGCAACACCCATGTTAATAACCCCCGTCACGTGATTTTCCTCCTTTATGTTGGTTATCCTATTCCATCACGTGATTTTATTTTTTATATCTTCTCTTTGAAGACATTATTTAGCTCAATAAGTTTATAACAAATAAAAACTCCTCTTTAACATTGCATTCCTTCTCTTGTATTTCTGAGGGGTGAAAGGTTTATCCTGTTTTAAGCATGCCCAATTTATTCTGGACTGAAGAGTGGGGAAAAGCTGTTTTGTCTATGGAAGCTCTTCTTTAAACCTCATTAAAATTGGAACCTTGATCTTCCAATCTATCAGATCTAGTAAAGAACAATTCTCTTTAACATTCGATTCCTTCTCTTGTATTTGTTTGGGGAGAAAGGTTTATCCTTTTTTAGGCATGTCCAATTTATTTTGGACTGAAGAGTGGGGAAAATTTGTTTTGTCTATGAAAGCTCTTCTTTAAACCTCATTAAACTTGGGACCTCAATCTTACAATCTATCAGCTCTACTATATAATTCTTCCAGAGATTAGATCTTGAATAACTGCTTCCTTCAAAGAGGTGGTGGTTGTAAATGTTACCTGTAAAGGTTACTATTTGTTTATTAATAATCGTTAAGCCTCTTGGAGATGTGTACTTGCAAAGTCATGAGCACCAAGGGGCTATGGGAAAAGAAGGTTTCTAAACGGCGTATAATCTATTATCCACAGCAATAACTACGGTGATCCTATAACCTTGGGGTTTCGTTTTCATTATTCAAGGGAGCGCTAAATTTTTCTGTGTTGGGGCTCCGTATTTTCATCCTTGACTTGCCTTTCAATATAGTTCTTGCATATATGTGTACTTCCATCTTTGTTGGAGCCTTGGTTTTATATTTGTCAGCAATTAGCGGCCATCTATATTATTTTCTATTGATCATCTTATCATATGATGAGGAAAGTACAATAGTGATTTATGGTCTAATTCATGTCATCATTGTTTTTGAGGTAATATTCCAAATTGTTATTGCACAGTCTATTGATACAAGCTCTTGATCAGAAAAAAATAGGTGTCTCTGCATAATGCATCATCCATTTATTAATTACTTCCCAACTCACAAAATCATGAGAAAATTGAGTGAATAAGGGATTTTAACCTCATATCTATCATGTTATGCAAGTCAGTGAAGCCTTAGTGTTTAATTTGCTGAGTCTAGAGTGAATTATTGAGACTCGGCCAGTCTTAGAAGAATTGCTGAGAGTTATTCCCAGGCCTTTCTTAGTAATTAAGACAAAGCTCTGTGGGTACAAAAAAAAGTTATGTTACTATGACTACAGTAAAGTTTTCTAGGTAATTTTATGAACTGTCCCACCAGGATGCAGTTACAAAATGGCAAAATACAAGATAATAACCTTCAATCAAAAGCATCTTGAGCCAGCAGGTCATTAGACAGGGTGTTAGATGTGTTCAAATAGACAAGCAGGAAGAAAGTGTACCCAAGACTAGTTTAATAGATTCGATGCAAAGTCTCATGCAGCCACTTTCTTCTCCAATGGAAAGAGATCTGTGCTTGTGGATTCATCCATTAGATGATCAGATCATCCTCCTACTCGTATGATAATTGGTGTTGATTGTCAGTTTGTTTCTCACTATTTGTTCAAATTAAATGTTTCTCTTTTTGAGTCAAAAGAGTGTCCGAGAGCCATTGAAAGGATTTGATGCCCCACCTGCTCCCGCCCCCACAATAGGGAATAATGGTTGGAGAAGGTGCTCAGAAGTTTTCCTTGGGACAGAGAAGGTGGGGTGAAACGTTATCCTTTGGTGGCCTGAGATTTATGCACACTGACAACGGATCAAGGTGAATTAGGATACCAGACATAAAGGCTCAAGCTGCTCTTCTTGCTGGAAAATGGATTGTGAGAGTTGTGGAAGGTGATGCACCATGGCATATTTGTAATGTCCCTTTTTAGGGATATTAGGTTAAACAAGAAATTATACGATCACTTCAATCAAAAAATATGAATTTTCAGATTTATCTCAAACCCTAGCAAGCTGAATTAACAAATACTGCTGTGGGTTACCTTGAAATTATTATTTCAATCTTCCAAAAAAATAGCAGAAAATATATTAATATATTTGCCAAATAACCAACCAAGAAACTGATTTTTTGGTGAAGTATGGAGCTGGAATTTATGATAAAATTCAGAAAAATATGTGTGGATGATCCACGTATCAAATTGCATCCGAAAAGACCCCAAAGTGGGTCACCAACCTCCACAGACTGGTCGCTGCCCTTGTGAGTGTGTGCAGCCCTCCAAAATGTACTTCGCTGCCCTAAAACATCTATTCTAAGCCAATGCCTAGCTCCACCAGTGGTTCGCTCACCTGCAAAGTCAAACTTGGTGTTGAAAACACTTTTGATGTCAATTCTGCTAAATGCAACTTCTTGATGAAGTTGCCCTAGGTCTGAATTTCAAGGGTTTTGGACCTTGATTCAGCGCCCTTGAAGGGTTTCCATCCTCCAAGTGCAAGCCCAGTTTTTCGTGCTTAGACTCCAAGAAAAAGATTATCCAAAAAAGTCATAATGATCCAAATGATCCTTCCTTTGCCTTATATAGTCCTCCCAAGTGAAGCGGCCAAAATTGGGAAGGGAGAGTAACTTAAGGATCTCAATAGACCCTTCCCTTATGATCTTTTTTTCTTTTTCTTTTTAAAATCACTTAAACAATCATGACCCTTAAAGGTCCTCTTTTACACATTCAATTAAAACATTTCAATCCTCACTTCCCTTTATATTTGTCCCTTAGCCCCCAAGAAGGATTTTAAGGCTAAGGGTCTTCCACCATGTCCCCATCAAAAGAGAGACATGACAATCCTCCCTGTCTAAAATTGTTTGTCCTCAAACAATGAAAGTAACCAAAATACTATCTCCATGGTGGGTCTTGTGCCAAACTCAAGCCTAGGCCCTTTCCAAAGAAAAGACCCCTCTTGGTGATGTTTGCTACAGCTGCATATGAAGCTTTTGCGTGGCTTAAGCAAACTGAAAATGCAAGACCAACAGTAACTCATGTTGCCACTTCTTACTCTTGACCCCATATATTCAAAAAGATGCTCCCAAAATGTGGGAAGCATGAAAATCCTTGAATTTGTCATCACAAAAGTGGCTGGAAATTGGTATTCCAGCTAGGTAGTCTTCATTTGTGAGGGCTTTGATTGCCCCTATATCCTCATTTGCACAAGAAGCAAACATGTTAGTCAAAACAATTAATTTTCCTTCCTCTTGAGGGTTGTTGACCAAGATTTGCTTGTGAAGTATGGTTGCCAATTTTTGAATGTCACAAAGTATGCAGCCCCTATCCACCTCCTTAACCCTACATCCACTGATTTTTCCCTTAACTCTTCAAATTCTTCCAATGATGCGTCCCAAGGACTGAAAATTTATGTGTAGGAATGTCAAGTCCATTTTCGACCCACCACTTCATTTGTACATTCGTATTTGAGTGAACCAACTCCTTTGTCAAACAACTACCCTGATTTCGTATAACCCTGCAATTCTTTGTTGGAGTTAAACTATTCAACTCCTTAATGCCTATGCCACATACAAGAGACATTATGATCATAAGAAATAAATTAGATTTGAAAGACATCAAAGAGCTGACCTCTATGTGTACCTTGAGGGTTTTGAAAGCACAAGTTGGATTTCCCGAGTGTGGATGTTGCTTACCTCGAAAAAGTGTAACTTGGTCCCTTGCCTTCCAAAGAAAACGTACCTTGTTTTGCAAAATCAGACTTTGTAGTGGGTTGTCCATTGCCCCTTTCAACCTTGTTCCAAGCATACATACCCAGCTGAAGTGGCCCATTCATTCCCTCATTCATATCATTACTAAATGTCCCTTGGGTTTCAAACCTTTGAGCATTTTTTCCCAACTGAATTGACACTTTATGGAGCATGTTTTCTAATTGTATGATAGGCTGGAATAGCGTATAATACTCGGAATTTTCTTAATATACTTGAAAAATCCTTCTTAAGCCATTTTCAGATTTCTTATTTTCCCCCAAACATGGATTTCTAAGCTCCCCAAACAACCACTTTAAGCACAAATTTCCAAAATTGGCAAGAAAAGGAGGAGTTGAGTGAAACCTTTCATACCTTGGAAACCCAATATCATTAGCTCCTTTCGACAAACCTCTCACATTACCATGCCTTAGGATCCATACTTCAGTGTACTTACAAAATCAGCTGATCCAAATAAAAATTTGGAGACTTTTTTCAAACCTTAGAGGCTGCCTTAGACTCCCCATATTGCATTTTTCATGTTGGAAACCCTTTCCCATCATTCCTTTACTCCATGTGTCATGTATGAGATCTTTTTCCTTCATGAGAGTTGGTTGTCCCAACTCAAAAAATTCCAATTGCCTTGTTGCCCCTACATGGATTCCTTCATGCACCATGCTCTCCATGCTCTTGGACATTGCCCCCTTGAACTTCTCTTCACACCATATGATTGAAAGCCCTTAAAAATAGCCTCAAACTGAAATTTTATCACTTTAATGACTGCAATTACTTGCAAAGCAACAAGCTTACACTTTGGTTCCAATGAGTGACTCATGAATTGTGTGTATTGGCCCTTCACAAAATTGTTAGAATTCACTACACCCCATATAGAATGAAGAACTTATCAACCATATTGAAATTAAAGCCTCTAACATCCATCTTGTCATGTTACCCATGATGACCATAACCTAGTGATAAAAACAAAATTAGAAGACCTCCATACCTTAGCTTGTGCTTAGCATGCTTGTCAATAAGGAGCTGAACATCCTTATGAATAGGTGGCTTTCCCAAATCAGCATTCATATCCTTAACAAAACACTTGGCTGCCCATATAACCTGCCCTTTGTTGAAGGTTCTTTCCATTCTTTTTGAGGTCACAACCAAGGGTGCCCCATTGTTCAAACCTTGAATTTCCATTTCCTTGCCTATTATTTTGTATTTCAGCTTCATGGTTTGAAGGTTTTGCATGTATTCTCCGAAGGAGTGCAACCATTGAACCTCCAAAATTACATCCACCTCTCAAATATCAATCATGTGGAATTCCCCTTCAACCTTTTGCTTGCCCAAAATGAGTTTAAAAAAAGAAACTTTATGATGACAAGGAATAGAAATTCCATCTCCAAGAGTTACCTTGAAACCTTCAAAAGAAATAGTGTTCAAACCACATCTTGTAGCCAATCTTTTGTCAACAAAATTATGTATAGCCCCATTATCTACGAGTATGGTGACTCTCTTGCCTTGCAAAACACCTCTAACCTTGAATGGGTGGCAGTTAGGAATCCTTGTTATGGTTGCTAGGGTGCCCATCTTGTCTTCATCAACATTTGTAGCTTGCTCTACTCTTTTAAGGACCGTCTCAGATTTTTCCATACTGCTGTCACTTGTTTGCAGTCCTTCCAATGGTCCTCCCTTTGGCTGGAAATTCATCTTTTTATGTAGGACGGACTTTGAACTCACTTGCAGCGTCTTTGGATGCCTTTCTCCTTGCTGGAAATCTCTTTTTTCCTGCACATAGGGTCTGATTTTGTCAATTTCTAAACTAACTCCCTAGGCGGCCTTGCCTTCCTCCCTTCCTCATGCTCCATACAAGGTACATGGCTGTTTTTAGGCCTTAGGAAGGGCATATTTCGCACCAAAGGGGCTACGAACTCACACTCGGGCTCTTTTGATGGCCATTTGTAATGAAGGGGGGTTAAAAGCCTTAACCAAACCCTTGAGAGATGGAGATAGCCCTTCAATGAACCATGTTATGCGTCTATTCTCCGAAACATCCTTAACCAAGGTGGATATTCTTTGGAACTCTTCAATGTAATTTTCTAAAGATTGCCCTTGTTGCAAGTGGACCAAATCTTAGATATGCAAAAAGCTGCCTTTTCAAATTTATTAATGACTTTATTTTAGAATTCCTCATAGGTCTCGATGGTGTTGTGTCCTAGGGTTATCAACCCTTGGTGCCACCATTCATGGGCAGCTCCCTCTAAATGTAAAATAATTAATGACAAGGCATCATTTTCCTTCAATTTATGCAATGGAAAATATATATCCACCTTATTGATCCGAGCCCTAGTTGAATTATTTGTAGCACCATAAAAAGTAGGTAGGGTAACCTTCCCTATCTCTTCGTTCCACTCTACATGGTTGTCCCGCCCTTTGTTGGAACCTCCTCTGCCTTTTTTCCAACTGAAATACCCATTAAAGTTCATCTCCTTTCAAAAAAGGGGTGGATAAGCCATATATTCTCCATATGATGCTAACAAATCAGCTTTGTAGGAAGGATGTTCCTTCTCTTCCCTTGAAGTGGCTTCCTCTGGAAGAACCCTAGGCTTAGGTATGGATCCCATACCCATATCCACAATGTTGCTTGCCAAACCTTGCACTTTATCTCCCCTCATATCCTTCACTGTTTGGAGGAATTCGCCCATCACTTCTCTCTTCCGTTCTTGTGCTCGAGATAACCTCTCAAGCTTAGCCCTATCCATGTCACTGATTGACATGAAACCCTTGTTTCCCACAGCTGGCCAAGAAATTGGCTCTGATACCACTGTAATGTCCCTTTTTAGGGATATTAGGTTAAACAAGAAATTATATAATCACTCCAAAAAACAAATATGAATTTTCAGATTTATCTCAAACCCTAGCAAGTTAAATTACCAAATACTATTGTAGGTTACCTTGAAATTAGCTCCAAAATATCATTTCAATCTTCCAAAAAAATAGCAGAAAATATATTAATATATTTTCCAAATAACCAACCAAGAAACTAATTTTTTGGTGAAGTATAGAGTTGGAATTTATGATTAAATTCAAAAAAATATGTGTGGTTGACCCACACTATCAAATTGCTTCGGAAAAGACCCCAAAGTGGATCGCCAAACTCCATAGATTAGTCGCTGCCCTTGTGAGTGTGTGCAGCCCTCCAAAATGTACTTTGCTTCCCTAAAACAACTCTTCTAAGCCAACGCCTAGCTCCTCCAGTAGTTCGCTCACCTACAAAGTCAAACTTGGTGTTGAAAACACCTTTTGATGCCAATTCTGCTCAATGCAACTTTTTGATGAAGTTGCCCTAGGTTTGAATTTCAAGGGTTTTCGTTATTGATTCAGCTCTCTTGAAGGGTTTCCGTCCTCCAAGTGCAAGCCTAGCTTTTCGTTCTTAGACTCCAAGAAAAAGATTATCCAAAAAAATCATAATGATCCAAATGATCCTTTCTTTGCCTTGTATAGTCCTCCTAAGTGAAGTGCCCAAAATTGGGAAGGGAGAGTAACTGAAGGATCTCAATAGACCCTTCCCTTATGATCTTTTTTCTTTTTCTTTTTAAAATCACTTAAACAATCAAGACCCTCAAAGGTCCCCTTTTAAGTGAATTCGAAAACATAAAGTACTTTTCAAAAAAGTACTTTTACACATATTCAATTAAAACATTTCAATCCTCATTTTCCTTTATATTTGTCCCTTAGCCCCCAAGAAGGGTTTTGAGGCTAAGGTTCTTCCACCTTGTCCCCATCAAAAGAGGGACATGACAATATTCTTTTCCATTATCAAATTCAAGCTAGCTCAACACTTTGAGAGAATCAATGGCCCCTTCAAACTTTGTAGGGTGTTAAATGTATAGACAAGCAAGAAGAAAACAGATACAAGTTAGGGTTGATATATTCTATGCAAACTCACAAGCAACCACTTTATCCTCCAATGGCTAGATATTCTTTTCCATTATCGAATTCAAGCTAGCTCAACACTTTTAGAGAATCAAGGGCCCCTTCAAACTTTGTAGGGTGTTAAATGTATAGACAAGCAAGAAGAAAACATATACAAGTCACGGTTGTGATATTCTATGCAAACTCACAAGCAACCACTTTATCCTCCAATGAGTAGATATTTGTGAACACAGATTCATCCATTGCAGAATCAAATCATTATTTTATGTTTACTCACATAATAATTGTTCTTGATTCTCACTTTTTGTTCAAATCAAATGTTTCTTTTCTTAAAGATCCATGAATCAATTTGGCACGTGGTGCTCCCCCTCCCCGATAGGGAATAACGATTGGAGAAGGTTCTCAGAAGGCTTTCTTTGGAGGCAAACAAGGTTGCATGAAAGGTGTTCCTTTGGTGACCTAGGATATTTTGCACAATGCCAAGGGAACAAGTGGGATTATGAATCCCCTATCTTAAGGACTCAAGGGGTTGTTCTTGTTGGAAAATGGATTGTGAGAGCATTGGAAGGTGATTCACCATGGAAGATTCTTTTTCGTTGTCTCATTCAATTTTTCCAACACAATCAAAGAATCAAGGGTCCCTTCAAGCTTTGTAACATAATTGCAATGCTAAGGCTTTCATGATTTCTGATTCAGCTCCTCTTAGGGCAGCTTGGCAGGTTGTTTTTATTTTTCTCCATTGGCAATTCGAGGGGTCTTGAGATGCTTCGGATCTAGCTCCAAGACCTAATTGGACATTCTATTCCCCAAGAGAGCAGATTTGTCTCTTGCCTATTTTTTTCCAATTAAAAATAGTGAGTAAAGGATTATTTTATTGGGGAAACTCATGAGATTCAATATTAGCACACTTGGTGCAAATCATACCGAGCTCAAAAAATTAAATAATGTGGGCAAGGTTGAATACCAGAACTTTGGAGCTTGATTTAAGAAAGTTGTCTTTTTAAAATGCACCTCTATGGGTCAGGTCCTTATTGGAGATACTGGAGGTTGAGTAATGATAGGGCCTTCTACAATTATGTGGAAAAGGATCTCTATGATGTTGTGAGACACACATCTGAACTTGCTTTGCAGTTGAATAAGAGCCGAGGGTGAGGGACCCTAAGATCTGATGGCAAATGCGATGTCAATCTACCTTGAAGTCTCAAGCTTCATTCAAGCACAAGGTATTGGGATGGGTTGATGCTCCAGCAAGGTTTGGAAGTTAAGACAAGGCTTGACAAAAGTTGATGTTACAAATTTTCTATGTGGAATATGAGTTGATCAAGTTTTTGGAAATGACCTTCTAAGACCTTTTGGCCTTGGTTTAAGGTAGAATAAAATTACTTCCTTAATACCCCTTGCTCAACGAGGGCCTCTCCTTGAGGACATGTAGATAATTAGGGATAGCTGCAAATTTTTATGGCACACGGTTTAGGTGAAAACAATTGGATTATTGTGGAAGTCAATGTGCAAGGCCACATTTCATGAGGACTCCTCACCTCTCAACTTAGGGGTACTAAGACTTTTTGAGAAAGAGTTAGCTTTTCTAGTTAATGTAAAATCCAAAAGTTTTTGCAAAAAAATGCTAAGAGTATTTGCCTCTTGGGGCTCAAATTCAAATATTATCTTTTCTTGGCTTACTTAGGTAGACTTCCCTTGTAACCTTGTTATATTGATGGATTTTATTTTTTCAAGAAGCAATATAAAGCGCAGTTCTCCAAAAAAGGAATAAACAAAGATAACAAACATTGACTGCAATGGTACCTACACATAAACCACCCAATATTAGTAATCATAAACCAATAGGTCTATGCCATGGGAAGACCATCATCAAACCGCCTCCAAATACAGGAGGTCTCTTGATGCTCATCACCATAAGTCATCACAACTTTAAAAACATTGTCTTCTAAGTCTAGCAAAAAGATACACAACACCATGGTATACATACTCGCCGAGAAATTACCCAAGCGAGTAAACTCAATTAAAACTCGCAAGTCTTTTTTTTAGACTGGCAAGTATTTCTACACTACTAACACGGCGAGTACTCGCCAGTACTCAACAAGTACTGTGGAAATACTCGCCCGCGTGTTTACACATAGTCTATGCAGTGAATAATAAATACAGTAAAAAACATAGCCAATACAATAAAAAACACAGATAAAATGTTAAAAAACACAAAAAATATCATTTTTAAGCATACATGCCCCCACACTCTCATCCAACAACATTTGGAGCGAACAAATGTGAAGAAATTCAACTTCCAAGTTAGTTTTCTTTTCTTTCCAAGCATGTAAATTCTTTGTAAATCATTAATATTAGGTTTTTAAACATGTTTAACATATTCACATGCATTCTATCCAATTCCATAATTGTCATTCATGATTTATGCTAGTTTTTCATTATTTTTTTATAAAATTGTTAGTTTTTTACGGTTTCTAAGGTTTAGTTTTACAAATTTATGGTTTAATTTTTTTAAAATGTTTTTAAATATTTTTTTTATTTTTTCGTATACATAGGGTTTAGTGTTTGTATTTACAACTTTACAATTTAAGTCTTTTTTTTATTGTTTTTGCATTTGAACATGTTGCAGGGTAACCATTAGTATACAATGGAGTCTAGCACCACATCAGGGCAGCATCAATGCATGGTAGCCATCTTGCCAAAGGTCGTAATGTTGCTTGGAAGTATGTCATACTCGCTAGAACATCTCAGGGAAGAGTGATTTGTACGTTTTGCTCGAAGAAGATTTCTAGAGGCATCAATTATCTCAAGTGCCAAATTGCATGCATTCCTTGTCACAATGTCACGCCATGTCCCAGTACAATGACAGAGGCAAAATAAGAGATGATTGCAGAGCTTGCATTGTTAGTTGAAAAGAAATTAGAAAGGGCAAAGATACAAGCAGTCTTAGCAACAATCATTTCTCCCACATCAACAATAAAAACTGAGGTAGCTATGACATAGATTGTGGGCTCTAGTCGTGGTTCATGCATACGAGGCACATCCACCTCATCCAATTCGAGCAAAAGCCAATCACATGGCTTTTTTATACCTAGAACCATATCCAGGACACATCCTTCGTTGCAAGGTATAGGGTGGAACAAGGAGACGCATGTGGAAGCAAATAAAGCATGTGCACATTTTTGACACTTCAACCTTCCCTTCAACGTGGCAAAGAGCCCGTACTGAGAATATTTTATGACAACATTGATAATTGCAGAAAAAGGGTACAAGGCACGCTCTCCAAGAGACATAAGTGGGAGGTTGCTCTAAGACGTCGTTAAAAATGCAAAGTCAATTATGAAAGATCAAAAGAAGCAATGACAAAAATTCAGATGCACTATTCTTTCAGATGGATGGATGGATGGAAAGAACCACACTCTCATCAATATTTTGGCAGCTTGAAATGGTGAGGTAGTTTTTTTGAAGTCAATTGATGCCTTAAACAAAATAAAAAATGCAAAAACTTTGACCCTAATGCATGAAGAGGTTGTCTTAGAGTGGGCATCAAGAATTTTGTGCCAATTATTGCTAACAATGCATCGACATATGTGGTGGCTGGAAGACTACTTGAGAGGTATCCATCACTCTTTTGGACCCCTTATGTGGCTCATTGTCTTGACCTACTTTGGTGGACATAGGCAAAATTGATTGGGTGAGACTAGCTGTAGAAAATGTTAAAATCATCACCAAATACATTTGTAATCACCTTTGGGTTCTCAGCTTGATGAGAGATCACACCAAGGAGAAAAAACATTACAAAGTATTTGTAGTTTGTTGATAGCATTGAAACAGATGTTCTTGAGTCAAGCATGGCTTGACTCAACATATTCAAAGAAATTTGATGGAGAGAAGACCGCGAAGATGGTCTTTTATGATGCCTTTGTGAGGAGAGCTATAGCGATCGACAAAGTAACTTCAAATTTAAATTTAAATTTCAAGTCAGTTCCTTTATTTTCAATTTTTTAAAGTGTTTACTTTATTTGCAAGTTTTTAACTTTGTAATGTCCCCTTTTTTGAATTAAGCATGACAGAGGACCCAGAGTCTATTCTTATTTCCTGTAAGCTAAGGGGCATTAATAAAAAGAAAATTATTAAATAATAATGTTTTAAGTTGTCATCAACGTCATTTTATTTAATAACATGAAAAATGACACTTATTCATTATTATTATTAAGTAGGGCCAAACGCAATATTAATTACATAGCCAAAAAGTAATTATTATTATGAGGCGAAAAGGTGAATATTTAATTAAAAAGTAATTCTAATTACTTTAGGGTTAGGATGAACTTGGAAAAGTGAGTTTCATAAAAGGACAAAGGGACAATCATTATTAGGGATTATTGACCACTTACTTTTTTCATTCACGATTGAATCCGGAATTCATTCAACTTCTGCTTAAAGACAAAAACCTTCATTGCAGTCGGATTAGAGGATGAAACTCCTCCAATCTATTGAGATAGCTCTATACAAGGGTTACAAGTGTGCAGATCAATAGGAATATTTCTGGATTAAGGTTTTGGCTGGAAACTGCCATTCATTTCCTAATTTTTGTGAGGCAAAAGGGGGAAGTAAAACTCAGTTTTGTGATTGTCAATGGCTACCAAAGTTTGTCGTCACCTCTAAGGGATAGATCACAGCCCCCAAGCCAGGGCATCACACATACAAAGTTGTTTGTGGCCCTTCAAGGGCAAATTGTTGCATTTAGGAGGCTAGCGCAGCACTAGGGGTCAATTTCCCAATGCCAAACTTGCATTCGCTGCCAGCAGGAGACTTAAATGCTGCAAACTCAGGGCCAACTGTGTCAAATTGTGCTTGACATCCCTGCTGTCAATTTATGGAGTGCTAGAACCCTGTTGTACAGGACCAACAAGTTGTACTTGTTATATCAACAAAAATAATTGATTTGGGAGATTTCCAATTAGGGTTTGTGCAGAATATCAAGGCTAAATTGGTATTTATGCTATACCTGGGTGTTTGTACCTTCTAATAAATAAATAAAGACTTTATTGATGTAATGTCCCCAAATTGGAACAAAGGATAAAAATACATATTTTCCACAAACCCCAAGCAATTCTAAAAATAAATCAACCATACAATTTTTCAATATACTAATAAATACCTCTTTTTGTTGTTCTATCCAAAAATCAAAATTTGACCTTCACACACAATGTCAAAACCTTATTTGCAGATTTTCACCCTCAAAAACAAATCGCCCAAACCCTAAGTGATTAGGGTTAATGGCCTTTTCAGCCCCTAAACACCTCCAAAAATTATGAATCTTTGTAGAAATGTAGGGAAAAATACAATTGATTTATTTATCCAAGCAGATTTGGCAAAAACTAAAATTCTGAATTTATATGGTGAAAATACAATTGAAACTTGCAAATTCAATAACTTGCAAAATGCTTGGAATTTCTTAGCAAATAATAGCTTGAACTGAAAATAAAAATATATTTCTTCAATTGAAACAATAATCAAAATTTTCAAGCCACTAAAAGTCCCCCAAATGATGTTTCAAAGTTCTGAAAACCCTAGTCTTTCCCTCAAAATTATGCAAACAATTACTGAATATTTTCTAGGCATAAATTAGCTCAAATAACATGCCAACATACCTTAAAACAAATCTCTTCACCAAGGAAATCATTCAGAAAATTACCAAACCCTAGGAGAGGGTTTTTCACCCAATAATCAAGCCCACCAAAGATGTTTTCAAGCCCTAAGCAAGTCGCCAAGAAAGAAAAACTGGCAACCTTCATTCCCAAGCAAATTTGCCACTCGTAGTGACCTCACAAACCCCCTAGGTGGTTCACCCAAGCCCTCCAAGTCAAATCGCCACACGCTAGAAGTATTACATTAAACTTCAAAATATTCTTCAAAGAATTAAACACAATTTCCAATCAATGGGTGGTGTTGATAGACATCATTTGTAGAACATTCAATAAAATTTGAAGGGTAACATTCTTCAAGTGTCTACCTTCAAGAACCAAGCTTGACATACTTGATTACCAAAACCAATTATTATATGCACATCTCCTTAAATATCCTCCTCCAAGAGTAGAGCTCCAAAATAGCAAGGGTTAAGTTTAAAAAAAAATACTTAAGTTTTAACCTAAGACTCAAAACTCACCCATTTAAGTGAAATAACATAAAGTACTTTTCCTCAAAGATGAGATAAGATAAATATATTAATGTCCGACAAATGACCATAAAAGTAGGTCAAAGGGACTACAGAGTACAAAAGTGTCAGAGCAAAGCGGGAAGACCAAATGGTTTACCAAGGAGAAAGCAAAGTTGAAAGAGAAACAATACAACAATGAGTGGGAGTAGCCAAAAAGGAAAGAGGCAAAGAACAACCCACAACCAACGACCTTAGCCAAACGAAGAGGTGGGAAAATACAAGATGGGAGAAGAACCAAGAGAAGCAATGAGAGAGGTCCATCAAGGAGTGGACCCAACTCTCCTAGCATCCAAGGCCATCGAGAAAAAACTCAAAATAGATGGATAACCAGTGGAGGAGGTGGAGTGTTTGGTCTATCTCATGTGCTGTTGTCTGGTGGGAGTATCATGCCCGATGATCTGGGGGATCTAGTCTGACTCCTGGAGCTAGAACTGGAATGGCTATGCCGATGAGATCCCAAGGGGTTGTGAATTGTCCCCTGGATCCGTACTAATCTGGAGTGTGAAGTCTTGTTGGTGTCGATCTGGCGCTTAGTGCCTCTCCCTGAAGGTAGCACAGTGAAGAAGGAAGTAATCTGCTGGATAGACTGTGGTCTAGTGTAGCCCCAAATTATGTGATCACGAAGCCTGAGGGCCTCCTGCATGTATCGAGTCAGACATCTCTGGTCCTCATATCTGAAGAAGACGGAGAGAGCCCGGATCTCCCTAAAGAGGCAGTGGAACCTCCCTCTGATCTCGTAGTAGATGGGGCAACGGAAGATGAAGTGCTTCTCTGACTCGACCCCCTGAAGGCTGCATAACTGGCATATCCTATCTGTTCGATCCATCTGGTGATCTGTCTCAATCCAAAGCCTATGAGAACCCACTTTGAACTGTCCAAGGGGAATACGGAGAGCGTGCATCAAAACATAATACAAAATTAGAATCATAAAGTACCTTCTTTTGAAATCTCTTCACAAGTGATGCACCAAGTTCTTTTTTCCTTCTTTTACCTTTTAGTTGTCAGAACAAAAATAACCAAGGGTCCTTCAAAGCTCTAGAGCAAAAATGGGAACATTACAGTCCTCCCTGCCCAAAATTGCTTGTCTTCAAGCAATTGCAACAACCACATGGCTACTCCAATATCCTCTATCATGCACACATCCCTTGGGACTGTTTCCCAAAAAGAAGATACCTCCACTCGAGCCTTTGCCTTGTTCAACAAATCATGCCACTCACCATGAAGATTGTCGCATTCCAAACTCACCAGGGTTGCAATTCCTAAGAGTTGTATTCGTTCCCATAAATCTAAATGTGTCCATGTGGACTGTAATAGTAAAGTACAGCCATGCTTTCATCCCATACTCTCAATCTTTTCGATGCCAAACTACCCCTTAGTGATCCTTTTTGTCCCATAACTCTCCAATAATCATTCCATGATTCAAAATTCATAACGATAATGTGAGGGCTGCCAAACAAAATTAGTTTTTTATGGTGTACAAGGTTGTCCATGGTCATATTTCCTCCTTCAAAGTGTACTAGGAAGCCATAGCGTGTACTCCCAATTTTTTTTTTGACGCTATGCCACTTATAATAAATATTTTCATGATGCAACATAGACTGGAAATGATCAAAAAAATCAAAATACAAACCTCTAACACCTCGCTGTGCATTCCATGTAAGTTCAGAATTTTCCATGCAAAAAATTTCAGCATCTCCTTATTTATTATACAGCTGTACCTCCTCACAAAATTCAGGATTTTTCTCAAGAAAATCGGAATCTTTTCCTTGACTATGTGGCTGTACTTTCCAAGGAAACATCAAATTTTTAGTGACATAAAAATCAGAACTTTCTTTTTACCAAATCACTGTACCTTTTTCTTCAAATCAGCATTTGTCAAATAAAATTTAGCCCTCATATCACCTTTGCATTTGGGAATAACGTGTTCACAACAATTTCGGGGCTGCCCTTGTGAACAAGCAAATTCATTCATCCAATCATTATGTGACAAGCAAAAATCAGAATCATTCATGTTTATTTCTTGCAATCTTACCTCTTTTTTGTAAGTAGATGGCTGCCCATAGTGTCTAGAAACAGCCATACCCTTGTTTTCTTTTTCAACCCATCCCATGCTCATGAAACACCCTTTCATCATATGATTTGAATAAGGTGGAGGTGTCTCTCTATCACTCAAGCCATGCAAGACAATCTCATTGTTTCGCACCTTGAATTTTAATTCCATGGATTGGCAATTTTGTGTGTACTCACCAAGGGAATGTAGCCATTGGATGCCAAGGACCACATTGGTCTCTCCAATACCAACTACATAGAAATCATCCTCTACCATGTGCCCCTCCAAAGTAATGCAAAGCTTTGGAACCTTGGTAGTGCAAGGAATAGTAAACCCATCCGCCACCGTGACTTTAAACGCCTTGAACTAAATGGGTTGTAGACCAAACGAAGTCACAAGCCCTCTATCAATAAAGTTGTGAGTTGCCCTACTATCAATGAGTATGGTAAACGGCTTGCCCTTCAAAGACCCCTTCACTCTAAAAAGATAGTATCTAAGAGTTCTTGAAAGTGATGCCAAGGTGCCACTCAACTCTTCTTCCCCTTCAATCTCCAAAACTCCCTCCTCATAGCTGGCTGCCCCACCATCTTCTCCCTCACTCTCCTACTCCGGAAGTATCTCTATGTAATGAACCTGTCCCATGCCACGACAATTGTAGCCTCTCACCCAAGGATCCTTGCAATCAAAGCAAAGTCCCTTCCTCCTCAATTCATTCCTCTCCTCAAAAATACTTTGAGGTAGTCTCCTTGGCTGCTCCAAATCCAAAGGATTTGGTCTAGTCAAAGGACCCTCAATATTGGTCTTAGAAGGCCCTGTATAGTGGCCCTTGGGCTGCCCAAAACTGCCACCTCTAGGCTGTCTTGTAGATGGTACAAAATGTCCCTTTGGCTGTCCCAAAGGTGTAAACCTGCCTCTAGAAGTAGATGACTCTAAACCATAGACCTTTTGGATGGCCTCTCTCAATGATGGTGGATCAAATGCCTCAACCAATCCCCTCAAGGAATCAACCAAGCCCTCAGTGAATAAAACCACTAGCCTCCTATTTGAAATGTCAGTCATTATGATTGCAAGTCTCTAAAACTCTGAAACATACTCATCAATCGAGGCATTTTGCCTCAATTGAGTTAGATCTCGAAACTGAAGTTCAGGATCCGCTCTATCAACCTCTTACTGAACTCCTCATATGAATGTATATGTTGATGCCTCTGCATGATCAATCCATGGTACCACCAATCGTGGGTTGTCCCCTCTAAATGCAATGTCACAAACTGAATACCCTCATCCTCTGCCATAGGGCCAAGTGAAAAGGTGTCTACCTTCTGAATCCAAGCCCTCGTTGAACTCCTATGTGACCCATCAAAAGTAGAAAGAGATACCTTCCCCAACGCATGTTGGAGATCTCCTTGAATGCCTCTGAATCTCTGTTCGATCTTGGGACCACTATATCCCTTCTTCCAAGCTGAATATTCAGAAAAGGTCATAACCTGTCTCACTGGATCATACAAAGCTGCATACTCATTTAGCTCCTTGTTCAGCTCATCACGAGGGTTAGATGACCCCTCCCTCCTAGGCACGGTTTCCTCTTTCTGAATGAAAGTAGGAAAGGTAGGCCTAAGAATAGATGATCCATTCCCCAAATCTGTCTTACTCCCTAAAGCTCCACTATCTCCACTAGGTGCCCTCAAATCACTCTTATCACTAAGAGTGCATAGGAGACCCTCCAAAACTATAGCTATCCTCTACTGATTTTGCTCATACCTATGTGATCTCTCATCTGCTAACCTCTCCTTTTCTCTTTCTGTCTCTTGGTGATCCATGTCACCCATAACCTATTCTGATTTTAACCCCTCAACAATTGGAGTCTCAACTTTCCTCCTCTGATAAATTAACAATTTCTTACCACCACTCATACAACCAAACCCTCACACCCACATTATATGGCCAAGATATGGCTTTGATACCACTGTAATGTCCCAAAATTGGAACAAAAGATAAAAATAGATATTTTCCACAAACCCCAAGCAATTCTACAAATAAATCAACAACCATCCAATTTTTCAATACAATAATAAATACCTCTTTTTTGTTGTTCTATCAAAAAATCAGATTTCGACCTTCACACACAATGTTGGAACCTTATTTGCAGATTTTCACCCTCAAAAGCAAATCTCCCAAACCCTAAGTGATTAGGGTTTATGGCCTTTTCAGCCCCTAAACACCTCCGAAAATTATGAAACTTTGTAGGAATGTAGGGAAAAATACAATTGATTTATTTATCCAATCAGATTTGGCAAAAACTGAAATTCTGAATTTATATGGCGAAAATACAGCTGAAACTTGTAAATTCAATAACTTGCAAAACACTTGGAATTTCTGAGCAAATAATAGCTTGAACTGAAGATAAAAATATACTCCTTCAATTGAAACAATAATCAAAAAATTTCAACCACTGAAAGTCCCCAAATGATGTTTCAAAGTTCTGAAAACCCTAGTTTTTTCCTCAAAATTATGCAAACAATTACTTAATATTTTCTAGACATAAATTAGCCCAAATAACATGCCAACATACCTTAAAACAAATCGTTCCACCAAGGAAATTATTCAAAAAATTACCAAACCCTAGGAGCGGGGTTTTCACCAATAAACAAGCCCACCGAAGATGTTTCCAAGCCCTAAGCAAGTTGCCAAGAAAAGAAAACCAATGACCTTCATTCCCAAGCAAATTCGCCACTCTTACTGACCTCACAAACCCCCTAGGTGGTTCGTCCAAGCCCTCCAAGTCGAATCGCCACAAGCTGAAAGTATTAGGTTAAACTTCAAAATATTCTTCAAAGAATTTAACACAATTTTCGATCAATGGGTGGTGTTGATAAGCACCGCTTGTAGAACATTCAATAGAACTTGAAGGATAACATTCTTCAAACGTCTACCTTCAATAACCAAGCTTGACATACTTGATTACTATAGCCAATTATCATTTGCACATCCACTTTGCAAATGAAGCTCCTCTTTAAATATCCTCCTCCAAGAGTAGAGCTCCAAAATAGCAAGGAAGGGTTAGCTTTAAAAATAAAAAACTCAAGTCTTAAGCTAAGACTCAAAACTCACCCACTTAAGTGAAATGACATAAAGTATTTTTCCTCAAAACATAATACAAAATTAGAATCATAAAGTACCTTCTTTTGAAATATCTCTTCAGAAGTGGTGCACCAAGTTCATTTTTCCTTCTTTTACCCTTTAGTTATCGGAACAAAAATAACCAAGGGTCCTCCAAAGCTCTAGAGCAAAAATGGGGACATTACAATTGATGTTCGTATAAACTGTTTACATTTGTTCCAGCTATCATTTATGATATTCCAGCTTGATTTAAAAGTGAAAAATAAAAAATCCCAAAATTCAGTATTTTGTTTGAAAATTCAGTATTTTGTTTTAAAAAGACGTTACATTGTAGGTGTCGGAACCTTTGGTGAAGGTTTTGCGCTTGATGGGTGGGGAGCAAAACCCAGTGGGATACATTTATAAGGCCATGGATAGAGCCAAAGAGGCCATCTAAAACTTTATAAGGGAATAGAGGCAGATTTAATCCCATTTGGAAGATAATTGATCAGAGGTGAAACAATCAACTCCATCAACCCATCTATGCAGCTGAGTACTACCTTATTCCCAAGTTTTTCTACTCTGACAAATTCACGAGTGCTAATGGGGAGGTTATGGAGGACCTCTCAATAGAGATTGAGCGTATAAAACCTGAGGTTGAAGTGAAGGACCTCATTAGTTTAGAGTTGTAAAACTATAAGTAGGCTAGGGGGAGGCTCTTTCTTTGGCACACGCTATCTGAGGGGCATCCACCCAGTCACCAAATAATAAAAAATGAAGTCCTTACTTATACTTTACAAGTTACAAATTTACAATTATTAATTACTTACAAACTTTTGAATATCTAATTTACGTGTTCGTGGTGAAAAGTTTGGAATGAAAATACCCCAAATCTTCAAAAGCTAGCCCTCTAAATTTTATCTCAACCTTGTAGCACTTCTAGATGTGAGTGCAACTAGAGTTTGTTTGACGTCATTCAAATGAAGAAGCGTAATATGTTGACAAAACGATGCTTCAATGACCTAGTTTTTGTGCAATACAACCTTCGGCTTCACACAAAAAATGTGGACATATCACAAGAGTCTATTGATTTGGATGAGATCGATTCCTACAATGATTGGACTGTACAGGACAATGAGACCTTGTTCACAAAGGATGAGATTGTTGATTCGAGAGGTAAGCTATGGAAGGTGTAGGCAGTGATACAACAGAAGCAAGAGAGATTAGATTGGATGACATCCTTGCAGATGTTGTCCAACATGAGGCAGAGGAGTCACTACCATCTGGTACCAAGGTGGATCCACAAGGACAACATTCTAGTTAGAGCGAGGAGGCGTAGTAGAGTGCAAGGACTAGACTCTCTCAGTCCCCCATATTTTTCACTAGAACAAGGAAGAGAGAATTGTAGATTCTTGTAATTTGTATCTTGCATCCATATGCAATTTATGATGTTGATTTTCAATGACAATTATCATAAATTTATAAGTATTAGTTTGTTATTGTATTCGCATGATTATGCGATTTTGTACTCGATTTGTATTCAAATATAATAGAAAACACTTCCCCAGCGTTTCACAAACTCATTTGATACATTTTGTAAATGTAATATAATCATTTTTTTAGAAAGTTAAGTATTTTTTTAGGTTGCAAAGTATAGATGAGTATTTCCCAAGTATTTACTGAATAATTTTTTTTTTGGTTGGGCAAGTACTCTTCGAGTACCAGTATGCGAACTATGCACAACACAATGATGTAGTCTAATTTCAATTGAACGAACCCTCGAATTCCACGATTTACCTCGACTGAGGATTCTAAATCAATGGCTTATGAGATACCTCAATTGAGCCTTGCATCAATTAGTGGGCTATGAGTTAGCTCAAATGACCCTCCTTCAATGGCACGAGTTACCTCACTTGAGCTCTACCTTAGATAATGGGCCATTAGTTACCTCAACTGACCCTCAATTTGATAATTGGCCCATAAGTTGCCTCATTTTAGTCTCACATCAAATGACGGGCCATGTGTTTTCTCAACTAACCTTTTATTATGTCAACCACCCATGAGTTACCGCAACGAAGCCTTTCATAAATCAAAGGGCCACGAGTTACCTAAACCAACCCTCAACTCAGCCGGCAGCTCATAAGTTATCTCAACTGAACCTTACAATCCTTATCCCCATGAGTGACCTCAACTGAGGATTTCAAACCAATACAAGTATAGCAGCATTTATGTTTAACATTTCAGCATTTATGACAATAAACTAGATCATGTTCAGTCAACAACACTTGCTTCTCTTGATCAAATTTATATAGCAGCAGATTTCTAGTCACACAATGCTGATTTCTAGTCACAAAGAGATCAAAATTTAATTGACAATTTCCCAGCCGGTTTGTTGATGTCATCCATTGTTGAACCAACATTAGCACTCCTTTCTGATACCAAATATCCCTTTTCTTTCCTCACAAATAATTGGTCAAAAGAGAGGGGAGATAGTTAGCTTGAATGAGCATTAATGAAGGTGTGTCCTCTATATGAACTAACGAAGAATTTGAGGGCTGACATAGCACTATAGGGTCGAGTCGGATACTGCCATTATTAATGCTGCAAGTATGCTAGGTTGGCCAAGAGAGAAAATATGCTCATTTGTACTGAAAAAGAAAATCAACAAAGTCGTAAAAATTACTGCAATAAATTCAGATTGTAAATAACAATGGCACCAGCCTTTTCTAGATCTGGTTCATTGGAATTATAACACATGGTCTGTAAGATGTATTGGGATGTTGTATTCATAAATCCATTTGTATCCAAAGACCGTGTCATATCTACCCAGCTTCATTGCATCACAGTTTAAATGATTGTTGTACACTTGTTTTACATTTTAATGTTGAGTGCAAAGGCATCACATCGTTGTCTTTTCCATATGCAAATTCTACTAAGGTGCTTCTACAATCTGTTAAGTTTCTTCTTATACAAAGCTGCAGGTTCAATTTGATTCTATGGGAATTTGAGCTTCTACATTATTGCTTTCAACCTCTAACAAATAAAAATTCAACTAATTCAAATATTTCAAAGGGTTTTTAACAAATTATTTGACAAATTTTGTGGGACCTTTTACCCTCACAAACTACATTAGATATTTTGATTTGTCTTTCTCTTTGCTTTTGTTATTTTAGATCTTTTAATTTGTCCTTGCATTTGGTTTTTGTAGTTTGAGTAAGCTTTTTTATTTTGTCCTTGGTTCTCTAGAAAACAGTTTATGCAATGGTTTTTCTCAGAAGTAGCACACTAAGTCCTCATAAAGTGGCTATAGTTATTGTTACTTTTGTTGTTGTTTTCTATAATAAAATACCTATGATATGTGGAATTCATTTGTATTTGGTTACAACTATAATTTCACTTGTATTTATTGCCTATTGGATTTTATTTTATTTTCAATTGCTAAAGCAATAGACATAGATTGTGTGACAATTTTACCTTACTGACTTCTAGCCCCACTAATATGGATCATTTATTGACTTGGTGACCTCAAAGCCTTCAGTTTTTTAGGCTTGACTCTTTCACTTCATATTGTGACTAGGCAAGTCATTTTTGGTGCTATGGGCCCCTCAACAGTGATGTTGTCTGTCGGCAATCCAAGCTACCCCAACAATTTTTGTCTTATTATTAGTATGGTGTGGTGAGGATCTTGCTCTTGGCAGATGGTATATAGGTCCCCTATTTGGCACTATCAACAATCCTAGCTTCCCCAACAAGTTTGATGTAACTTCCCCCATTCTGACCCTATGATTCCAAGTGTTTCAAAGAGCTAATCCATATCAAAAACTGGATGTTTTGTGTTCTAATTTGAGATCAGAGAGCATGTTTCATGTACTTTCAATAATTAATTGGAAATTGGACTATTGCTATCTTTATTTTGACTATCGTCTTGGTATTCAGCAAATTCTATATATCATGTGGCTAACAGTATTCTGGATTTTATTGTGCTAATAAAAGGCAATGCAGCATCCAGGGCTTGTCGTTATGTGCATCATGTTGTTCGTGCTTGGAACTTGCTGGTCCATATGGTACCTTGTGCTTGTGGTAGTCCTGTTTGCCTGATGGTTGCATTCACCTTGTCGGGACTGGTATGTCTTGTGAAGAGTACTGGTATCATGCCTCATGGGCACCTTGCTTATGATATTGGCTAGTATAGGGGGCCAAGTGTGATGACACACGAAGCTTCAAGGCATTGTTTCTTCCTTGGTGGAAAACAATTATAGTGCTGCATTTGAACTTAAACATTGGCAACAACACTTAAGTGCTAATGCACATTGCTATGTTAAAGCACCTTATAGTGCTAGGTGCACATATATAATCTTGTGCAAATGTTATGATTTAACCCTTGGCTTAGTGTTGTGGTTGGGAGACTCCCTTTGGGGCAAAAGCAAGTGTTATTGATTTAATAAGTAAGGTCAACTATGGACCTTAGACATATTATGCATGAGTGATTGCAAGTTATATGTATGCAAAGTATCGGAGGGATCATGCTACATGACTTGAAAAAGGATCCAAAGAAATTATTTATAACGATTAAGGAAAGTTGACTTCTTACTAGAAAGCTGGACTGTTGAGCCCAAACAACCTGCACTTATGTTGAGGCCACTTTGTTCCTGAAATAGTGTTGAATCAGTATGTGATTGCTAACTGTAGAAGGTTGTTGCTAAAACTCTGCAACTGCATGCATGTCTATAGTAGAGTGAAGGAAAGGAGATGCACAGAGATTGGTGGCTGAGGAAGAAGGAAAGTGGTGGAAAGCAGGGGAGCTTGTCTCAGGTCAGACCACGCAAGTTATTCTCCTTTAATCTCTGAGCTATTATGAGCTTTGGATCTTGCTTAGGTCTATGTTGATCCTTTTTTATTAATCTGAATGAACTAATATACAAATATGCCTATATACATCTATCTACATATGTATAATATATGTATATTGATATATACACCTATGGGTCGCAAGCTAGGGCTTTGTATGGCCACTCCTATCTTTTGTGGAACCAACTATATGGCAACCTTTGTATTATTTTGCTATCTGGTTAAAATATTTTAGAATTCATTTCGAAGAATAGTTGGTAAACAAATAACCGAGTTATTATGCCTCCTACCTTGTGCTAGACCCTAAGGAATTGACGGCATCTTTAGGGGTTGTGCTTCTTTGATACAATCTTGGATATTAATTTATTCCTCTGCCTGATTTATACATGGAATTGTATAAGTGTGAGATTATTTGTGTGCTCTTATTAGTAACCCTGTTGTAAGTCTTTTTAGGATTCTTGTGGTTTGCAAGAATCCTGTAGCACCGTGTTTACTTGGAATAAGAGTAATATAGACCCTACTGTTATGTTCCTTCCTTTCAGGATCGTGGTTTAAAGGAGCACGGTGGAATGTTTGGAGCCCACCACTGTTGCAATAAAAATAGCTAGCGCAAAGGCACTCTGTACCATATCCTTAAGATGCTTCAACTGCAAACCTAAGTTCATTTAATACCAAGTATAGCTTGCACTGAGATCTCAGGGTTGTTTTAGCAATGCTCAGTGAAGTGACAGTGATATGGAAACTTCCCTGTGTCTCAGCATTAAGGGACTGTAGCTTATACACTTGATATGATTGGATCCATATCGGTTTTGTTAGAAGAAAGTAATTCCTTGTACTTTGTTTTGCATATTGATGATTGTTCTGAACTTACTCAATATGATATTCTATCGTACCTCTGTTATATTTCATTAGATGCTTTGTGTTTGTTCTATTTCGATGATAGATGCTCTGTATCTGTTGTGTGTCAATGTTAGATGTTCTGATTAATTTTTCTGAGGGCTTTACATCATAACCTTTCTGCCCCTTTTCCATTTTGATCTAGCCCAAACATTACTATGGGCAAAATAATGAGGTTGTGGTATGACTGACCAACTAGGCAGTCAGGGCACGACTCAGACCTGATCCGTAGATAAACTATTTTTCGGATGGTAAGATCCAAGATTTTATATCCACGCTTAACTTGTATGCTATGTAGTCATGGTGACTTTCCATTCTCAGCATTCAAATTCCAGAAGCTTTGTCCTGAGTTGGCAGGTTTGCTGTATGAACTCTATCTATATTTCAATTTACAGTTATTGTAGCGATTTAGCTAACCAAGAAGGAGTCTTGAGCTTGGTACTTAAGACTGAATCATAAATACAAGAATGTATATTCAGATATGTTATGTTGAGGATTGGAAATTAAACTGATGGCTAGTATTGTAGTATGGAAGATGAGATTGTCTCTTTGAAATATTTCGAGCCAATTTTTTTCAAATTTTCAATTACAATCAGCAGAGCAATACACAGTCGTTAGGGTTAGCCTTAAACCAAAACGATACTGAAGCAACTCTAACTAGAATGTACACCAGGATTCCGAGGAGGGCAAGGTGTGAGCATTGGTTAGAGGATCTAAATGCAGAAACAGAGTTGGAAGGAACTCTAACCAAGAATGGTGCCGATGATGGCGAGCATATGGTCAGAGGATCTTCTACTACTACAAGTACTGAAAAAAAACTCAACACCAAGTATGTGCTACCCAATCCAGTATGGAGTTGAGGCGACCATATGGCGGAGTGCTACGAATTACAATGCTATGAAGGGAAATAAGCAAGAATGCTGAAATACTCGACGTCAAGAATGTGCTTTCCAACCCGAGACAGAATGGGAGCTACCATATGACGGAGATATAAAGTATTACAATGCAGTTTCAGAATATAAAATAAGCATTACAAATCATGATTAAGCAAGATTAAAGAACTGTTGTCAGTACTACTGTCAGCTTACAATATGATAGAGAATTCCCCTGCCAAGAGCATAGAGTTAGAACAATTCAACGAGCATTTAAATAGGAAATTCTCCTTGCTTACTGGAAATACCGAGATTGATTTCTTCTCTCAAAAAACAGATTCAAGATTCTGATATGTTCAGATCTGCACCTTCAAATGTAAAACCAGCAACCTGAGATCACACTAAAACGGACATATCTGTCACACAACTCATCCAATTGACGTGAAACGAAAAACAAATGATGAAGGCGCCCAAGATTGGAACACAAAACAGACCCAAAAGTTTCTATTTAATTTATGCATGAATCCCAAGGCAAACACAGATGGTACGGCCCAATAAGAGGGGCGATTCACCTTTAAAAATCACAGCCTTCATTAAAAAATCTACAACTTACAGAAAAGGTTTGCCGTTCACATACAGAGAGATATAGACAATACCCATAATGAATTTTTGTCTTTTTTGACTTATGAATAAAAACACAATCTGCTATGAGGAATATGAATTCCTGAATCTCTCTAATATGCATAAATTGATCTATAAAACCACACACTGACTACAATGCATAAATCCCACTACAAAACAATCAAACTACACTATCTCACCACTAGTCGCTATCTTTCAAGCGAGAAGCAATGCCAAGCTAGGAGGCTTTCATTCCTCGAAGCAATCCCAAAGCCAATCCGGCAGCATAACATTCCTGTAGCCAAAAGATCATCCAAATGAGGACCAATGGCTTCCTTTTATAATTTCCGGTTGACCCTTCTCGAAACCCTAATATATTTTTTTTTTGGTCATACCCTAATTCTCCAATAGATGGCGTCCCACTTTCCCAAGCAAAACTTTGACTATATTATAAATTTTATTTCTTCCTTGAAGATTGGCGCCCAACTTAAACTTGGATTAAATCTTTAATAAGAATTATAATTAGTTCCTTAAATGAGGCGCCCACCCATAAAGAACATCTTTTAAAACAACTTAAAGTGAAGTAGCTAGGCCAAGGGGAAAGTCAACCGTGCTAAAACCAACAAGACCACTGACAGAAATAGAATTTACTAAAAATAGTAAATTCCTGAAGATGCTCAGAATGCCAAGAAGAACATATCACTGCGAAGCTCTCTGAAAACTCAGAAAGAATCTGCCATTGAATCAACCAACCTCAAGCAAGAGCATCCTTCAAAACAAGAAACCCTAATTTTACCTTCCGAGTAGCCTACGGGTCTTAGGAATAGGCCAACAGTCACTGGAAAGATCATGCTCGAGAAGGGGACATTACACTCTTTAATACCATGTCTCCTGAAGGCTTGATTATCCCTGTATACTGACACATCAATAAGTAAAATATCATCTGGTATGGCCTTAAGTTTTTTCCATGATTAATTAGGTCCTCTGCCTAATTATGTATATGTTCCTATGCCTATACACAAGTAGGTGTATAGAGACATATACATGAAATGGTGTTTATACTTTGCCTTGTTAACCGTGTTCTTTGAAAACCACGATTTCGGTCTATACTGAAGGAAACAAGGATTGTTTGAATGCTTGTACAAGTCAGTGCCTTGGTAGTTTCCTTGTGAGGATATATGAATTTCTATGGTTATTATTGCTAGTATGAAGCATGGGATTGTTTTATAATTTTATTTGTAATTTGGTTTCTCCTTGATCTTGGATTGTCATACTGCATTGGTAGATTCTGTGCAGTCTTCTTAACAATGTCCCTGGCTGTTTGTAAGTGTTTTTCCTTGAAAGGTTGTGGTAATTCTCTTGGGTTGAATGCTACTTGGAAACCTTCTTGTTGTTGCTTTCTTGAAAAGTCATAAGGATTATTTGATGTTAATTTATAAAACTGCAGTAACAATGTTGGGATAGTGATTTCAGTCATGACATAGAAATAATTACAAAGTGCCCTGCATGTTGGGAAAAGTATTAATGGTTGTACCTTGTAAAAATTTGCTTGAGATGTTCTAATGGGCTAACCTCATTCCTGGATGTTTTCTTAAGAAAAATTTCATTAATGGATCTATTGTACTTAACTTCTGATACTCATAAATCGTTTGCTTATTTAAAGGAATAGACATTTCCAGCTTTATGCTGACTCAAGTCTGCATGTTGATTATGCCATTGTGCAAGTTGAGGACATTCAAAAGCTTATATGATCCAAGCTTGTACCCTATTTTTGAGAAGCTAATCCTCATTGTTGTCTTACAGTATTGTAAATTAACATGTAGCATTATTAAGCTTGTTGTATATACATTTTGTAATAATGATTTTGAGAATGCTTGCTTGTCTTAGTATTTTGAGTTGTTATTCAACCTACTCTGTACATGGAAACATGTAGTGCAAGAGTTTGCAAAGTGCATCATGCTCACAACCGAGCAGTTATTTATATACAGAGATAGCTATGTTTCACTTCATAGTCTTGGACTAGAGTTGTGTTACTGGTTGTATCCTACTCCAACTAAACTCCTCACTTCAACCTTGTATTCTTGAGAAATATTGTATACATGTTATGTTCCCAGTAGTTTGTCAGGCAACAATTATTCCTGATTTCTTAATACAGTATTCTTTTCTTATTTGAATGTGCGTGGTGGGTTGCTATTCATCTATTTAGTATTATTGTTTCCATGGTGCATTGGTATTAATCTCTGACTCAGCAGAGTGGTACTGTGGCTTACCTTGCACTGTTATATTCGTATGGCTGGATTGGTGTCTTTTGCTTAAAGGCAAGCAACCTTGGACTGCTTTCATTTCATGATGTAAAGTGTATTTTGTGAATGTACACATTACCTCTTGTAAGCTCACTATCAATATCAGGAATCCTGTTTTATAGTGGTTGGACCAAGCCCTAAGCGTAAGTAGCGACAGTATTGCTTGATCTTGGCATGTATACTATGGTGGGTTGTGCCGATAAGTAATCATGAAGATGGATAGTAAGATGTATTATTAGTTCTCTGAAGGATTTTGCTGTATGAGCTCTGCCCAGCAGGTAGAATAGCTTAATCCTTGATGGAATCAGAGGTCTTGTTGAGTTCTGTTGAGTTACAGCTCTGCCATCTATAAGAGGCTAGAGCAGCAACATAACTTTGTTGATCTTAGGAAAATTTGTTGTTATTAATCAGTTGAATTTACCTATATCAGAACCTTGTTATACACAGGAATATTATATTGTGCATCTCTATTGCCTAGAGTATAACATATGAATGATTGACTTGCTAGATAAGATTGTTCTTGAATATAAGTTTGTAGGTCTGTTGCTTTCAAGTAATGAGGGTGGATATAACAACTCCCCAGTTAGCATGTTTGATAATGTCTCTTTTGATAGGATGTAAATCTTATCTTGTTATATATTTAGTCTTCATGCGGTACAGTAACTTTTGGTGATAAGTAACTTGGCTGTGGTCCTCGCTTTAGTAAGTGCTCAATGCTTTCTGAAAATTTCTGTAAGCTCTCCTCTTGACTGTCAAAGGAATTCAGGTTTTTACCTTTGGAAGATGTTGTTGTCTTGTAAGTGCTTTTATAGCTCTACTGAATGCTTTGGTGCCTACTGATGTGCTCCTCTATCCTGGTATCACTCTTCTCGACTTACATTGATTGGTAAACTGAAGCTTGGATCTGATTCTTGTTTCTATATATGAATCCATGCGTAGAGTAATTAAGGGAGATAATAGTACTGCTCTTTCACGTATGATGTGAGATGTTCTTTCAGTTTAATGTCATCTAGAATTTGTCGCTTATGCCAAACTTGAAAGAGTAGAGACCATATGAGCAACTGTAGGAATGTATCACCCTAAATTATGGTCTTCAATGACCATGTCTTATATGAATGTCAAACCAAGGATAGCATTCGGCCTTGATCTACATTGGCCTGAACCTTGCACTCTCCTCTATTGAGCTGCCTTTTGAACATAGGGGTTGCACACAACACACTCTAGGTTGAGTGTAACTAATCAAATTTGCTAGTGCATAACAAAGTCCCCCATGCACATTTCTAAACCTAGCTGTTAGATAAAGGGGGCACTTTGATTCAATGGCCTGCAAGCGAATGTAGGTTCAGGAGAAATTCTATAACCAAGTAGTACATCTTGCACTTGGTTGATCTCATTGTGCCCAGTAGGCCTTATTCCTCAAATGAGACATTTGTACGAAGTGCAGGGATGCCAAGGGCTACCCACATTGGGAACTAGTCTTTCAGGGCTGTATAGTAGTCTCCCTTGTAATTACAAGGGGTTGTTCTCATCTTGGAAACCCATACAAGACCTGATATAACCAAGCAGAGGGTACTCCAACACTCGATTGCATGGAATGCAGGTGTTGGAGATAATGTTATGGACCTGAGAAGAATTCCAATCACCTTCTAGGATCCACTCAATGCAGAGTTAGTTGGGCTTGATCATATAGCTATGATTTACCACTATTGATAAAGAGGAATTGCCTCAACCAAAGTGGCTACCTTGAACTCTACCCTACAAACTCCCTTCAATGAGGGATATGTAACTTTGGGATTGCATCTAGTCTTTCTTGCAAGACTAGGATAGGTGGGAAAGAAACTCTATGAGCCTTCCCTGACTAGATAATGTCATGTCCCTCTTTTGTCAGGGACATCATTGAAGACCCTTAGCCTTAACCATTTCCCGAGGACTAAGGTAAAAGAAAGAAGGGAAAGAGAAATAAGTGATTTTGAATGAACATATGTAAAAAGTACTTTATGTTATAAAAATCACTTAAGTTGGGGCCCTTTAAAGGTGATGAGCGTTTTAAAAGAAATCTTCCTTATGATTTGAATATATGCTTCCTTCCCTTTTGGGCGTGCCCCTTGGGGGAAGTTGTATAAAAATAAAGGAAGGTTTCATTTGGAGGTATGTTATATTTGATATTCAAAATCTTGGTCATTAATCATGAAATTGCTTGAGCCATTGATTTGAAGACGAAAACCTTCAAGCATAGAGTTAGAGGACGCAAACCCTCTTCCTTCATTTGGGGTAGCTTCACCTAGAGGCTGCCATTGAGTTATCTATTTCTTCAAAGGTGTTCTAAACACCATCTTTTGCTAATTCAGGTTGGGCGACTTGCCTTTGGAGGTTGGCGACTTGATTGGTGGATGTTTTGCTCATGCCTTGGGGTGATTTTATGCCCTAAGTGGCATTCTAATTTTATTCTAATATTTATGCAATGTGGCAACTTGACTTGGAAGGATTTTGACTTTATTTTGAAGGTCATTATTGCCTTAAATATTCTGAAAATAATTTCTATATTTTTTCCAGCTTTGGCAATTTGAATTGGAGGGCTTTGTGGCTCCAAATACACTCAGATTTTCATAATAATTTCTGCATATCAATTAAGTAATATTTATGCAATTTTATGAACGTTTCGCTTGATAGATCAGCTGCAAATTTCAATCAAATATTCCCACGGGGGGGTGTCTAGGGTTTGAGGGTTTATTTTCCTTTTTGAAGGGTTAAATTGCTTGTTTGGATTAGCTACTTGGTGCTTTGAGCTTAACATAATTTTGTGCTAATTTTGGAAATATTTTGGCAGCTAGGGTTTGCTGGAAATAAAAATAAGAATTGACTATTTACCTAAGGTTTTGCAAAAAATCAGAATTAAAAAAAAATTCCTAATTTGGGACATTTCAGATAAGGATATATGTCTTTCATCAGACTTGAGAAAAAGTTGTTGACTCCATTTTAAAACATGAATTGGGATTGTGGAGACTCTGCTATACTAACTTCCAACCAGCGAGTTAGTACTCCAAGATTTACACTCGTGTCAAGATTTATGCTCAGGGTAAATTTCATCCAAGGGGTAAATATTGACGTACTTGGGCAAGTATGCAAAGCCAGATCTTTGATGAGTTGCTTACTATTAGTGGTTTGCTGGCATAAATGCCTAGTTTTTGAGAAAAAAACTGGTTGGATTTTTCAAGGATATGACAGTTGGGTCCTCCTTATTTTGTGGTCTGGTAGAGCTCTTGTGGCTTGTCCATTTTGGAAGTATTGATGATCTCAACTACGACAATGATTCTGGCTCTTTTATGACATGGTGAGACACTTGCAACTTTTTCAATAACATGAAGCATGTCATCCTTGATGAATTTTACCTTTTTGAGGGTTTGTCACGTGTAATCCTTTTGCCGATTGAGGAATGGGTTTGAAAGTGGAAGAGAGGGACTCTATACCTTCTCCTTTGTTTGAAATTAGATATCTTCAGAACCTTCTCAAAAATAAATAAAGTCAAAATTAGCACCGTCTATTAATAATGGTTTCAAAAAGGTGTCTCTAGTTATCCCTATTGATCCAATGAATCTCCACAATTAGATTAATGGGCTTAATGAACACGCATTGATCTATCAATTTCTAGGCATCAAGCCCACTCTTCTGACAATAATAAAGTGGACACTGACTAACTAGAAGCTTCAAAAAAATTCACTGTGTATATATTGCCTCAGTTTTACTTCCTTGTGGTGTTTGGGGACCAAATTATTGGGAATGGGTGTTTGAAAATGGACTCTAGCTCATGGGTTACACTTCTTATCCTTCCTTTGGAGTTCCACATGAGTTCTCTATTGAGCTAATAGAAGACTTTGTGGACACATTAAATGGCTTGAGATATTACAAAGAAGCACTCCAACCTCAGTTACACATGGACTTATGTGGATGTCAACCTTTCCAAGCCTCTACCAGCTTCAATCTAAAGAGAAATAGACAAATAAAATTATACAAGAGAAACAATACTAACATAATCTTTAAGCTAAAAACAGAATAGGAAAAATGACATACACACAAGATTACATAGTACACAAGATTTCACTTGGGAAACCCCTTATAGGAAAAAAGACAGCACAATAACCTTTCTTCTTTATTATATTAACTCAACTATTTTACAATACAATAACGTTCTTCAAAGTTTTGCTTTACCCTAATGCATGTGAGAGTATTTGTAGGCACACCAATAGAAAACTGTCAAAGCGATATTACAATACCATGGGTACCAAAATCATGGGCCAAAGCCACCCATAAACGCACCCATAAGGTCCCAAAAAAATTTGGGGTGCTGCCCCGAACCCCACTGGGGCTAATCGCCCCTTACACCCCCAAACAAAGGGCCTCCAGCCCCAGGCTGTCGCCTCATGCCATCGGGAAGGTCATCCACCCATTTCGCATGTATAGTCTAGATGAGTGTAAATCGTGTAGAGTGTAAATCATGAAAAGTGTACAGCACATTTCCAACATTATCAAGCACATAAATTTCTTGACTAGCAACAACTTGATTGTGATAATATTTCATTTGAGTGTAGATCCTGCATCGAATAAGGACAACTAGAATTTGATCATCCTGAAAAGCAAAAGCGTGATTTTGAACATGGCAGTAAGTGAAGGATGCATCCAAAGCAAGTTCAGATGAGCATTGGAAAATGATGAAAAAGAAAAAGATGAGCTGATAAGAGTATCTTCAACTCTAATGCAGATTTGCAAGGACAAGCCACCCCTTTCAATGTATTTGTCAAATAGGTATTAAATGAAGAGGAGCAACCTGAACAAGAAGAGAAAGCCAAATATGTAGATTCGGGTCAAGAAGACATTGGGGGGGCAAGGGGAAAAGCAAACCAATGAGAACAAGATGTTGGGGGAAAAGCATTTGCTACCTCAAGTATGATCACCAACACGGCCTACAGCAAACCAACCTATCGAAGAGGACCAACATTCTGAGCAATCATTGCAAAAACAAAGAAGAGTTAGGAAATCAACTCGAGACTGTCTGCAACCAAGGGAAACTGGGCATCAATCAAGTGCCATCTTCAAAATCCAAACCAGATACTTGATAGACCAGAATATTGGGAAGGACGATGAAATCAGTAGCCTTGCAAGAACATCCCTAAGAGCTACTCAGTTCTCATTGGAATTTAATGAAAATTCGGAGAAAAGGTAACATGATTTGCCGACCTCGATGCCATGTGCTTTCTCTGAGAATCTAAATCCTTGCATAGTTATATATTTTAACATGCTAATCTTTTTTAAAATACAGGTAGAGGAGATGCAGGTACTAATTTTGATTGGGCATTGCATAGAAAACGGGTACACCTTGATGACAGGTTTCAACAGTATTGCAGTAGGAACGGATTAGCTGACATGCAAAAGCTATTGGACAGTAGCATTAATGGTTTGGTGAGGATATATTTTTTTGTAAGAAAATGCTTGACATTCTAGCAGTAAATATTGATATAGTTTATTGAGTCTTTATAGTTTAGATATTCAGTAGCGTACTAATATATGTTTTATATGCTCTAACGATAAAGATGTTCAGGGTACTTGCATAAACACCAATAGGAAGTACGGTAATTAATGTGAGGATGAGGTTTTTTCTGTACTATTAGATTTCAAAATTGAGTGGGATTCACTTAATATCACCCATCTTTACCGCTTTTTTGGCACAGATCTATTGCATGCATCTACTCGTGAAACATATTAGTTTGAGAATTATAATTTTTTCCTGTCTATAAATTATGCCAATGTTATTGTATCCATACCCCATGCATATTGAATTATAAATTTAGAATCTTTATGTTTACATGTAAGTGAGGCGATTCTGATAGTAAATACATTATTTACATATTGAAGACGGAAGGACTCATATAGTTTCTTTTGAAAAAAGATATATGATAACTATGAAATAAATTGCTACATAGTTAGTTATGGCTAACACCATGACTTCTTTGGTAATCATGAAAGCAACAAAGTTACGTAGAACCAACTAAGCATTGAAAATTTATTTGAAACAAAGGTATCTGCATACCTCAGTAGCAAGTAAAGCCTTCACCAACTCAGACTGAGAAGATGCTGCAGATCAAAAAACACGTCAACTAACAACTGCAAATACTATTTTAAGTCATCAACACCCAGAAGAAAATACTGCAGGTGAATAAATGAACCCATAAATGATCAAACCGCCCACACATACATGTTATTGGCTCTGTGTTCAAAAAGGCCCCCCTTCCCCTGATGGCAGTATACAACTGCAAATTCATTGACACATAATTAGGCATCAAACTAAAGAACAAGACCAATGATGCTCAAAAATTGCTAGCAAGCCAAAAATAAAAGTAACTTTTTTAAGGAGATTAATGTTAGTTTACGAGGAATATAAGAAATAAGTGCATGGGTGCCAATCAAGAAAAATGATGAAGGCAACAGAAGTTTCTTGTGACTAAAATCATAATATCAGAAAAAACACAAAAAATCTATATTTTTAAGTTTTTACCATTTAAATAAGAACTCATATAAATTCAAAGGTCCTGAAGAAAGCAAATGACAAAATGTGATACAACTACGAATCAGGACCACTACCACATGGCATAGTTTAACAGTTCAAGATGGAAATTTGGAAACTTGTCCGCAATTTGTCTCTACCATAGTTACCATGGGTGAAAAATATAATGCTTAAGATTAATTTAAGGATTAACCCAAATCTTTTTCATCTATTTATCATCATAATAGAAAGTGAATTTTCTTGATATTCTCTTGAACCACAACATCTTCTTGGAACCATTCACAAAATGCTTCCCTAAACACTTAGTTTTCCCACAGAATCATCATTTAATCAAATTAGAAAGTACAATTTTGTCATCCTACCCACCAAAATTGCACTTGAAGTGAATACCACAGTAAGATATGCCCTATCAAAGAAAAATGTGCAGCATAAATGAACCGTGCATGTGATGCAGGGGACATTTGGCTGCAAAATATCTAAAACAATGCAAAACCAGCAATCAGACATTAATTGCATTCTTTTATGTTTTAATGAAAAACATATGGTCCTTTTGGGGTTTAGTTTTTTAAGAAACAGTTTGTAGGGCCTTCTTTTCACATGTCAGTGTAGACACCTAATTTTAGTACAAGACCCTATTCCATAATGTCTTTTCCCCATTTTAGTAGAGGTTGTTTCTAGGACTTCTCCCACACTAGCTTCTATTTGGCCGTTCAACCTTCTAAATGCATTTGACACCACAAAAACATCTATTACACACATCTCTATGCTTCTTCTCATGTCTCGCACCTTTGTTTTGCCTAGGACAGAATCGATGGGCGCATCAATTCTGCCCTTGGCGGAAATGGCAGGCCCGCCATTTCCATCTGCCACTATTTTGTAGGCCCTTTCGCCTTTGGTTGGATTCCTTGTGACTTGATATTGCTATTTTCTATGGTCAGCCTTAGCTTGTGTCATCGTTCAGAGCATCCTATTTATGCCAAATCATACCAAGCCATTTCTCTAAGTATCATGTATCAAAGAAGAGTTGTGTGAACCAACAAGTTCTACTCCACCTTCAAGTTTAACCAGACCCTTGCCATATATATTGTTACACTTGCATGAAGTCATCCATCTTCATACTTAACCTTTGTGACATCACCTCTTGTACCAAAAGAAGGTTTAGGTAAATGTGCATATAGTTGCATCTCCGCCTAGGGAAGAGGAGGTCCAAGCCCTTGAGATTCCATTTACACTACACAAGAACTATGTGGGGCTTGTTTTTGTTTGCCTTTTTTTGTGGCCCCTTTCACCTTTGGTTAGATTCCTTACGCCTTGATCTTTGCTTATTGCTATTTTCTAGGGTCGGCCCCAGCTTGTGCCATGTCCTAGAGCATCCTACTTAACCAAGGCAAACCAAGCCATTTCTCTAAGTACAATGTATCAAAGAAAAGTTATGTGAACTAGAAAGTCCTACTCCACCTTCAAGTTTGATCGAACCCTTGCCATATCTATTGTTACACTTGCAACAGAGTCATTCGTCTTCATAATTCAACCTTTGTGACATCATCTCTAGCACCTGTTGACACTGTGGATTGCACCCTTGAAAAAATGTTGGGCTTCTCTCTTCCACACAGCACAATGGAGACTCCCTTCTTGCTATGGGTCTGGCAAAACTGAGGGGAGAATCTCTAGATAAGGGCTAGCTCCCTTTGATGCATCTTTGTTGTCTTTTGCTACTACTGCTAATACTGGGGGGGGGGGAAGTGAGAAGGAATAGCCACCACAAAAAACTACTCTAAGTGGTGATGCACCAAATGATGTTGATCTACTCAACTATTCACACTTCAAACCAAAAAGGGGGTGAACATACACTTTATCTAGCAAAAGACCAAACTGTAGGGAGCTTTAAAAGGGAGGCTTAATGAAGACACAAGAAAAGGAACTTACCACAGGCACTGTAGAAAACACACTGTCTGATAGCTACTCTTCTGTCTCTGTGCTCTAGGGGAAGCACTTCCAGTTAACCTGCAGAAATGGCTTTGGCTACACTAGGTGTGTTGGTGTCAATTTGTGGAAGCATCAAGCTAAAATGACTGAACACAAAATTGATATACAGACACTCAAAAGCATAGCCAGTCAGATAGAGGTAAAAAACATTCTTATTGATCAAAGGTGAAATTTGGCAAGGCTTCGCCTTACAAAATGAGAGATATCCTTCTCAACTTGAGAGGTTACAATATATAGCATGAAAAAGAAGACTATGGCGCCTCTTTCAACAAGTGGCCCATGCTGCATTGAATACATTGAAAAGAGGAAGTCCGGTGAAGGAACCATGCTGGGGCAGTCACAAGCCTTGACTTTGGCGTTTAAATCATATTAAATGTCTCTTCAAAAGCATGGGTTGCTTGATCCTTTGAAATGGCAAGGCTGCTCCTCTTTATGAAACTTATGCGACTGTCCGCTCATCCATGCTCAAACGAAAAAAAACAGGGCGCGCCATTGAATGCTTGCGCTCTTTGATAACCACTTGGTGGAGACTGTTTCACCCGCAACAATAACTTCTCCTGTCGACACCTTCTTTTGCCACCTGGACTGCTTAATTCATGTCTGTGCTTGGCTGGGTGCATCTTTTAGAACATTCCAAATGTTGTCATATGTGTGCGTGGCCATGTTTTGGATTCTCTATTTTGTTCCCCTTTTCCTTGCTATTTTGTCACTTTTTGGCAATTTGAGCTCTCTCAGGCTCCTTTCTCAGCGGACTTTCTTTGCCATGCGCGGGCCCGTCTCTAAGCATTTGAAACTCAACGGCTATTTTGCTACCTTAAATTTGATGTTTGCGCGCCAGTCATCCTTTCGGTTATTCCTTCGACTTTCTGCAATTGAACCTTCAGCCTTGTGTAATTCCTTCGACCTTTTGCAATTGAACTTTCTCAGAGGGAAGGTGTCCCTTCGGGCTTGGAAAAGGTCCTCTTTTGGGTCGCCGAGAGCCCCCCGCAAGGGTACCTGCCCTTCGGGCTCACTTGTCTTCTCCATTCCTTCGGGCATTTTGCCCGAAGGAAATCTTGTCCACCATCTTGGCCTTTCTTTGGGTTCCCAATCCTTCGAATTCCTTCGAACAAAATGTCCGAAGGAATTCGCCCGAAGGAAATGTGCCTTCAAGTTTTGGTCCTTTCTATTGACAAATTCCTTCAGACAAGAGTCCGAAGGAATTCCTTCGGACTTTTTGTCCGAAGGAACTTACCTTTGTTCCTTGTGTTTTCCTTCAGACGGACCTTTGTCTTTTGCCGTGGATTTCCTTCGGAAAAAAGTCCGAAGGAATCCTTTGCCTTGCTCACTTTCTCGAAGGAAAACTTTCCTTTCGGCCTCCTCTTTAATCCCTCCTCAAGGGCACTTTGGGCCCCGAAGTTGTCCTTCGGAGCCTACTGCAAGGTCTGATTGGTCACCCGCCTGCCCTCCGCAAGGGTACTTGACCTTCGAAGTCTTTGTAAAAGGACTTGCATTTCTTTGAACTGGCCCATCCTTTTGCCAAAAGGTTTGTCCAAGGCAATTGCCCAATGAAATAAGCCCCATATCAAGCCGAGAACCTACAGGACTTTAGATCTTTCAATTTTTCATAAGGACAGGGCTATTACAAAGGAAAAAGAAACATTTGTAGTAAGGTGGATGCATCCAAAACTGACGCCTCAGGACAGCAGGGAAAGAAGGAGACTGATTTTTGGCTTGCAAAACCAAAATGGTCAACAGCACCAAAAGAAGCTTTAGGAGAATGTACATATAGCTACATGTCCACCTACGAGAAAAAGGAGATCCAAGCTCTTGCTCGAGATTTCATTTACATTGCACAAGAACTATGTGGAATCTAATTCTAGCATATGGGTTACATAGTTGCAACTCCCTTAAAATTTCCCAACGAATAACTTGTTTTTGTTGTGAGTTGATGGCAAACTAGGTCAAGAGAAGGAAGAAGATATCATTTAAGACATTCTGTCCATGATTATCGAAAAGCGCAAGTACGGGACTGTACAACATCCCGAGACGAACCTGCACCAAAAATTACAGATCCAAAAACAATGTGCAATACAAATTGGGCATAGGAAGACACAGTCATTGGTTATAGACAAGCAATACAAATTGGGCACAGGACGACACAATCATTGGTTATAGACAAGCAACACCGATTTTGCCCTGGGCAAAATTGTCAGTCAAGGAATATGTGTTGTCTATTCCTATAAAGTTAGCAACTCAGATTTCACACAGGCAAATACAAGTCTGCACGGTCTAGAACCACTTCTAGACTTTAAAATTGATCGAGTGTGATTGTTCCATCTCTTTTGATTTTCATATTGTCCATTGCTTATTCTATAATTTCAATTATGCTTTTTTACTATTTATGGCCACTAAGGCAGATCTAAATTACTATTTGACATCATTAAATGGTACAGCTCTTTAGTGCATCTTGTTTTATTAATTGTGCTAAAGTAAATCATGGTAAATCCACAAAACAATAAAACAAATTGATGAACCCCTTAGTTCTTTGAACACTCATACGTTATAGGTTTACGCTTTGCGGTGGTTGTTTTTCTAATTTTTAGATTTGATTTTCAAATCTACATGTTTTGATCAAATCCTAACTTCATTTGCCTATTTTTGCTTACAGATTATATCCACGTTCAAAATTAGGTGCACACACCTTTGTTCCTTGAGCGCACATATATTTTGAGGTTACCTATGGTCTTATTTCAAATTTGATTTTCAGATTTGCCTCTTGCTTGTGCCCATTGCATTGACCATGGATACCACTAGTGAGATTCATCCTTCTATGGTTGATGTCAGTGCTAAGGACCAATCTCTTACCAATAGAGTACCCATTATTCCTTCTTTGGATGTTGATAGTGACAATGAAACCTATGATGATCCACAATTTGCTAAAAAAGTTTACCAACACAGTGTTGCAACCATTGCTAGCTTTAGAGCATATATTAAGAAAAACCCTACAAGTGTGCAATATTTATTGCATAAATTAAAAATTGCACAACAAAAGCTTAGGAATAAGGATCATTTTCATGAGCAACCTACTATACATTCATTGGATGGTTCTGCTATGTCTACATCAGGTAGTGAGACTAGTGCTCCTTGTAATACTAATCCTCCTTTGTCTCCGCCTAGTGCTACCACACCTGCTCATGTTAATGTTCCTAATCCTATGCAACTTAAGGCTTCTATGGTTCCTCCTACCAATTCAACAACAAATGTGTTTCCACAAACACATCCATACATTACATCTCTTGGTCTTGGACATGGTCAAAACACCAATCATGCCTCTCATGCACCTAATGCTAACCATAAGAAGACACCTATTGCTACACATACACATATCAATGCTAATCAGACACCTAGTGGTGCACCTACTGATCCGGCATCACAACTACTAAATGACATGAAAACATAAATTTCATAACTATCTCAAATATCCAGTAAACCTAGACATGTAGTTTCATCTTATGACATATTACACAACCCTTTGGCTATGGAAGTGCTTGTCCACCCATTGCTTCCTTTGTTTCAAGTGCTTAAGTTTACATCATTGAGTGGCAAGGGGGATCCATCAACTCATCAATGTTTCAAATTACGGCATAAGATTCAAGATCTAATTGATAACAACACTATTCGAATCAATGGGCATAATTCTACATTGAACGAATTTGTTGCAACCCCCAACCAACACTTGCAAATCTTTAAACAATCTATTGTCAAATCTCACCACTCCAAAGCAAAACAATGTGCATATGACGACATCTATACATTAATCAACTATTCTACCTACGCATGAGATTGACATGGTTTCGAGCTCTCAACAACAAGCGCCTTGCACCACATTTTATGACCACAAGATACCAAACAATGAATCAAACAATGGTCCTTTATACATACATGGTTTTGATGACTATCATCCTTCTATCACGCATGGCATTATGATTGACAACAATTTGAGCGAAAACCTTACTTCTGTGTAACTCCTATCCATTTGAGGCTATACTGAGAAATTTACTTGGTATGACTATAATACTTCAGAGTTACGATGGTCATGCATGCACACCCCTAAGTGGTATTACCCTACTAGTTTCAGTCGGTCCTCAGACCCTCCTAGTTTGGTTCTATGTGGTATCAGTTACAAGATCATATAATCTATTATTGGGATGCACATGACTTCGTCAAATAAGAGCAATACCTTCTACACTACACCATTCACACCTCAAATATCTCATGTGCAAAATAATTAGGTACATACCATTCGCACCTCAAATATCTCATGTGCAACCATCTAGTGCACCCTAAATGAAGCAAATCATCCACCCTCGTGTGATCCATGCAACTATTCCAACACCATCCTATATTGTCCCTAACGACACCATCATATAGTGTGAGAGCTCCTAGAGCTCTGATTCCTATAGTTGCACCTTCGAGATTTACAGCACCTAGCCATCTACATCCTAAGATTGATTTGCGACCTCTCACTACAACCCCTGTTTTACCACGACATATTCCTACACGTGCTACAACAACTCCTCAAGCCCATCCTAAACATATTTTTATTTGGGATTATAATAGTTATTTCACATCTAGTGACTATTTTTTCAATACTTTGAGCAACACATCTAACTCCTATAGTCTAGGATCTGACATTATACCAGATCATTGGTTAGCCATGCTAGCCCGCATCTTGTACTTCAATGATACATCTTTATTGTACTATAGTCTTCTTGTTGTGCATATCTTATTTTATGTGTTGTATCTTCCATGTTATTTTCTCCCTTGAATTTGATTGCATTCTTTTATCTTCTTAATTTGACACCTTGATAATTGGCTTCTCTTGCATTGATATTCTTCTAGCCCCTTGGGTAATGTTGCCTACTATGTTGCATTGGCCCTTGCCCGTTTGCTTGTTCATCCCATTCTAGGCACTTGCATCGGCTTCTCAATGATACAACATATATATCGAGACCTTCTCAATGATACAACATATATATCGAGACCTTTGTTTTAGCATACATTGTGTTCTAAGGGAAGTTGCAGGTTGCTTGGAATCCTCCTCATATTCTTCCTCTTGATTGTGCCCTTTGGCTTCTGTTGGCCAATTCTTGGCCCACATACCAAAATTCTGACTGGTTTAAAGAGATGGACATGATCAAGAAGTGGAGGACCAGAAGAAGCAGAAGTGCAAAGGTTCGTTTCTTTCAGGACTCTTTTTCACTGAGTATTTTCTTTCGGAGTTTTGTTTAGGCTAAGTGTTGGAATTTCTTCAGACATTTTGCCCGAAAGAAAAGTTCCGAAGGGCAAGTTACTTCATTTGACAAGTGTCGAGAATTGTTTCAGACATTTTGTCCGAAACATTTCTTCCGAAGGGCACTTACAAAATTTTCGAAGGGTTATTCAAGGCAAAGTGAACCAAACAGAAAAGCCGAAGGGTACTTTTCCTTTCGGGAAAGGCCATTTTTAAGAATGTCGAACAGTCCACTTTCCTTTCGAGAGGTCACTTTATCAAAGCCAAAGGGTATTTTCAATTCTTCCAAAGGGCATTTTCAAGCTTTCCAAAGAGTCTTTTTCCAAGGAAAGTGTCCTATATGATTCCCCTAAAGGGTCATTTCTTCAGGAAAGTAGTCAATACAAAAGTCCCAAAGGGTATTTCTTCAACAAGAAGCCCGCAGACAAAAGTCTGAAAGAAATGCCCTGGGGAATTGGTTTTCAGTAGAGCAATGACGTTCTTACAAATGTCAAATTCAATCATAGAAGATAGCCGTTGAGGTTCAAATATCTCGGTGATGGTTGTGTGGACGTCAAATACATTCGTGCATACGTCAAATACAGGCGCACAGATGTCAAAGTGAAGCCTCATGAAATAGATGTTTGGGTTCAAAAAAAAATAGGATCAACGGCTCACGTTCAATCACACAGAAGATCCAACAACGAGCGACGACTGACAAGTTAATGGGCTCAGACAAATCAACGACACGGGTTCAATCGCGGATTTAGATCAACAGTAAGGGACATAATAGGTCTTTTAGACCTAGTATAGATCAAAGGTCAGCAACTCGTCGACGAAAAAAGACCAGGGATCGAGCAGAGTGTCGTCTATTATAACTATAGGAAAACCAATAATCTAGATTGGTTTTCAACCTATAGTTAATTCCGGTTCATGTCCCAAAGCATAGAGCATGTATGTGATTAATGAAAATAGCGGCCCGAGCCATGCTTTTGACAAACCGCCGCTCAAAGCACACACGGCATGGCTTTGTCAGTTTTAAGATATGAGGACCTTGTCCTCATAATGAAGCCAAGTGGAAGGTATGGTGAGATTCATGGAGAAAATTTGAGAGATTAGAGAAACAGTTGGAGCATTCAATAATGATCAAAACCTTCAAAGATATTTTCTCCTTGAAAGGATCATGACTCACCATATAAAAACAAACTCTTGTCCTCTAGTGCACTTTTCTCAGCTAATGAGAAGAACTTGGGAACTAACTGGAGCTATTGAAGGATAAATGTTGATGGACTTGTCCTGATTGGACAAAGGGGTGGTGGGGCATCCCTTGAAAGGTGGAGCTCATTCAATGACCATGGACAATGTGCCCCTCTCCTTTATCTCTCTATTTTTCTTCCCTCTTCTATATATACCATTCTTTTCATTTGGAAAAAGGTTCTCCGATTTGAAATTTTTAGAGACTAGTTCTGGCAATTTTAGAGGAACTGAGATACTGTTTGAGATATTGCAAAATATGCTCAATTTGATTAGGCTCGACCCTACCAAGCATTTGTAAGAACTACCTCTTGATGCAATAAAGGATTTTCTTGGCCTACCTCTTGCCTTGGATATGTGTCTATTGAGTTGCGCCCTATGGCATTGTGTGAAGGAGAATCTTCCTCGTCCATGGTCCATCTTTCTAGCCTTGTTTAGGGAATTTTTCATTGGTGTTTGCAGGTCTAGTTGAGTGCTCTTTCCACCATTGATGTGAACTTTCAGTGAGTCTTAGAACTCCTCTTTGTTTGCATTCATTGCTTCTTGAACCTCCTCCATGAAATATTAATGAAACCAGCTTGATCTTGAGGTTGTGTAAGTCAGTATTGTCCTTTGCAGAACTAGTGTGGGTTCAAGCTTATGGAAGTTTCCCGTTTTATTTTGGTGCATCGCCTGGTTAGCTTTCTTAGAAGCCCTTATACCTTTTCTAACCCTTTTCCCCGTGGAGCATTAGTTTAACTTTAGTTTTAGGTGATCTACCAAGAGGAAGCCAGCCTTCTCCGAAGGTTCAACCTCACTACAAGATACCCACAACCTAAGGTTGTTCCAATATTGTCGCTGGGAGTGAGAGACCCTGAAAAACTCTCCCAGAAGGGTGCAATTCTAGCCTACAACAGTTTCTGGCATGCCCAGTGGGACTATGTTGTTTACTGAGTGAAGAGTTTTGGTGTTCTCTTCATCCAATCAGCCTTTGGAGGCATGTGTGCAAATACCAATGGCAACTCCAAGTATTCATCAGCTGGTATAAGCAGCCCAAGTGCATAATCATCATTATCTGGTATGTTCAAGCAATCATCTTTTGATCAACATGTTTGTTCTCTACCTCAACATCACACTTATCAAGCTAACAATGTTTATGTGTTCCCCCCAAGTGGCCCTCAAACAACCTATCAGCCCTATCATGGCCTTTGCCCTCCTCCGACTCCTGCGTATGACCAAGATTAGTGTCCTTTGCATTCAAATCAGTCCTATAATTCCCCTTGGCAAGACTATGTTTATCCTGTTGCATCCTTGTCAGGATTCAAGCAAGCATTATTAGATTATATTGAGTTGATAAGGGAGATTGCTAGGGGTTTAAAACTTTCTTCAGTCATCCCTATTCATGTTCTACAAGAGGCAAGGAATGCTCTTCAGCTAGTCAAGGACAGATGGTCAGTTTGTGAGGATGAACAATGGGCAGTTTGCGAGAGGGAGAATAAGGTGTGGTTGAGAAGCATTGTCCAAGATTCGAAAAGTGTGTTGATATCTTACGAAAATCAGCAGGCTCATTTAGATCAGTCTTATGTGTCCTCTCCTTTCCAAGAGCCAATCAGTTTTCCCTCTTCTACCCCAATACCCATTCCCACTCAAGAGCATGAATCCCTTCCATCATGGATCTTCTCCAATACATTTGACCCTGGCTATATCATGCCCTCACTTGTGAGGCCAACCTTTTCTATAAAGGAAGAAAAGATCCCTGCTCCCTACTCATTTCCCTCATGGAAATCAGTTCAGAAAGGCACAAAGAAGGAGGCGTTGGTTGAGGCAGTCCAAGAAACAATCTTGGAGGAGTTAGTTGTGCCAAAAGTAAATCAAGCAACCATTGCTCGGCTCAATGTGCTTGATGTACAACAGTTCCAAGACTCTCTATCCTTTCCTCGAGAGCCACCAAAGAGACCACTCAAAGTACCTAGTTGGAAAGACACTCTCTCAAGCTTCAAGCAAGGTGAACTTTTTCACCCTCCCACCATCTCCCTCTTGGAGAAAGAGCCTATTTTACAAAGGATAGAGGAAGAGTTTGTAGTCTCAAATGAGTCTCGAGAAGATGAGGTAAGTGTGTATGAGGAAGAAATCATGATAAGCAGTCCACTCCAGAAAAGGGAGGAGAAATCAGGTTTGGACCAGCTATTGTGGCATGGCTTTGGCTTTGATGAACTAGAGCCTAAAGGTAGTATTGTTGCCTTCATATTTGACGGGGTATACAACCAGAGTGTAGTTGAAAGCAAAGGAGATTTTGACTAGTCCCAAAAGCTTCCATTTGGTGTAATTGCAGATGAAGATGAGGAATAAATAGAGAAAAAGGAGGATCAAGATGAAGTATGGCAGCAGCTGTACCATGACTTCATGGATCAGGTAGAGGTTCTAAACCAGCCTAGGTAGAGGTTCTAAACCAGCCTATGCCTCCTCCAGAGTATGAGGATGAACTTGCCAATCAAGTTGAAGAAGCTAACCAATCTCACAGTGAATTGTCCATTGAAAGTAGTATTGAGGTCTTCAAGAATGAGGAGTAATGGTTAGATCCAAAGCCACAAAAATATGACATGTTGGGCCTTAGCTAGATTGACGAACTACCATATGGCTCCTTTCAAAGCAAACAGAGCAAATATGGAGTTGAAGTTGGCATTGTCTCAGATGACCAAGAGGAAGTTGCCTTTTGGGATGACTTAGAGCTTTTATGCTTAAGTCTAGACAGTAAACCAAGCACCAGTTCAAAGGAGCCATCACATGTTGTGCTTGATTCAGAGAACAAATTTGAGCCATCAAATGAGAAGATTGCAAAAGCCCCTACAGTCCAACATGAACCAAGTTTGGAGGACATGAACTAGCATGTCTACATCGGAGACATGTTTGTTCCATTCCATCCATTAGAGAGCATATCAAAAGGATTGACCATAAAGCTCCCTGGTTCACCAATTCTGGTACCTCCAAAGCAAGGTATTTTTCATCTTGGATTGTTACAAGTGAATAATACTCATAGTTTCCCATTTGATCCAGGAGGGAGATACTTGCAAATTGTAACTTTGTATATATTAGGATAGATTTCATGCTTTCCTCCAAGTGCCTTGTGCACATTTCCTTTCTATTTTGTTTTTCCTTTCCCAGTGCCTTGGGCACTTTGTTTTGTGTTGTCCTTGTTGCTTCAAGAGGAAGTTCTTGAAAGTTCAGCCTTGTATCTGGTTTCAGTCCGGCTCAGTTGCAGAGGCTAATGACTCCATGCCCAATGGACTAGACAAGGCAAGTGGTCTGGGTTCTCAAGCATAGCAGGTATGCTCCCCTGCAAGTCGCCAGAAATGTTGGCCAATTTTAGGCCCACATCAAAATTCTGACTAGTTTAAAGAGATGTACATGATCAAGAAGAAATGGAGGACCAAAAGAAGCAGAAATGCAAAGGTTCGTTTCTTTCGGGACTCTTTTTCACTAAGTAATTTCTGTCAAAGTTTTGTTCGGGCTAAGTGTTTGAATTTCTTCGGACATTTTGCTCGAAAGAAAAGTTCCGAAGGGCAAGTTACTTCATTTGACTAAGTGTCAGGAATTGTTTCGGACATTTTGTCCGAAACAATTCTTTCGGAGGGCACTTACAAAATTTCCGAAGGGTTATTCACAGCAAAGTAAACAAAACATAAAAGCCGAAGGGTACTTTTCGTTTCGGAAAAGGCCATTTTTAAGATTGCCGAACAGTCCACTTTCCTTTCAGGGGGTCACTTTATCAAAGCTGAAGGGCATTTTCAATTCTTCCAAAGGGCATTTTCAAGCTTTTGGAAGAGTCCTTTTCCAAGGAAAGTGTCCTATACGATTCCCCTGAAGGGTCATTGCTTCAGGAAAGTGGTCAATACAAAAGTCCCAAAGGGTATTTCTTCAACAAAAAGCCCGCAGACAAAAGTCTGAAAGAAATGGCCTAGGGAATTGGTTTTCCAGCAGAGCAATGACATTCCCGCAAATGTCAAATTCAATCACAGAAGATAGCCGTGGAGGTTCAAATATCTCAGTGATGGTTGTGTGGACGTCAAATACGTTTGTGCAAACATCAAATACATGCGCACAGACGTCAAAGTGAAGCCTCATGAAATAGATGTTTGGGTTCAAAAAAAACTAGGATCAATGGCTCACGTTCAATCATACAGAAGATCCAACAATGAGCGACGACTTACAAGTTAATGGGCTCAGACAAATCAACGGCACGCATTCAATTGCGAATTTAGATCAACGATGAGCAGGGGACAGAATAGGTCTTTCAAATTTAGTATAGATCAAAGGTCAGCATCTCATCGACGAAAAAAGACCAGCATCGAGCAGAGTGTCGTCTATTATAACTATAGGAAAACCAATAATCTAGATTGGTTTTCAACCTATAGTTAATTCAAGTTCAGATCCCAAAGCATAGAGCAGGTATGTGATTAATGAAAAGAGCGCCCCGAGCCATGCTTTCAACGAATTGCCACTCAAAGCACACACATGGCTTTGTCAGTTTTAATATATGAGGACCTTGTCCTCATAATGAAGCCAAGTGGAAGGTATGGTGAGATTCACAGAGCAAATTTGGGAGATTGGACAAACAGTTGGAGCATTCAATAATGATCAAAACCTTCAAATATATTTTCTCCTTGAAAGGATCATGACTCACCATATAAAAACAAACTCTTGTCCTCTAGTGCACTTTTCTCAGCTAATGAGAAGAACTTGGGAACTAACTGGAGCTATTGAAGGATAAATGTTGATGGACTTGTCCTGATTGGACAAAGGGGTGGTGGGGCATCCCTTGAAAGGTGGAGCTCATTCAATGACCATGGACAACGTGCCCCTCTCCTTTCTCTCTCTATTTCTCTTCCCTCTTCTATATATCCCATTCTTTTCATTTGGAAAAGGGTTCTCTGATTTGAAATTTTTAGAGACTAGTTCTCTCTGATTTGAAAATTTTAGAGGAACTGGGATACTCTTTGAGATATTGCAAAATATGATCAGCTTGATTAGGCTCGACCCTGCCAAGCATTTGTAAGAACTACCTCTTGATGCAATAAAGGATTTTCTTTGCCTACCTCTTGCCTTGGATTTGTGTCTATTGAGTTGCGCACTATGGCATTGTGTGAAGGAGAACCTTCCTCGTCCATGGTCCTCCTTTCTAACCTTGTTTAGGGAGTTTTTCAACGCTGTTTGCAGGTCTGGTTGAGTGCTCTTTCCACCATTGATGTGAACTTTTAGTGATTCTTAGAACTCCTCTTTGTTTGCATTCATTGCTACCTGAACCTCCTCCATAAAATATTAATGCAACCAGCTTGATCTTGAGGTTGTGTAAGTCAGTATTGTCCTCTGTAGAACTAGTGTGGGTTCAAGCTTATGGAAGTTTGCCATTTTATTTTGGTGCATCTCCTGGTTAGCTTTCTTAGGAGCCCTTCTCCCCTTTCTAACCCTTTTCCCCATGGAGCATTAGTTTAGCTTTAGTTTTAGGTGATCTACCAAGAGGAAGTTGGCCTTCTCCGGAGGTTCAACCTCACTACAAGATACCCACAGCCTAAGGTTGTTTCAATATTGTAGCTGGGAGTGAGAGACCCTGAAAAACTCTCCTACAAGGGTGCAATTCTAGCCTACAACAGCTTCTATTTTCGATTGTGGGAGCCTTGCTCATTTCTTATAGTTTGTGCCCCCAAGCCTTCTTGTCTTCATCTTCTATCTTGTTCTAGAAAATTGTGAAATGACAAAAACATTTATACAATACAAAAAAAAAATTCAAAAGATACATATTTACCTACGCTAGAGTATTTCATATCCATATTTTTACACGCATGTTTCTTGTGGTACTTCTTTAAGTGGGTGTTATGCATATATACAAGTTATGTATGATGATGGACTTATCGATGCTATGTGGCTATATTCTTCTCCACACCCCGAGGAACATTGTTACATTGATGGCATGTCTTACCTTTGGGGGCATCTCTACATAGTGGATTTACAAGGTGATATTTTTCCTTGTTTTCCATTTATCAAATTGAGTTATTTCTATAGGTTATGACATATCTTGCTAGTACCTATATCTTGTGTGTTACATGGATACCTACATTGTGTGATTACATATGATAGTTACATTGGTTACAAAGTGTGTTGTACGCAATTGTTTGTTTGCATATGCATGTGTATGCTTGTGTGTGTTTGTGCGTGTTGTTGCATCCTTGTCCATAGAGGATCCTCTCGTTATCATGTCTTGTAAGTCTTGTCCTTACATGTTGACTTACTTTGATTAATTTTGATATGTTATGCTTGTTGTCATGATACTTACCATGCATATTAATATACTATGTTGGGAGCCAAAATCTACACCATGCACATATATTGAGGTTTATTTGTTTGGTGTCTACGTTGCCATGGTCCAAACCCCATACCATGCATCTATAGGGGCATGCTACTTATGTGTGTTTTTCATTGCTAATAGAGGAACATTTTCTACATTGGTGCATGTTGGTTGGCCCTACCTCGCTTTGTCATAAGAGGCATTGAACCCTTGCATTGAGCTTTGCATGATGTTATCTATCCTATGCTACGACACTTCTATACAACACTAGTACTCTCTAGAATTACATACTTTGCATTGAGCTTTGCATGATGTTATCTATCCTATGTAGTTACCAAACTTGGGGCATGCTAGTTGCCTATATATCTTATGATGGAGCTTTACAAAAGATAATAGAGTTTAACGTGAGATATTTTGCAATAGTTACATGTGTTATATGTGATTTTTCAATGGTATCAGCTATGTAGATTATTATTACACATGGTGCTTATAACTCCAATCTTTTGAAATGAGTGATTGCAGGCACATGTTTATTCAATCCCTCACCTCAAGATGGCGACATACCAAGGCATTTTTGAAGATTGAAACAAAACATTTGTGCAAAAGTTGGGCAAAAAAATTTTAAGCAAAAGTTTGGTGCTTGGAGTGGAGCAGAATTATCTACTTCCTTGATCAAGAAGTGGATTGGGTTGTCGAAACTCCCAGAGAAGTGATGGCTATGTCTAACACTTATCAAAAAAGTTTTAATCTAAATAATCGGTGTTTTCAAGTTATGATAGCATTTGGTCCGCATACAAAGCAAGTGTATTTGTTGCTATACTCATTTCAACTTTCAATTCTTTCATGTTTTACATTCAATGCGGCATTTACACAACCTTGACTACTAGTCACAATTGGCCATTGTTTTCAATATGTCAGCGTTATGGCATCTCAGTGTGGATGGTGCCTATCTCAAATATCATTCGAACCCTCCACCCTTCCCTAAGTAAGTCAAGGTACAAGCTTCAAATATTTATCTTTATACTTTGATGCATGCATGCATTCACTCACATATGCACATCAAAGTAGAGGCATTATATAGACACTAATTTTTATACAAGACCCTATTCTATGGTGTATTTTCCTTATTTTTCTATACTTGGTCCACTTGTGTAGAATTGGCTGCTTCTAGGACTTCCCCTACCCCATACTAGCTTCTATTTGGCCCTTAAGCCTTCTAAATGCATTTGAAACTTCACTAAATCATTCGTGTTCAGCCTTGAGACTAATTGCACACGTATCTATGTTGCTTCTCATGTCTCGCACCTTTGTTTTGCTTGGGATGAGATTGATGATCCCATTGATTCTGCCTAGGCAGAAACAACGGGCCCACCATTTATGTTTGTTCTTTTGTGGACCCTTTCACCTCTATGCGGATGCCTTGTGCCTTAATCTTCACTTATTATTATTTTCTTAGGTCAGCCTTAGTGTGTGGCATGTCCTGGGGCATCCTATTTATACCAAGTCATACCAAGCCATTTCTCTAAATATCAAGTATCAAAGATGAGTTATGCGAACCAACGAGTCCTACTCCACCTTCATGTTTAAGCAAACCCTTGCCATATGTATTGCTACACTTGCAACAAAGTCATCCATCTACATACTTCAACCTTTGTGACATCACCTCTTGTCCCAAAGAAGGTTTAGGCAAATGTGGATATAATATTTTTACCTCCACCTAAGGAAAAACATGTCCAAGCCCTTGCTCAAGATTCCATTTACACTGCACAAGAACTACGTGGGATCTGATCCCAGCATGTGGGATACATAGTTGCAACTCCATTGAGGTTGCCTAACCCATAACTTGTGAGTTGATGGCAAGCTAGGTCAAGGGAAGGAAGAAAACATCATTTCAAACATTATGCTCATGATTATAGAGAAGTGCAAGCAAAAGAATATACGGCATCCTGACATGAACCTGCACTAGAAATTATAAATCCAAAAATAGTGCACAATACAGATTGATGCAGGCAGACAATCCTTGGTCACAAAAAGGTAATGCCAATTCTACCCTGGCAGAATCATTGATCAGGGAGCAAACACCGTTTTTGTTTTTGTTTTTGTTGAGTTGGCAGCCCATATTTCACACACAGGGATATACAGGTCTGCAAAATCCAAAACCACTTCCAGAATTCAAAATTGATCATCAGGTGTGACTATTCCATCCCTCTTTCTTTTCATATTGTCCATTGTTGGTTTTAGAATTGTTAGAAAAGTTAACAGTACAGAAAAAAAGAAATATAATCACAGTGAAACGCAATAAAATAGACAAATCAAAAGTACACAGATTTACCTAGAAAACCTGGAAGTGTTCCAGGAAAAACCATGGGGAAAGGGTCTCTCAATGTTTTATTAATATCGGGGATCAATCCACTGTTACATCAATGGCATAACCACTCTCTATCTCCAATCACTATCAAGTGTACTACAATCTCTTTCTCCTAACTCATGAGTTCCCAAATTAGAAGAATGAAACCAACTTCACGTACCAACAAGAATTTCAATTATACTAGCAAACTAGTGGCCAGGCCACTAGGACAGATTTGAATTATTGTTTTACATCTTAAATGGTATATCTCATTAGTGCATCTTGCTTTATCAATTGTGCTTAAGTGAATCATGCTAAATCCACAAAACAATAGAACAGTTAGACAACTACTACATGGAGTGTGTACTAGTACACTGCAAAAGTGGACACATAAATTTGTTTCTTGAAAATCTATCATGCTTGAGGCAAATTGTCAAGGATGTCCACAATGACTCAAAACAATGATGATTATGTTTTTTCGTGGGTGACATGAGAATTCGTTCAAAGATGCTTTGGCTACAATTAGGACTCTATCCAAAGGACAATGCATAGATTTGAGAGTCCCTCTCCATAGATCTGGATTTAGATAAGGTAAAACAAAAGTGCATCTATCATGAAGATGCCTGGGATTTAGGCATAATGGCAGAAATTTTATGGCAAATATTGTAAGATGACACAAGGAAAAGACTGAATTAGTAACAAACTGAGGAAGTGGCAAGCCACTGCACATGCATGTGTGTATGTGTATAGATAGACAGCAAGAGAGTCATTTCCTTCAGATGGCCATGGCACATACCAAAATAATATGATCCATTGATAAAGACTACTACATGCAGACATATCCACAAATTTAGGAGATTTGTCGCCTTAAAATGGGCATGGAATATGCTTATTAAGATAGTATGAGCATTTAGAGATTAGTGATAGCATAAATTAAATATATAAGATAATGTGGAAATGCATGCTGTATGTTACAAAGAAAGCATTGATCAGAGTGTTGATTGGATGACCAGAAGGGACAGTAATATTCTGAATTTATAATGAAAAAATAAATTATCGAAAGAAATGGCAAGCGATTTGCAAGGTCATTGAGAGCAACAAGCTCTCCTAGGAGGAATATTTTACAGCCCAAGATTTTCCCAAAAAAAGAAACTATGTACAAGAAAGTCCCCAAGGAATGCGTTGAAGAAGTTTATGAGGCTTACAGGAAGATATAGCTGGCTACATAAGGCCAACTAAATACGGTAGCCTAAGTTGAAGTCAAAAGAGCCATAACACAGGACATTGGACCCACTAATGGGCACCAAAATAGCCTACGAAGTCAATAAGATTCATTTTCTGCATTTATGATTAACATAATTCCCTCCTATGCAGACACAATGCTTACATAAGGCCCTGTTTGGTCTAAAAATATTTTTTCACAATGAGCAACACTAGAGAATACATAAATTGATCCTCTTAATTGCATAAAATGATGGTTTAGAGTTATGGAAGTGTACTGTAAGATCAATTTTTGTACTCAATTGTACTGCAGGTAAATGCTGACATCATACCCATTTATGGAATGAAACTATAGTCCTAACTGCATGCCATCGTGCAATTAACAGTGCTGTAATATTATTGTACATAATCCTAGGTGTAGTAATTTTTGTCTTGTATTGAATCTGAGCAGTCATCTTGAAGATGAATTTAAGAGTCACATAGTTTTCTATTTACATGTACTCATGCATCTCATTTGATGAGTGCATACAATATTGATTTGCACAAATTTTATTTTCCAAATTTATGTAGTCCATTCCTAGCCTGACATTGGTATTAGAGCACGGGATATTTTTATTCATTTCTCATCCTTCAATCTTCTCCTTCCATTGCAAATTCTGATTCCCAAAAACCTGCTGCTCCACACATTCATCTACACCTTTGCAAGTTTTGAACGCATGACCTCTTACTATACAAATTTTGCCGCAAAAATATATCATGGCATCTGCAAATTTTTCTGAGTAAATTTATTCTAAATTAGAGCTCTAAATCGACGGCACCTGATGAAATTTTGTTCTTACAGTGCTGATACAATAACATTGAAGCACCAGAAATGTGCATTGTTATGCAAACAGTGGACAGTCCATCCTAGTTTTGTTGTCATGCCATATTTTCTGAGAGGGCATTTGTGCCAATTCATTACATCTTGCACAGATTTTTTTATGATTGTGATAGACTTTGGCATGGAGACGTCTACACTTGGCAGGTGGAATCACTTTAGGCATTGGCTGACTGTGGTGTTTTGGTATTTTAATCTGTTTAAATTCCAATAAAGACTGTACGGCACTGTTCAAACCTCCCCTCCTATGCAGCCAATTCTCTCTATCAAAAATCATGCACAAAAGCTAAGTTTCCTTTAAATTTTGGAAATTTATAAATTTTTTAACTTTTTTTTCGAAAAAGAATATATATTCATTTTGGGGGTAATTGACTTATTTAAAATCTTTAAAAAAAGTCACTTCGATGGAAGCAAACAAAATCTTTACAAATTTCGCAAATGCAGTGTTCGGTATATGTGATGCATCTGGGTTACATTTACAAGTAAAGTCATCATGTTTGAACTACCACATCCAATGCCTAACATAGCTGCAACAAAGGCATTTGAGACTTTGACCCTATAAATCGTCAGGGAGAAATAACGACAAAATTTTCATTTCCCTTTTTCCTCCATTAACCATTCGTTTCTATCATTAGATGTAAATTCTGACAGTAAGAAATTCCAAGTATATAGGAAAGTTATGCCCACGTATAAGGATTTCTCTCTAAACAAATGTCATTGATAAGACAAATCATTTACACATACTGCCTAAGTGCCACGTATCATTCTGCTCTCACGTGCTTTAACATCTCTTTCATGTACCGCCAAGTATATTGTAATATCCATTTCAAGAAAAACTTTGAATCTGATTTTATTTTATTTTTGCACTTCTATTCAAATCTGAAATATTATAAAATAATCGCTGGAAACATAATGTAAACTAGTAAACGGAAATCAGTCTGAGTCTTTATTCGATTATGGAAATTACAAACAGCATGATAAAATCGAAATACCAATGTTCCCTATTTTTCCATGAAACCCTAACCTGAAACATGGAAAATCATAAAGACTAGAATTTTTTCCTTGAATTCTCTCAAATGCTAGTTGAAGATGACTCATGGACAATACCGCAGGCTTCTGGGAGCTACGTAAGGCCTCAAAAGTCAGCAATCAGCCTACAAAAGTCAACGCCCACCCTAGAAAGTCAGCGATCAGGACCTGGAAGGTGACGCCAATAGATTGGGAATCTAGTACAACTGAAATAAATCCCATAAGTGGGATGCCTAGCGTTGGATTGCTAAAAAAACGTTGATTTGTTGCTCCAATAACCCTTCACATGAATTATAGAAATGAATATCCACTTTCAACTAGCACAAATCTGAAATAACCTGTTTATCTGCGTAATTGCAACTCCTACATGGAGTTACCTCTTAAGATTAGATGGTTTTCATCCTCAAACCTGATTGCAATAGAGGGCTTCTGTCCTCAAAATCAGAAGTTGAACCAATTCTGATTTCAATCGTAAATATTGAATAATGAATAATTAATCCCCTTTTTGACCCCACTCGTCCTTTTATAAGTTTTTTTTTTTTTTACAATTTCACCCTAAGAGCATTTAAAAATACTTTTAATTAAATATTCACTTTTCACCCTCATAATAATAATTTTTGACCATTTAATTTTTTTTTTTAAAAGGCATCTTTTGATAATAATAACTATCATTTTTTTGCATTGTAGAATAAAGTAACTTTGAACAGCTTAAATGAATTACTATTAAATTATTTCCCTCATTAAATTCTCTTAGCCTACGAGAAATAAAAGATAGGCTTTGGGTCATCTAATTTATTTAATTCGAAAAATGGGACATTACATTCCGTCCTTCCCATAATTGTTTAACCTCAAACAATTACAAACTAGGATGCTCAAGGATCTCTGTACCCTCCCATGTAGCATCTTATATTGGTAGATCCTTCTAACATACCAAATTTTTGTGATGGTCTTGTTCCATAGTTTCTTCTCCCTAACATCCAAGATGGCTTTAGTGACCAAAATTAATTTGTCTTTATCATCCAAAGGAGGCAACTCAACTACAAAAATGATATGCTGTCCCAATACATTTTTTAGCATTAAACGTGGAATACATTGTGTATCATGTCGTGCTCTACAACTCAAGCTCGTAGGCAACCTCGTCAATCCTTTGCTTAATCTTGTATGGGCCATAGAAGCGAGGCTTGAGCTTTCAACTCCACTTTTCTTGAGAGAAGACACTGTCTATAGGGCTGCGGTCTCAAGAAAACCATGTCTCCAACATTAAAAAATCTCTCAATACAGTGTTGGTGCGCATAAAACTTCTACCGATTCTGTGCATGTTGGATATTTTTGTTGGGTATGCCCAATATATCTTGACTCTGTACAACCAAGTCTCTTGCCCCTAACACTATTATTTGTAATAACCAAATCTACAAAATAAAAAGCATCATAACCATATAAAGCTCTGAAAGGAGTCATACTAATGGACATAAGATACACAGTGGTGTAACAATGCTCTCCCATGTAAAGCCACTTGACCCAAGTTGTTTGCTGTCCTACCACATAATTCCTCAAGTAACCCTCAATCCACTTATTCACAATCTTTGTTTGCCCATCTTTTTGAGGGCGGTAATCGATAGTAGGAGTCAATTCGATTCCTGCTAAATAAAAGAGTTCCTACCAAAACAAAGGAACCTACCATCCCTATCACTTACAATGTTCTTACGCAATCTATGTAGTCTGAAAACCTCTCTGAAGAACAAATCAGCAACTTGTGGTGTCTTAAACTCAATTGGAATAGCAAAGAAGTGAGCATATTTGGTAAGTCTATCAATTACCACATAAATACAACTCTTACCCTAAACCTTTGGAAGGCTTGTGATAAAATCCATTAAAAAGTTCTCCCACTTTTGATTCAGAATTAGTAAGGGCTACAACAAACCTGCTGGAAATACCTGTTTTGCTTTGTTTTGTTGGCAGATAAAACACTCCCTGATATATTGGAGGACCTCTCCCTTGAATCTTCTCCAAAAAAAATCTATCCTTTATTTGCTTGTAAGTTTTGAAATACCCTGGGTGGTCAACCAAAGGTGTATCATGGACAACTCTCAAGACTTTATTCTTCACTTTTGATTCAAAGACTAAAATTATATCCTTATAGAGGATGAAATCATCAATCACCTTATACTTGTCATCCTATACCTTGCCTTCAAAAATATCAATAGTGAAAATATTTTTTGCATACTCTGCTATTATGATAACCTTCCAATCAGCAAAGATTTCAAACATAGAGCATAGAAAAGGCTTTCTAGACAAACCATCAACTACTACATTGTTTTTTCGATTAACATACTCTATGTCAAAATTATAAGTTCGAAGTTTACTCACCCACTTTTGTTGCCCATCATTCAATTCCTTTTAGTTGAGGAAAAACTTCAAACTGTTGTGATATGTCTTGACCACAAATCTGCCACAAAACCAAGTACTGCTTAAATTTTGTTAATGCATGCATGATTGTCAACATCTCTTTATCATATATAGAGAATCCACATTCTCTATCTTTGAGTTTCCAACTCTCAAAAAGCTATAGGCTGTCCCTTTTGCATCAAAACTATCCAAATTCCTTCCCTTGATGCATCACACTCTAACATAAATGGAATAGAAAAATCTGAAACAGCCAATATTGGGCATGAACACATTACCCTTTTGAGTTTGTCAAAAGTTGTTTGGGCTGATTCAGACTAGTTGAATACTCCCCTTTCCGTTAAGTCAGTCAACGGGACATCAAGCTATGAAAATCTTCTAACAAACCTCTTGTAGTAACTACAAAGACCCAAGAATCCCCTCAGCTATGACATTGTGGTTGGGGGAGCGCAATCAAATATGGCATGGATCTTCTCTTGATCAACCTATACTCCTTGGGCATTAATGACATGGCTCAAGTATAAAATTTCAGTCATGCCAAACTCACACTTAGACTCCTTAACGAAGAGACTCTATTGTTCTAAAATTTCCAGCACTATATCCAAATGTTCTTCTCAAGTCTTGCTATACTCCCAAATATCATCAAAAAATACTAAAACAAACTTCCTCAAGTGCTCGCTGAAAATATGGTCCATGTATGATTGGAAAGTAGTTGGAGCATTGGTCAAACCAAAAGGCATAACTAAAAATTCAAAATGTCCAAAGTGACGTCAGAAGGTTGTTTTTTGTACATCCTCGTCTCTTACCTTAATTTGGTGATAGTCGGATCTAAAATCAATTTTAGAAAAATACACAAATCCATGCAATTCATCAGTCAACTCATCGATCCTAGGTATTGGGTACCTATTTTTGATGGTCTTCTTGTTCAAAACCCAGTAATCAATACACATCATCATGGTACCATCCTTCTTCACCAAAACAACAAAAGAAGCAAAGGGACTAGAATTAGGTCGAATATGTCCCATTTTCAATAATTCCTTGATTACCTTCTAAATTTCCTCTTTGAATGCTCTTGGATGGCGATAAGGAATAATCATAACAAGTTTAGAACCTAATTTCAGCTCTATGATATGCTGAAATCCTCTATCAAGTGGCAATCTTGGAGGTAAATTGTTGAATATTGTGCCATGCTTGTCTAAAATAGACTAAATATCCACATGATAAGATATCTTATTAGTGGGTGAAGTTGCATTGCTCATCAAGCAATAGGCTGCCCAAGCTACTTGCCCCTTATGAAATGACATCTCCAATCTCTTAGTCGTGACAACTCTAGGAGCTTCATTGGCCATACCACAAAGCACAACTTCCTTTCCGTCAAATTTGAATTTCAACTCCATGGTTTGGTAATTTTGTGTGAGTTCCACATAGAAGTCATCACACACCTTATATTTGCCAAGAATGATATCCAAGCCCTTAACCTTCTTGGTGCATGGAATAGTGAATCCATCAACAACGGTAACATTGAAACACTGAAAAATCTTTTTGTTTTCAACCCTTTTTGGGCTACCAACCCTCTCATCAATGAAATTGTGGGTTGCCCCACTATCAATCAAAATTGTTACCTTATGTCTATTCAACACTCCACGAACTCTGAAATGATGATATTTGGGGGCACCTAAGAGTGTGGCAAGGGTACCCCCTGAAGTCTTTTCTTCTTTAATTTCAGCTTCTGGTTCTTTCTCTTCAAATCACATTTTAGGTTCCTCTACTTCTAATTATATCACTTCTATGTAATGCACCTATCATTTCCCAAGGCATCTATGATCCAACTCCCATGGATCCTTGCAAGTGAGGCACTGTTTCTTTCTTCTGAGCTCATTTTTGGTTTCTACCTCTTTGTTTGCTTTTGGCAACTCTTTTTGTTGAAACCCTCCTGGCTGAAAGGGCTTCTTTTGCTGCCCATAAGGTGCTGGTTTTGGCTGCCCATAAGGTATTGTCCTTTTCTATCCTACAGGCAAAAATTTGCCCTTAGGAGCTGATGATTCTTGGTTCAAGGCTCTCTTAATTGCTTCCTAGAGAGACAAGGGGTCAAATTCTTTTACTAAACCTTTGATAGGTTCAGCCAAGTCTTCAAAAATTAATACCACCAGTCTTTTTTCAGTTACATCTGACACCATCATGGATAACCTCTAAAAATCAACAATGTAGCTGTCCACTATTCCTCCCTATTTGAGTTGGGCTAACTCCCTGAAATGGATCTCTAGATATTTCTTATAAACCTTTCAATTAATTTTTCGTTGAATTCTATCAATGTAGAAATAGATACGTGTCCTTGGGTGACCATGCCATGGTATTGTTGGCCATTCTGGCCCACATACCAAGCTTCTACCTAGTTTGAACAGATGAGCAAGGTCCCAGTTGATGAATAGACCATGTGGCTATGAGCAGGCTCAACATTGCAAGTGAAGGGATCCACGCAGGTTTTCATGGTATTGAGCAGTTGCAAGAACAGACCCAGAAAAAAGCCTAAGTTTGCACTTTTCCAACTTTTGGCTAAGTATAGCACCCAGATTTCCTTTGGAGGAAGTGCTCCACACAAAGCCCGCAACAAATGTACAAGGCTTCATTCTTTCATTTTGGACTTTTTGTTCGAGTGTCGGGAATTGTTTCGGACATTTTGTCCGAAACAATTTCCCCGAAGGGTCATTGTTTCAAAGAGGGTCTTTTCAGAAGTTCCGAAGGGTACATTTGAAGCCAAGTGTTCAAAGCACTTTTCTCAAAGGATCTTTCTTTGAGAAAATAGACCTTTACAAAAGTCCTGAAGGATATCTTTCTTGAGCAAGTGTCCCAAGCAATTTCCCCGAAGGGTACTTTTCTCGGAGAAATGGTCCAATGCAGAAAGTCTAAAAGATCCTTTCTCGGAAAAATATGTCAGTTCAAAGTTTCGAAGGGTCTTTTCTGAAGCAAAGCGCCCTACACACTTTTTTTGAATGGTGGTTTCTCAAAAAAAGGGTCCAACGCAGGAATTCCAAAGGGCATTTCCAAAGGGCTGAAGGGCCATTCTAAGGACAATTCCTTCGAGAAAATTGTCCGGGAGTTTTTCTCGAAGGCAGATTTCTTTCAGAGCTTTTATCTCGAAGAAAAAGACTCAAGATAGAATTCTTTCAGACATTTTGTTCGAAACAATTGTTCAGAGCAAAGTGTCCCATGCACTTCTTCTGAAAGGTACTTTTCTCGGGGAAATGGTCTACTTCAAAGTTTTGAAGGGAACTTTTCAGGGGGCAAGGGACCAAGACATGGATTATTTCGTAACATTTTGTCCACAAGAGTTGTTCAAGGCAAAGACAAAGCAAACGAATTTCTTTGGAAAAAGTGTTCCACACAAAGCCCAAAAGAAATGGTCCAATGCAAAAGGTCCGAAGGAATAGCCGTTTGAATTCAAAAGGTCTTGGGCAGCCCTATAGACGTTAAACTCAAGCCCCTTCAACTAGTCGTTTGGATTTGAAAATCCAAGGATGTTCGTGCAAACGTCAAGTTTGGGCCTCATGAAATCGCCGTTTGCATTCAAAAATTGTCAAAGGGGTCCCCGACTAAGCACAGGTTGACAAGTGTCCAAATCTTGGCTGCTCGGATCAAATCTAACGATGAGCGGGCAAATACAAGGTAATGGGCTCAGATCAAATCAACAACGCGCATTCAATCCCAGATTCCATATCAACGGCATGCAAGTAGGTCAAGGAGTTAGCGGATCTCAAGAGCAAAGGCACAATGGACAAGTGGGACAAGCATGTGGGTCCTGGCAGAAGATCGATAGCTTGCAGGCATCCGTGCACAGGCACATCCAACGGTGCGAATCAAGGATCATGGTCGGTTTTTGACGACCAATCAAAACAAAGGAGAGCCCAAGTGACTTAGGCAGAGGTCGAAGAGTCAATTTTTGACTAAGGCAAGCAAGCATGGCAGAGCCAAGCGCGAGCACGTTTCAATGGGGCCAAGAGCGGATATTTCAGGATCAGACGGCACCATTAAGAATCTGTAGGGACAGAATAGGTTTTTTTAGACCTAATATAGATCAGGGTGGGTTACTAGTTGTTCATACGATATAGATATGTCCTGGTGGATGTACCAATTATAGAAAAAACCAATAATTTAAATTGGTTTTCAATCTATAGTAGGCCCAAGTTCACATTTCAAAGTAGAGGCAGATATATGTAATTAATGGAAGAGCGTCCTGAGCCATACTCTCGACAAACAGCCACCCAAAGCAAACTTAATCATGGCCCATGGATACAAGGACTCTGTCCTTGCAGTCCTAGGGGCATTAATGCAATCAGGAGCTCGAGGAGGCTGCAAAAATCTCAGTCATTATGACCCCTTCTCCACTCTCCCATGCAAGTTTTCTCCATTTTTTCTCATCCCTTTGTGCTATATATACAGAGTTTTGAGCCTTAAAACGGATCCCTCTCTTGGGCATGACTAGACTCTGCCAAGATTGAGCCTTGTAACCTCTTGAGATAAATAAGATGATTGTTTTCAGATTTCATGATATTAGACTATGTGTTCATGTTAGTTTTGATTTGCATAAGTGGTAGAGTTTTCTCCCTTGCCAAGTCCTGATTTCACCTCGTTGGTAGATTGTCTGGTTATGCAGGTTATGTCTAGTGTTCGATGTCATTTGACTAAAGCCAATAGTGGACACATTAACTGAATTAGTGCCTTGAACAGGCCTCTCCATCATCTCCCTTAGGTTTCACTCACTTGATGAACTTCTACATGAAATGTTGATGTATGACGGGCATTTGGAGTCATAGATCCCGTTATTTGTTCCTGTCTCACTAGTGTTTTAGAGGCTCAAGTATGAGTGGATGGACAATCTTCATGGTGCATCACCACAAGTTAGAGTAGGTTTACATTTATGCAACTCCTCCCATTTCACCCCAACCATTTTTAGGTTTGAAAAGCAAAGGTCCAAAATGATGCATCAAAGGAGCTAGTCTCATTAAAAATACTAGAGGTCTGGTCTAGATATAGGCAACCCACGGCCTTAGACCATTCCCATGTTAGTCCAGGTATGGGTCAAACTTGAACACCCCTGACCCCTATTAGGGTGCTATCTAGATTGCTAATAGGTACCACCACTCATGTGCCACTCCTTCCAAGTGGAGGGTAGCAAATTTGATTGCTTCTTCCTCATACATCAGATTCAGTGAGAAGCGTCCAGCTTTTGTAACCAAGACCTAGCTAAACATTTGTTTGATTCATCATAATTAGGAAGAGTAATCTTACCCAACCGTTGCTAAGTATCTTTCCGTGTCTAATCTGACGGATTTATCCTACCTCTTTTGGTATTGTTTTACATTTTCAGATCACAAAATTCTCTAAAAGTTAGGGCTTGTTGCACTACAAGGCCGAGTTCTTCATACTCCACATGATATGCTGCAAACTCATTACCTGTGTGAAGTTGTTGAGGCTCTATCTCTTTAAGGTGATCTTTCTGTAGGAATTTTGCACGGAGAGTTTTAGGTGGGGTGATTGAAACCCGCTCATTGGCTAATGAGCTTCCTTCTCCCTGATTTGCCTTACTCAGATCACATTTTGCAAGCCCGGTGCTATTCCTGCCATGGCTTCTCTCAACGTCATTTGGATTGTTCTCTCCAAATATTTTTGACCTCAACTAATTATTTCACACAAATAGCTCATTTCATCTGTAAGAGGTCTCTAATCTCTTCCCCCATGTTCTCTCTGCCTTTTTTTGGTGTCTGAGCCCTTCTCTTTGATAAGACTTGATTTCTCTTTGATCCTCTTGCATGTAAAATCAGAATTTATTTTTTCCCTGAAGGCTAACAAGATCATGTTTTGATACCATTGTAATATCCCTTGCAAGAAAACAACTTTGAATCTTTTTTTTTTTTTTACAATTCTATTCAAATCTGGAATATTATAAAATAACAACTGAAAACATAATGTAAACTAGTAAACAAAAATCAATCTGAGTCTTTATTTGATTTCAAAAAGTACGAACATGATAAAATCAAAATACCAATTTTTCCTAAATTTTACACAAAACCCTACCTTGAAACAGCATGAAAAAGAATAAAGACTGAATTTTTTTCCTTGAATTCTCTCCAAACTTAGCTAAACATGACTCATGGACAGTACGACAAGCTTCTGAGAGGTACGGCATGCCTTTAAAGTCAGCAAACAACCTAAAAAAATCAACACCCAACCTAGAAGATCAACGATCAAGTCCTGAAAGGTGATGCTAGAAGTTTGTGGGTCTAGTACCACTGAAATAAATGCAAGAAATGGGATGCCCAACCTTGAGTAGCTTAAAAAACCCTGATTTGTTGCTCCATTAACCCTTAACATGAATTTTGGAAATAAATAACCACTTTCAACCAACAAAATCTGGAATAACCTATTTATCTACACAATTGTAATTCCTGCATGGAGTCACCTCTAAAGATTAGAGCGTTCTCGTTCTCAAACCTTATTGCAATGGAGGATTTCCATCTTCAAAAGCAGAAGTTGAACCAATTCTGATTTCAAACATGAATATTGAAAATAAATAATTAATCCATTTTTTTGCCCCACTGGGCTTTTTATAATTTTATCATTTTCCAATTACACCCTAAAAACATTTAAAAATACTTCTAATTAAATATTCATTTTTCACTCTCATGATAATAATTACTTTTGGCTATTTAATTAAAATTTTCCTTTTTGACTCATTTTAATAATAATAACACGTGTCATTTTTCCACATTATAGAATAAAGTAAATTTGGACAACTTAAATAAATTATTGAATTATTTCCCTCATTAAATTCCCTTAGACTACGGGAAATAAAAGATAGATTTCAGGTCCTTTGATTTATTTAATTCGGAAAAGGGGACATTACATATATTGAAAGGACAAGCATCTTCCACGTACCGGAAGGTATATAGAAAGGACGAGTATATTGAAAGTTTTGATATATAAAAATTGAAACTTATTGAAGTGATAAAGAACCAATCCATTTTTCCTTGATAGCAAAATGTATTTAATCAAAACAATAGTTGACACAACACTACACAGGAAGGACACCTAATTAGAATGGTCTAGACAAGTTGAAAATACTCTCATATTCAATGAATTGCGTTTGACATTTGTGATGGAAAAACTCAGCCAGATGAACCAACAATAAAAACAGAGTCACAAACCTAGAATGTAATGTCCCCTCTTTCCTAAGAGATATTGCAGAGTTTTGGGTTAGCCTATTCTAGCATTTTTGTAGGCTAACAATGGAGTTAAGGGAATAATTTGCTAGGCAATTATGATTTGTAACATGGAGGAGTTTTATTTTCGACAAGGTGACTTAATGACTTTTTACAAAGTTATTTTATAAAATCATTTTTTATAAAGTTACTTTATGAGCAAAATAGAAAAAATCATAAAAGTGACTTTATAAAGTGAAATTAGAAAAAATAAATAAAGGAAAATCATAAAGTGGGTTTATAAAGTGGAAATATAAATTTAAGTGAGAAAATATTAAAAAATAAATATTTTATTATTTCCCACAAGTGGATGTGAAATAACTTTATATTATTTCCCAATGAGGTGTTGGGTTCCAAAAGTGAATGGAGAATTATAAAAGAACCTTAGTTCTTTCATTTTCTCATTATGTGATATTGTGATATGAAAACTTCTTCATATGTTCAGCTAGTTAAGATTGCCTAGCTTATTCTAAGGACGAAAACCCTTGGAATTAGGTGGATTGGACAAAAACCCAATTCCAGCCTTTGAGAGGAATCCAAACAAGGTTTCTATTTGAGCTTTCATTGCTGCTTTTAAATTATGGCAGCCATGAATGAGAGTTTATGTTGTAGATTTTGACAATAGGTGGCAGCTAGGGTTTATGGGTGTTTGATATTATTGCATAGTCTTCTACGATAGCACTTTGGCTTCGATTGGAGACCTATTTTGTGGCATTTTGAAGAAGATTTATTGCTGGACATTTTGCAGGCATTAGGGTTTGAAGGGAATTTAGGTTTTTGACCATATTTTAGGTCAAAACAATTTTTAATAATTTATTTCAAGGTGGGCGCCTAGGTTTGGGAGTATTTGGCATGGTTTGGAAAATGTTTCAGAATTTTTGGAGCTACCAATAATTTATTACAGAATTTTCACATCTTGGGCAAATGGGTTTTGTGAGAAAAATCATATTTTGAAAGATATAACTTATTGGAGGAGTGTGCCATCATTTGGAGGTGTTCATTGCGTCATGGGATCCCGAATGACTCTATATTCCATTGCTACATTTCCGGGTATGAATATATTGTAATTGGGTATCTTATTTGACTTATTGTATTAAGTTACCATTTGTTGTTATCCTCAGATCAAAACTATATCAGTTCTGATTTTTATTGCAAAAACCCATTTACATGATGAAATGATAGCACTACTCGGTTTTATATTGTGTTACTTGTTTGTACTTTCATTTATATGCAATTGTGTTTTCATATGCACTTTCAAACATTGAAAACAAGAAAAAATCAAGGCAGATTGGGCAAGGGTTCTTATATAGAAGCATAAAAATTCTAAGGTATTGGCCTTGATAAAGGCCTTAGTTAATGGAAAAGTTTTTGGTCGCATACAAAGGTGCAACATGCCATGTGAAGTACTAAATAAGTTAAAGAATTTGTATAATTATCATTCAGAATTGAAATACATACAATTGCAATTGAAATTGTTTAGCCTTGAGTTGAAAAATGGTAATGTAATGAGAATGGCTTCATAAATCCATGCAATCAAACATGATGTTGAAATTTTTGGTGCAAAAATTGATGTATATATGATTGTCTTCATAAAAGCTCTTTTTCTCACATATTCAACTTATTTAGAATCTTCGCAAGCAAACAATTAGTTAAAAACACTCGTGTTTGATCAACTGATTGAAAAGATGGCTAAAAGAGAAAAGGCCTTTGCAAGAAAGATTGAATCCACAAGGGAAAGTGTTTGTTATGCTTATCAAAAGGGCAATTCTTCCGATAAGGCTTCTTCTTCCAAGAATGAAGGAAATGATAGAGGCAAAGGAAAAAGTAGAGGACGAGGCAGCAAAAATGATAGAAACAATAGTTAACATTATGAAAATCAAAATGACAAACAAAACTTATTTTGCAAACGATGTGGTAGAAAAGGGAGTCATGAGGCTCATGAATGCAAAACATCATGGGGCAAGATTGAGACCTATCAAAAACAAAAAGAAACAAATAAGGAAACGAAAAAAATCTCAAAATTAGAATCGGCTCAATGTACAAGTGATTGTGTGATTCTCATTTCAAATGAAGTCAATGTCTCAGTGAATTCAACTTGGGATGATGCTTGGCTCCTAGATACTAGTGTCACGCAACACATGACTTTCCGAAGAGACTTCTTTGAGGAGTTCCATGAAGAAAGATGTGATTGGATATATTTGGTAGACAAAACAAATCTACAACTGAAGAAAAAGGATCATTTCAACTCAAGTCATCAGGGCTTATAAATTTCACTCTCCACAATGTCCTATACCTTACTCAACTTAAATGAAACTTGTTGTCCTTGGTGCTCATTTGACAACATGGCCACTCCATATTGCTAGATGATGGAGAGGTCAAAATCAAAAGAAAGTGTGATAATGCAATTGTCTTCACTGGATTTGAGGAATGAAAGCTGCTAAAACTCAAAGATGGATCTTCAATTTCAAGAAATTTTGCTCATCTCATTGGAGGAATGTCAACAAGTCTTTCATGGCATGCAAGATATGGGCATACCAACTATGATAGCATTCGAACAATACAAAAGAATGGTGTCGTAGGTTTTCCAACTCTACTCAAAAAGATTGAAAAATGTGAAGCAACACAAAAGAGAACCATTTCAAAAATCAAATTGAAAAGCTACAAGAAAATTGTAGATGATTCACTATAATTTGTGTACTCTACCAGAAATATTTGTTGGTGGTCACAAGCACTTCATGTTGTTCATTAATCACTATAGAAGAATGACCTAAATCTATTTTTTGAAGTAAAAATCAAAAGCTTTCGAAATCTATTTTCTGAAGCAAAAATCAAAACATTTCAAAAGTTTCAAAAAATAGTTGAAAATGAAGCACAATCCCATATTGAGACATTTAAGATTGATAATGATGATGAATTCACATCAAAGCTGTTTGAAGCCTATCTAAAAAAAAAAGGGATCGAGCATCATCTTGTAATCCCTTACACTCCTCAACAAAATGGAGTAATTGAAAGGATGAACAAAACTGTGATGAACACGGTTTGGGCAATGTTGTATTTCAAAGAATTAAATCTACGTTTTTGGGCAAAAGCAACTCAAACAACGGTTTATCTCTGCAACAGGGCACCATCAACAGCTTTTCTAATGAAGACTCCATATGAAGTTTGGTGTGGTCATCTTCATTCAATGCGACATCTTTGAGTTTTCGGATCCACATATTATGCATTAATTCCCAAGGAGAAAAAGAACAAGTTGGACCATGAGAGTCGAAAATGCATTATATTGGGATATTCAGAATCCTCAAAAGCCTATATACTATTGATGAAAAAACAAAAAGGTTTTCATTGCAAGAGATGTTTTTTGTGAAACCACAAAGGACACAACAAACATTGATTGACAATTGAGTCGACTTGAAAAATTTGCAAAATTTGATGTTTACAAGGAGAATGATATGGAGATTCCAAATAGCGAGAGGAGTATGTAATTAAGAATCAGTTGAATCTATATTATCTCCTAGAGTTGAAAAAAAAATTCCCCCTGAGGAATAAATTGAAACTTCATCAAAAGATGAAGACGTCAAAAGTTGAAGGAGCTTCAAATCAAGAAAATGTGGCACCAATTATTCCACAAGGAACACACTAAAAGATGCCAAAAATAAGCCACACAAACATTGAAAGATGTCAAACCTAATGAAGTTGCAAAAACAAGAACTCAAAGTAGACACAACCACACAACAAATAGACAAGTTCCTAGAAAAGATTCAAGATAAACTAGAAAGGTTTACCTTAGAAGACTATCTAGATGAAGAAATCAATATTGCTTTTGATTTAGAACCGACTTCCTTCAAACAAGCTGAAAAGCTTGATGCATGGAGAAAAGCAACGAAAATTGATAATGATGTATTGGTCAAGAATGGAACTTGGGGGTTAGTTGATCCTCCACTCAATTGTAAACTCATCGGTTGCAAGTGGATCTTTCAAAACAATACAAAGCAAAGAGTTCACTTGACAAACACAAATCAAGGCTTGTCGCAAAGGGATATACTCAAAAAAAAGGCATTGACTACAAGGAGACCTTTGCACCAACAGCAAAACGGACTATTATTCGGATTTTGTTGGCTTTAACAACACAAAAAGGATAAAAAGTTCATCATATGGACGTGAAAATTGTTTTTTTAAATGCTGATCTCAAAAAAAAATTACATGACGCAGCCAAAAGGTTTTGCAGTTGATAGCCAAGAACACAAAGTGTGCAAGTTGGTGAAATCATCGTATGGATTGAAACAAGCCCCAAGAGAGTGGTATGAAAAGCTAATTGAGCACCTCTTGAGCATGAACTTCAAGCATTTTGAATTTGAAGATGCAACTCTTTTTGTCAAAACGGTTGTATATCTAGTTGTATATGTCAATGATCTACTCACTATAAATAATGAAAAGTATATTGCAAAAGTCAAAGTAAAATTGATAAAAACGTTTTGAAATGACAGATTTAAGTCACCTTCACTATATTTAAGTATTGAAGTGATTTAAAAATCCAAGTATATTTTCATCACATAACAGAAGCACATTGGTGAAATTCTAAGCAAATTTGGAATAACAGATTGTAAACCACACAATATATCTATGGAACAAAATATAAATTTGATATCAAATGATAGAATAGAATTTACATATGCAACTAAATATAGACAATGCATTGAAAATCTGATCTATGTAACCACAACTAGACTAGAAATTTCTTTTGTTGTTGGTCTTCTTTCTAGATTCATGCAACAACCTAGAGAAAGCCCTTGAGCAGCGGCAAAGAAAGTTCTTCAATATCTAAAGAGAACACAATTTTAAATTAAAATACTCCGGAGCAGCAGGCTTCAAACCAGTTGGATATTCAGACTCAGACTATGCAAGAGGTTTTGAAGATGGGAAATTTACTTCAGGGTTCCTAATGAATTTAGAAACAACAGTGATCACTTGGAAGTCAAAGAAGCAATCAGTGCCAACAATTTCTTCAACAAAAGTAGAATATATGGCAGCTTTAGAGAGAACCGGGGAAATAATATGGCTCAAAAGGATTCTTGCAGAGTTGCAAGAAGAATAAGTTTCATCAACACCACTCATGGTCGATAACACTTATGCAATCCGAATGGTAAAAAATCTAGTATTTTACTATTGAACCAAGCACATTAACACCAAATTCCATTTGATTTGGTATTATGTGAAAGATGGCATTGTAAAATTGATATATTGTCCAACTGCAAAGCAACCAACGGATATCCTAACAAAAGTGCTTGGAAGAGAAAATTTTGAAAAATTCACATGCATGCTTGGTCTCACTATAACCCCTACAAATTTAGAAGAGGATATAATGTAATTGTACATAATCTTAGGTGCAGTATTTTTTGTCCTCATGGAATCTAAACAATCATCTTGAAGATTTATTGAACAATCACATAGCTTGCTATTTATATGTACCCTTGCATCTCATTTGATGAATGAATACAATTTTTGCTTCAACCAATTTCATTTTTTCCAAATTTATGTATTCCATACCTTGCCAGACAAGTGCTTGTGTTATGATGTCTTAAATAGAAGAATCTTTCAACACTTGATTTTTTTCAATATTTTGTAGTTTCCATTTTTTAGGATAGAAAAACTTGTTTCTATTGGTTGTACTTTCATGTTGCTTAACAAAAAAAAAGATTGTCCCATGTGTGAAACACAAAGGGAAAGTAACTATAAAAAAGCCTTCGTGCCTTAGATTAGGGGCTATGATTTTAACTTGTATGCAGATGGTCAGTGGAAAACCAGTCCTTCACCAAGCACAACGTCCTTGCTACCCTTGGAGGTTCGTCGGCCAGAGTTGGCACCCATACCTTTTCAAAAAAGTTTCCTGTCACTTTATCTACTATTTTAAAACTATGTTACCGATACATATACGGGTGCAAGAATCGGATACAGGGATTTTTTTGGGGGGTTTGGATACGGCTGTACAAAAATATATAAAAAAAATTAAAAATATAGCCATATAAGCAAAATTAACCATATAATATGCACAGGGGAAACAAAATAAGTTAAATAAAAACTTCAATATAACGTCCATAGCTGTATTTTGAAGTCCAAGGTGAACAAGAGTGAACAAATGTGCAATGTGTTAAGAGGTGAAGGGAATATCTAAACTTCCAACAATTGTAATGGTGTGACATCTTGTAATCTCCTTGGCAATATCATTTGCGGTACGACAAGCCATCCAACACAATAGAGGAAGCCCCCCCTGCCTAGGGGTTCGAGCGCAGAGCCCCCGAAAAAAATTTCACGCAATTTTTGATAAAATGAGTGTGAATGCTGCTTTTAGGGTTGGGAATCCACTTTAGTTTGTTTTTAATTGTATTTTGAAGTCCATGTTTGACTTTTCATTGGGCAAAATTGAAAAAAAAATAAAAAAAATGTTTTTGACATCCGAGAGCGTGGGGATACGCCCAGGGAGCATCCCTGGGCTGCGGATACGCTCAAATACGTCACCCAGACGCATCTAGGCATATCTGCTACCTAGGGATGCTCCCTGGGCTGCAAATACGCTCGGATACATCACCCAAACGCATCTAGGCATATCCGCAGCCTAGGGACGCTCCCTGGGTGTATTCCCACGCTCTCGTATCCTGGGGCATATCCCCCGCGTTCCCTGGGCCGGGGGGACATATCCGGTAACGTAGTTTTAAAACATTTTTCAAGACAACAAAGTTCAATTGTATGGTTTTAGTTATTCTCATGTTACTCTATCCTGCGGTTCATATAGTTTAGATCTGTTTTTATGAACACCAGATTCAGTCAAACAGAGGGGAAAATAAATTCCAGCAATTAATTCCATGCTTCATATTCCAGGTTCTAGTTCTTTTTAGAATTAGTTCTGTTTAGTTCAGCTACCAGCATTTGTATCTAAAATAATAGTGGTTTATTTCCTGTTAGTAGAAGAATGCACCATTGAAATTAAAAAAATTCAATTTCAGATTTAAGTGCTGAACTGTTTCTAGCAATAACATCAAGATTCTATTAGAAATAAGAATTTCCACCCAAAGAGATGGGAAATTTTGTTAGGGCATTTATGTGTCAGAGGGATTAAAATCCTGTTAATTTTTTGTCCATACAACCTGCCGTTTATAGTAGATACCCTGTTGCCCTCCTAGAAGTCCTGGCTGACCTGAATCCTTCTAAATTCTCAACCATACAGATTCTCATCCTCATGGCACCACAAATCTGAAGGCAGGTATGTTTTCTATAAATTGATGTTGAATTATGATGTTTTTAGCTTACAACAATGTAGACAGTCCTCTAGGGATATAGGGAGACCACCTAGATGATTCAGAGCACTTGTTGAAGTGATCCTGTAAAATCATCTCTTTAACTATAGTTATAATCTCCAAATGACGATAATGAAAATACAAAAGAAATATCATGTATCTATAGTAATTAGAGCTCAAAATATTTAGTACAGATTTGATAGATAGACCAATTTGGTATGTTATTTCATCATGCTTTAACCAGATAGACATTTGTCATATATTCAATAAAATCTCCCGAGACATACTTTTTAATGTCAAAACAAACATTCCATAAGTCTGCCTAGAAGTTCATCTTGACTCATGCTTTCTCAAAGACCCTTAGTCCTCTATGATTTACAAAGTGGCTTACCATGTTTTCAAAGGTATTTGAGTAAGTCCATTGTGTCTTACACCTTATGATGTCAAGAATTCTCAGGACATTACAATTAAAGACACCCTTAATGCAGAGGTCTTCTCCTTATAATAACAAACCAAATACTCTTAAACAATAGATTTATATGGTTAAATAACATAGCCATAAAGTAGAAAGTGTTGGAATAATTGTCATTGATGTCAAAGGAATTGTAACGGATATGAATGGAAATGTCAAACGGAATTGTTGCCGGAAGTGAACGGAAGTGTTACCGGAAGTGAACGGAAGTGTTGCCGGAAGTGAACAGAAATGTCAACAGAAATGTCAACGGTCACATCTTTTGGTGAAGAGGTATCTCTTGGATGGGACACATCCTTTAAAGGCTATATAAAGGAGAAGAGATGTGGAAGTATAACAAGCATTTTGATTTGAATGAAAATCGTATAAGTGTGAGAGAGAAGGAAGAGAGGAAGAGCAGAAAATGAAATAGAATATCTCGTAGATTTATTTCAATGAAGAATATTCTTTGAGAATTGTGAAAGAGAGGAGAGCAGAAAGTATATAAGAAAATTAATGAGAGAGAAAGTGTAAGAGAAGAAAAGTCATCATTTGATTGAAAAAGCAATCACAGATGATGGAATCGATTTGGCTTGGGGTCGGTGCCTCATAGTCTAAAGGTTGGTGCTCCTGTGAGTTGGTGCTCGCGAATCGGCCAAGTTGGTGTTTGGCGAGGGGGATCGATGTCTCCAGTGGGTGGGTGCTCACAAATTGACCGAGTTGGTGTTTGGTTTGGGGATTGGTGTCCCCAGTAGGTTGGTGCCTACAAACATTGTAAAAGAGTTATATATATAAAAGGAATATTTCTCCGTGGTTTTCTCCCAAAAGGGTTTCCACACAAATCTGTCTATTTGCATTATGTGGTTTTGCATTGTATTCTTTTATTGCTTTGAATATATTAATTGCGGAGAAATTTGAGGTTTTGGATTTAAGATTAATAGTCGAAAGCAAAAAAAAATATATCTTATACTGATTCACCCCTCCTTTCAATATAAGCTTGTGCTTAACAATTGGTATCAAAGCCGGTTCCTTCAGTGTTAGCACAACTGCTAGAAGGTAGATCTTGGAAAGCACATATGGCAGGATCTCAAGTGTTGGATGGTTTCTCCACTAACAAGGCTCCTTTGTTAGATGGAATGAATTACACATTTTGGAGCATAAGGATGAACACTTACTTGATGGCCCTAGGTTTCGATATTTCGCAAGCAGTGGTAATAGGATACACAACGCCACAAATTGCACCAACAATTGCCATCGAAAAAAAGGCCAGTGAGAACAATGCGAAAGCTATGAATGCAATCTTATGCGGACTTTCAAAAAACAAGTTTGTTAAGGTTATGCATTGTGAATCTGCAAAAGAGATTTGGGATAAACTCAACACTATTTATGAAGGTGATAGTAAGGTGAGAAAAGCAAAACTCCAAACCCATCGGAGGCAGTTTGAATGTTTAAAAATGAAGAATGATGAAAACATTGTTGGGTATCTTCTTCATGTCGATGAAATTGTTAATGTCATTCGAGGACTCAGAGAGAAAATTGAAGAATCTGTGATCGTTTAGAAAGTCCTAAGATCCCTACCATTGAGATTTGATGCGAAGGTCTCCGCCACTGAAGAAATAAAGGATTTAGACACGATGAAAATGGACGAGCTCCATGGAATTTTTATGGCATACAAAATGAGAACTGAATCTGAGAGAGTCGAAGAAGGAAGCATCATTCAAGGTCTCGAAGAAAGAGAAGATCAAAGAACTAGAATCAAGTGAAAATTCAAATAGTGAAGAAGATGAAAATGAAGCTCTATTCATTTGGAAGCTAAAGAAAGGATCGGGCATATATAAAAAAGAAAGTTACCATTTAAATGCTTTTATTGTGGTAAAATTGGTTATTTTGCAGCCAAATGTCCAAATAAAGGAAATAGCGATGATGAGAGAAACAAACCAAAGTATAAAAGGGGATTCAAGCCGAGCAAAGACAAGCAAAGATTTGATAAACAAAAGAAAAGCCTATACTCCAAGAGGTATAGCAGCTCATCCAAAAAAAACAAAGAAAGTGATGTTGAAAGTGATAATGAAGAGATTATGTTCATGGCTACTGAAGAAAATGCCACCACCAACAAAGATATTTTGGAGGAAGACAAAGACATGGAGAAGAAGGTGAAGTGAACCTTGAAGAAGAACTTATTTGCGCGTTGGAAGAAATGAAACCATTTAAGAAGAAGAATCAAAAACTGAAGTTATAGCTCCGAAAATATGAAGAAGAGAATCGAGACTTCAAAGCGAAGACATCACAAGTCCTTGAGGAATCAAACAAGGTAATCATTGATCTGAAAAATCAAATCGAAAAAAGTTAAACAAGTTGAGGAAAATTTGAGAAGTCAGTTACAAATGAAAGAAGAAGAGTGTAATCAGTTGAAGACTAAGTTAGGTTCTTTGAAAGATAAGCATGAGAGGCTCATAATCAAGGTTGAGAAAGATCATGAGATATCAATCCACGGTGAGAAGGATGCAAGTTTTAAGTGCAATCTAAAGAAGCCAATCAGGCAGCCCAATGCTTTCAGGTTTTCCAATTCTTTTCATGGCCATTGTTTTGTTTGTCATCATGTTGGACATAGGGCAAGAGACTATTTGAGGAGAAGCAATCTGTCAAAGAGAGATCTCAGTCACCTTCAAGCAAAAGGTATGAGAAATGTTGCTTGCTTTTGGTGTCATAAGGTTGGCCATATTGCTAAATTATGTGCAAGTGGAGTAAAGAGATCCTCAAGGTATGTCAAATGCTATGGAGCCCATAGAAGATATAAGAAGGGCCAAACTCAGGTTTGGAGACCTAAGACAGTAAAGGTTGATCAGATTGAGTCTAAGAGTGAGAATGGATTACTTTCTACAATAGAGAAAGAATCAGATAGGAAGGACTGTGTGAAACTCTTGTTATCAGGAGTTGTAGAAAAGACAGTGAATACTAGTCCTAAGCAACCTGCAGATCAAAGAGAATCTCTTGTTACAATTGAGCATGAGCCTTGTCAAGATTCCCTATTATTAGTTTCTAATGATAGTGCGTTGGAAGGTAAGACAGTTGCAAGAGTTGAGAAAACGAACAACATCATGGATTTTGAGGTTAGTGAGTCAAAGAAGTTAGACATGCCTAAATGGATTCTAAGAGAAAGAAATCAATCTCATGGATGCAAGAGGATCAAGGAAGTAACAGAGGAGTTGTGGGCATCTCTTGGGTTCACTTTGTTCTAGGACCTTTTGTGTGGGGTGTCTCTTCTAGGCTTCAAGGAGACACTTTACAGAAAAAGGAAGCATGGTGGATGCATGTTGGGTCTTGGCTATGTTGCATGACAAGAAAGTCATGAAGCAGGGAATCATCAAGGTCAGGTCCAAGGATCAAGTGACAAGGTATGAATGGGTTCAAGTAAGATCAAGAGTTGATGGAGATCTATGGAGTCATGTGTCAAGCTAATGAGAAACAGGTCAAGTTGAAAATAAAATGCCTAAGGTCAAATCGAGGAGGTGAGTTTATTTCAAATGAATTCATTGAGTTTTGCGAAGATCATGGAATTAAGAGACAATACTCAGCTGCAAGGACTCCACAACAAAATGGAGTGGTGGAAAAGAAAAATCGAACCGTTCAAGAGATGGCTAGAACTATGTTGAATGAATCTAAGCTATCAGATAGATTCTGGAGAGAAGCATTGGTTAAGGGGGAGCTAAACTTTTTTTTTAGCTCCTTGAATGACACTTTGCCATTGATGTCAAAGGGGGAGAATGGCAGTACGAGGAGTTACAACAAGGGGGAGTCGCAGAAAAGAAGATGGGGAGTTGCAGAAAAGAAGATCTTTTTGGAAGGTTGCCATCAATGACAAAGGGGGAGATTGTTGGAATAATTGTCATTGATGTCAAAGGAATTGTAACGGATATGAATGGAAATGTCAAACGGAATTGTTGTCGGAAGTGAATGGAATTATTGTTGGAAGTGAATGGAAGTGTTGCTAGAAGTGAACGGAATTGTTGGCGGAAGTGAACAGAATAGTTGTTGGAAGTGAACGGAAATGTCGACAAAAGTGAACGGAATTGTTGCTGGAAGTGAACGGAAATGTCGACGTAAATGTCAACGGTCACATCTTTTGGTGAAGAGGTATCTCTTGGATGGGACACATCCTTTAAAGGCTATATAAGGGAGAAGAGATGTGGAAGTATAACAAGCATTTTAATTTGAATGAAGATCATATGAGTGTGAGAGAGAAGGAAGAGAGGAAGAGCAGAAAATGAAATAGAATATCTCTTAAGAAAAGAAGTATGAAGGGTAGATTTATTTTAATGAAACATATTCTTTAAGAACTGTGAAAGAGAGGAGAGCAGAAAGTATATAAGAAAATTAATGAGAGAGAAAGTGTTGTTGACGCAGTGGATTGCACCCTGGGCAGGGGGCCGAGCTCCTGCCTTCCACACATCAAAATGGAAACTCCCCTCTCGCCTGTGGGACCGGCGAAGCTGGAGGGGAGAGTCTCTAGATAAGGGCTAGCTCCCTTTGATGCATCTGAGTTATTCCAATAAGTGCTAATACATATATATATATATATATAATGGGGGGGATGAAAAGGGAGAAGTATTACAGGAGAACAAAACCTACTCTAAGAGGGTGATGCACCAAATAACTTCGACCTACTCACACTCACACTCTGAACCATACGACACATACATACACTTTAACTGGTAAAAGGACCAGACTGCAGAAAGCTTAACAAGGAGGCTTTAATGGAACACACAGAAAAAGGGACTCACCATAGGAGCTGTAGAAAAAGCACACTGTCTAGTAACCACCTGTCTCTGCGCTCTAGATACAGCTTTTCTTGTCACCTGCAGGAATGGCGCTTTATAGATACCAGATGCGTTGGTGTCAACCCTGTGAAAGCATTAGGAAGCAATGACTAAACACAAGCCTAACACTCATACACACTCAGAGATATCTAACCAGAATAGAGGTAAAAATGTGTTTTATTGATTCCAGGTGAAAATTGCCAGGGCTTCGCCTTACAATATGAAAGATAGATCCTTTTAAAATGAGAAGTTACAATATATATAGAGAAGAGGGAACAATAGCGCCTTCTTTGAAAAAGACTTTTGGCGCCCTTTGACAAGTGGCCCATGCGCGTCCCAAGGGCATTGGGAAGAGGAAGCCGCTAAAATATAAATGCTGTGTCGGTTTCGATTCTGACTTCAGGCATTTAAAAACATAGGCCGCACCGTTTCTCCATAATCAAGACTGCTCCTTGAAGGCACCCACGTGGTTTGTCTGCTCATAAATGCAAAATGGAGAAAAAATGGGTCGCGTCATTCACTGTTTGCGTCCCATTTATGACCACTTGGCAAGCACTGTTCCAACCGCTAGAATAACTCCTTGAGTCGACACCTTCCTTCGCCACTTGGACTATTTTGTTTGTTTCTACACTTGGCTCTTTTGTCTTTTCCTTGCCTTGTCTCTTCTAGCTCCTTCGGCCCTCGAGGGCTATCTCCTTGGCGAGTCGCTGAGTTCCTTGGGCTCTTCTTGTTCTTGCTTTTCAAAATCAACGGCTATTTCAAAAGCCTTGAATTTGACGTCCACGCACCCATCACTGCGTTTGAACTTCCAACTGCTAGTTTGTCGTGCTTGTCTTTGACGTCTTCGGCTCGTCACCCTTTGGAATTCTTCGGCCTTTCTCTTTCTTTCGGCTTCTTGTTGCTTCCTTCGGACTTCTCGTTTTGGACCCTTCCGAAGGGAAGGTGACCCTTCGGCTTTCTTGTTTGAACCTTCCCGAAGGGACCCTGCCCTTCGGGGTCTTGAGAAAGGTCCTTTTTTCTCGTCGAGAGCCCCCCACAAGGGCACATACCCTTTGGGTGGCCTTCTTTCTCCTCGACGGGTTTCTCCTTTGGGGCTTTTCCCGCGGACTTTTTCCACAATTAACTTTCCCGCAGACAAAAAGTCCACAAGAATTGTCTTGTTCATTCCTTCGGAGCCTTTCTCGCGGCCAATTTTCCCGCAGACTTTTTTTCCGTGGACTTTTTCCCGTGGGCTTTTTTCCCGCGGACAAAAAGTCCGCGAGAATTGCTTTGAGCACTTTGCCTTAGTCTTTTTGGAATTTTTCTCAGGCTTTTCCTCCAAATTTCTTCAGACTTTTTGTCCGAAGGAATTATGTCGCCTTTGCCTTAGTCTTTTTACTTGTTCATTCAGCGGGATCTTTGTTCGTAGCCCTTTCAAATTTCTTCGGACTTTTTGTCTGAAGGAATTCCTTCGAACAAAAAGTCCGAAGAAATTATTCTTTGTCCTTGTCTTTCGACTGCCTTCAAAAGTGCCATTCAAGAAAGTTGAAAACGACGCTTCCAAAGGGTGTTGTCGCCGACCAAGTGCCCTCCACAAGGGCACTTGTCCTTTGGGAGACTCTCTTGAACTTTTTGATTGAACCGTCCCTTTGAAACAACCCATTGAACTAAACGTTTGAACGAAGGCATTGAACCGACTATTGAACTAAGCCATTGAAACAAGCCGTTGAAGCAAAACGATGAATCAGGCACTTGAACCAAACCGACTGAACCAGACTCTTGAAACAAGCGCTTGTCCATTTTGCACCTAAGTGTTGGGAACCCATTTATTCTCTGCAGAGTTCGTAAAAATGGGACCTGCAGAGTCCGTAGAAAATTTCAGACTTGTGCAAAATCAAAAAATGAAACTGGCTTAGGACAGCAGGGAAGGAAGGGGACCGATTTTGGCCTGTTGGACCAAAAATGGTCAACAAATTGGCGACTCCTAGGGGAAGCATGCCTACTATGCTTAGAAACCAGTTGCCTTAAAGTCCATTGGGCACGAAGTCAGAATGTAACTCAAAAGATCAGCAATAGCCCCGATAGATTCAAGAATCAATCACGAAGATTTACCCCAAAAGGAAACGAAAACACACAAAACTAAGAAAACTACTAACATGTGCAAAAGACACTTAGGGAAAACAGGGAAAAAACAAGGGAAATATATACATGGTGGAAAAGGGGCTCAGTGGTAATGCTTAAAATGTATCCCATTAACTGGGATATACAGTTCTTCACCATCCAACCTGGAGAGTTGGAAAGCATTATGCTGCTTGCACTGAGTGATGACGTATGGGCCACTCCATAGGGCATCAAACTTCGCGTGCTTTCTAGGCTTAGCTCGGTCCTCATCCCATTTCAAGACAATGTCTCCTTCAAAAAAACCTTTTGATGAAGATTTCTTGTCGAAGTGTCTCTTCGTTTGTTGTTGGCGGCTGGTCATAAAAGCCATAGCCTGGTCCCTTGTCTCTTGGAGCTCCATCAGCTCGCATAGCCTAACCTCCATGCTATTTCCTTCTAATTGCAGCTAGCAAGCGAGGTCCAAGGCTAGCAACTCAAGCGAACTGGGGAGCCTAGCTTCCCTTCCATATACGAGCGTGTACGGCGACTTACCGATTGCCCTCTTTGGGGTGACCCTATCTGCCCACAGGGCTGTTTTCAACTTGGCATGCCAAGTCCTCTGATTCTCCTCGATTTGCTTGATGATCCTGATCAGATTCTTATTGGTAGATTCGGCCAGCCCATTCCCCTGTGGGTAGTAATTGGACGAAGTGCTAAGATAGATACCATATCTCAGCGCCCATTCACTTGTTTTAGTTCCCAGAAAAGTTAACGTGTTATCTGAGATTATGTTTGCTAGAACCCCGAACCTTGCTACTAGGTCTTCATAAAAATCTAGGACTGCACTTTCATTAGCTTCTTTCAAAGCGACAGCCTCTACCCATCTTGTGAAATAATCCGTGGCGGTCAAGACCCACTTGTGTCCAGCACTGGAGGGAGGGTTAATCATCTCTATGAAGTCAAGGCCCCATTGCATGAATCGCTGCTCTACCTGAATAGGCTGTAAAGGCATGGCAGCCAACCGTTGCTTCCCATCAAAAAATGCACACTTCTGGCACCTTCGTACCCAGGCATGGGTGTCCCTGAAAAGAGTAGGCTAGAAGTAACCAGCTCTCATTATTCTTGCTGTTGTAGCCCTAAGAGCAAAATGACCGCCAGTTGGCCCATCATGGAACTCATACAGCACCCTGTCGGCCTGACTTGAGTCTAAACATCTTAAAAGGACTCCTGAGAGATCCTTTTTGAACAACACTCCATCAATCAGGACATAAGAGAGACACTGGAGTCTGAAATATCTTCTCTTGGTCCTATCAAGGCCCTGCGGGCACTCACCAGTGAGAAGGAATTGCCTCATGTCTGATGTCCAATCTTTCATGACAGCTGGTTCTTCTATTGTAGCTGCATCATGAATTAGCAGACTGTCCTCTTTTTGTTGCTTAAAGTCTGCAACAAGGTGTTCACATAGGCCTCTCCCTCTTACCAGTTTGGTGATCTTGATATCCACGTCGTATTCTATCACTTTAATGATCCACCCTACTCTCTTTTCATTCAGGTCTCGGTTGATCAAGAAATCCTTGATGCCGGGATGTGGAACCATGAGGTGGATTCTGCTATTGGACAGCATATGCCTGAATTTTTTGAGACTCCGTATGACCGCCAGGACTTGTTTTTCCACATATGTGTATCTAACCTCAAAACCCTCTAGGCCTTGGCTAAAAAACGCAATTGGTTGCTCAAGGTTATCATCACTTGCTTGGGTAAGCATGGCAGAGATTACCTCTTCATTGCCGAAGGTGTAGAGGTTGAAATCTTTCGTGAAGGGCTGATCAAAGTAGAAGCCCAGGCTATGGCCTGCTTGATTTCTTCAAAACTGTCCTTTTTTTTTGTCCATGTGAACTCCTCACCCTTCCTCAGCATAGAGGTCAACGGCTTGACTACCTCCGCAAAATTTGGGATAAATCTCTGGATGAAATTTATCTTGCCGAAGAAGCTTTGCAGGCCTTTCTTGTGCTTATAGGCAAAGACAGCTCCAAGATGGAGCGAACTCTCCCTGGATCAATAGTCAAGCCTTCCTTAGAAACAATGTGACCAAGGAGCTTCCCCTCGTGGATAGTGAACACACATTTCCTCAGATTGAGAGAGACACCGAACTCTCTACACCTCTCAAAGATTTGTTTGAGGTGTTTCATGTGTTGGCTCGCTTCCTTGGAGAAGACTGTCACATCATCAAAATATACCAGCACAGTGTTATTTATTAGGCCTTGAAAGGCCATGTCCATAGCTCGTTGGAAGGTGGCACCAGCATTAGACAGTCCGAAAGGCATTTTTCTGTAAGCAAACTCCCCCATTTGGTAGTGAAGGTTGTCTTGTGCTAGTCACAGTCTTGTACCAAAATCTGGTTGTATCTTGAATATCCATCTAGGAGGGAGAAACGCTCACTGCCTGTCACCATTTGAAGGATCTGCTCCATGCTTGGGAGAGGATAATGGTCTTTCAAAGAGACTCTGTTGAGGTCTCTGAAATCAACACATAGTCTGATCTCCCCATTCTTTTTCGGGATAGGAACAAGATTGGCCAGCCAAGAAGAGTGTTTGATTGGAAATATTATCCTAAACTCAATCAATTTGGTGAGCTCCTTCCGTATGAGAGGCTCAATCATTGGGTTGACAGGCCTCTGCTTTTGCTTGATTGGCCTGGCACCTTCTTCCAGCTCAATGGTATGTTGGGCCAGATTTGGGTCAAAACCCTTCAAATCGCTATACTCTCAAGCAAAGTTATCGGCAAATTCTTGGCACAAGATGAAGGCCTGTCTTTCATGGTCCGTGCACACTTTTCCAAGTGCAAGCAACTTATCCTTGAATATCTCCACTTTCTCATGGTGCTCCTCCTTCGTTGCAATGCATGCCTTGTCGCTTTTCAACTGGTCATCTCCATTGAAGATACTCTCTAGAGTGACCAAACCTTTGGGGAGCTTATTGTTCTTCAGTTGAACAATTTGGCCGCCATATTGCTATTGTAGCTTTGCCTAGTTTTTAGCAGCGAATTTCGCTTCTTCTTGCAAGAAGAGCGCTATTTGTTGGTCGTTGTCGAAAACCTGCCAGTTGGTGATGTTGTCAGGTACAGAAGGCTGGATCACTACCTTCAAGTGGTGTGAGCTGTGGTCTCGGCCTATTTTTCGAGGGATATCAAACTGGGCACCAACTGCTGCCAACCTATCTGCTTACTTGTTCTGCTCTTTAGGAATGGAGGTAATATTGAAAGCAAAGAAATTTTTCACTAAGTCCCATACCCTATGTTTGTAGGACTTCAGTAAAGAATTCTTTGTCAAATTTTGGCCTCTTACCTGATTGACAATCAGCTCACTGTCACCAAAAAACTTGCAGCTCTTTGATTCCTCTTTTCTTCGCCCACTCCAAACCGTGGATGAGGGATTCATACTCCGCAACATTGCATGTGCAGAAAAATTGGAACCGAAAAGCTGAAAAGTATCTCTCCTTTGAAGGAGAAACCAACACCGCTCCACCACTAGCTCCCAACTTACTTCTTGAACTGTCAAAGAACAGCTGCCATAGACCTGAGCTTTCCTGGCTCGCTTTCATCAAATTTGGTACAAAAGTATCCTCTTCATGCATGCAATACATTCCAAGGCCTACCTTCTCTATGAATTTGTAAGGATCATGTTCGAAGTTGTCACTTCCCCATTCATCTAAGAGCAGGTCTGCAACTCCTTCAAGGGCAGAGGATGGAGATTGGTCTACTTGGAACTCTTCTTGGTCAATGATGGCGTAGCTGACATTTGCCGCCTTGAGCTAGTATGGTTCTAGATGATCTCTGTGGAGTAGCTCGGATTCAATCTTAACTTTAGTCCCATACTTGGTTCTAAAAACCAAATAAGACCAATTCGCTGCTAAGTAGCCGCCTATCTTGGATGTAAAATCCCTGGATAAGCAGATGGCAAAGTAAGGAGGGACATCTGCCACTACCACATCATGAGGAACTGAGAAGGTCGGGCAAGCGTGTAACATCAAGCTCAAACCTTTCACCACCCCAACTGTCTTTGTTGGTGTTCCATCCAGCTGCAGGACTCCCTTAGTCATTTCTTCGTATTTCAAACCTAGCTTGTCGGCTATGCATTTGGGCATTACTGAGGTGCTTGCTCCACTATCAATGATGCAATTGTGCACCAAGAAATCTCCTATGACCAAGGACATAAAAAGGGGGAACCTTTTCTTCTTTCTCGACCTGATCTGAGGTGGAAGGTTGTCCATTCATCATCAAAACATTATCGGCTTTTGCTGGGACAGCTTGTTCACCTAGCTCATGCAATTCCTTTTGCAGCATGTCCTTTTGCCCCAGTATTGACAGTGAATCCCACAAGGAGATGTTCATGTGCAGTTTCTTCATCTGGTCAACCACATTGACTCGAGGATTGTCTTCCTTCAAATTTTCTTTGGAGTTATTTACAACCTGAGGTGCAGGCCGAGGAACTGAAGGTACAACTAGCGGTCTGAAGTTTGGGACCATATGGTTTATATGCAATAAAGGTATTGTTGACGCTTGGGTAGCAACCTGAGCTTCTTCCATTGCTCTCCTTTTGAATTTTGTATTGGCTACGACACAGTCAACCTGATTGTCTGCAGTACCCACGTAATTGACTGCAGAACTCACCTTCTAGGTGGTTCATGAGAGTAGAATCAGGCTGGATCTGACTGCTGCTCGTGCCGGGTTGCATTGAAGCCTCAAAACCTTGAAATTGGGCAGCTGCCTGATTGTCTTGTACATTTGGGTAGTGACCCGTCATTTCATTTGTATAAACAGCCTGCTCTTGACCATATCCCATGGTTGAACAACTTGGTTGTTCTTGCACCAGATTGTTTTGAACGGGCACCATAACCTTGGATGATGAAGGGGCGCCTGAATTGTAGCCTTGAAAGGGTCTGGTCTGTGTAAGTTGACCCTGTCCTTGATTGTAATTTTAGAAAGGGGGTCTATTTGCTTGACCATACTGCTGGTATCCTTGGTTTGGTCAGTTGCTTTGAGCTTGTTGCCTTTTAATAGCCACAAGTTCATTTGTCATATTTTGCAACAGAGTCTTGACTTCATTTCAGGGAAAAGCGGCATATGGGATCTAGGAGCTATTTTTACACCCTGCACTAGGCAATTTTCAGCTGCTATAGCTATGTCATAGACAGCAGGCAGCACATGTCCTCCCATGGACTGTATCATAACAGATATATCGCTGTTCAATGCTCTTAAGTAATACAGGAAAGCATAGCTAGGAGTCGGTCTTACCAAAATGGGGATTCTATCCCATGTCTTCTGAAACCGAGTGTTGAAATCCTGCATGTATTCATGTGAGGCTCTTTTCATTGTAGTCAGTTGCTCGGCAAGTGAGAAGTGGTCGCTCTTCTCCCCAAAATGGTCCGTCAAGCGAGTGCCCAATTCATTCCAAAAACCGATTGAATTTATGGCTAAAGTCCCATACCAGTCCAGAGCTTTGCCCTTGAGAGACAAAGCCAGCAATCTGATTGCAATATTATCCTTAGTAACATTGTGAATATTGCAGAGGTTAGCAATTTTTCTGATGTGTTCAATAACTGTAATGGCCCCTCTCCATCAGAGGGAGGCACACTTTTGAGGATTGCTCCTGGAATTGAGTCATAACGCGAGAGATTCAGGGGACTCTGACCACGAAAAGTCACAAAGGGTAATGCCATAGCTATGACAGGATGTAACCGCGGCCTTCTCGCGTAGGTGTTCTTTATAGCAGGTTTGGGAAAGTGGTTTGCTGAATAAGGATGGGTCCTCTCAAACCTCAGTCGCTTTGCTGAGTTCAAAGGCAATTCAATGAATTCGAAAGGGACACCCTTAGAAGCAGACCGTGTGGTGATTTTAGGCATAAGAAGTCAGACTGGTCTTTGATTAGAAATGAAGCTCTTACCAGTGGAGTCGCCAGATGCTGAAAATAGTTGATTTTGCTGTAACAGGACCAGCATCAATCCTGAAACTATACTGAGTGTAAAAATTGAGTCCCATCGGGCGTGCCAAAAACTGTTGACGTAGTGGATTGCACCCTGGGCAGGACGCCGAGCTCCTACCTTCCACACGTCAAAATGGAAACTCCCCTCTCCCCTGTGGGACCGGCGAAAATGGAGAGGAGAGTCTCTAGATAAGGGCTAGCTCCCTTTGATGCATCTGAGTTATTCCAATAAGTGCTAATACATATATATAATGGGGGGGGTGAAAAGGGAGAAGGATTACAGGAAAACAAAACCTACTCTAAGAAGGTGATGCACCAAATAACTTCGACCTACTCACACTCACACTCTGAACCATAAGACACATACATACACTTCAATTGGTAAAAGGACCAGACTGCAAGAAGCTTAACAGAGAGGCTTTATGTAACACGCAAAAAAGGGACTCACCATAGGTGTTGTAGAAAAAGCACACTGTTCAGTAACCTCCTTCTGTCTCTGCGCTCCAGGTACAGCTCTTCTTGTCACCTGCAAGAATGGCGCCTTATAGATACCAGATGTGTTGGTGTCAACCCTGTGAAAGCATTAGGAATCAATAACTAAACACAAGCCTAACACTCAGACACACTCAGAGATATCTATCCAGAATAGAGGTAAAAATGCATTTTATTGATTCCAGGTGAAAATTGCCAAGGCTTCGCCTTACAATGTGAAAGATAGAACCTTTTAAAATGAGAAGTTACAATATATATAGAGAAGAGGGAACAACAGCGCCTTCTTTGAAAAAGACTTTTGGCGCCCTTTGACAAGTGTCCCATGCGCGTCCCAAGGGCGTTGGGAAGAGGAAGCCGCTAAAATATAAATGTTGTGTCGGTTCCGATTCTGACTTCAGGCGTTTAAAAACATAGGCCGCACCGTTTCTCCATAATCAAGACTGCTCCTTGAAGGCACCCACGTGGTTTGTTTGCTCATAAATGCAAAATGGAGAAAAAATGGGTCGCGTCGTTCACTGTTTGCGTCCCATTTATGACCACTTGGCAAGCACTATTCCAACCGCTAGAATAACTCCTTGAGTCGACACCTTCCTTCGCCACTTGGACTATTTTGTTTGTTTCTACACTTGACTCTTTTGTCATTTCCTTGCCTTGTCTCTTTTGGCTCCTTCGGCCCTCGGGGGCTATCTCCTTGGCGGGTCGCTGAGTTCCTTGAACTCTTCTTGTTCTTGCTTTTCAAAATCAACGGCTATTTCACAAGCCTTGAATTTGACGTCCGCGCACCCGTCACTGCGTTTGAACTTCCAACAGCTAGTTTGTTGTGCTTGTCTTTGATGTCTTCGGGCTCGTCACCCTTGGAATTCTTTGGCCTTTCTCTTTCTTTCGGCTTCTTGTTGCTTCCTTCGAACTTCTCGTTTTGGACCCTTCCAAAGGGAAGGTGACCCTTCGGCTTTTTTGTTTGAACCTTCCCGAAGGGAACCTGCCCTTCGGGGTCTTAAGAAAGGTCCTTTTTCTTGTCAAGAGCCCCCCGCAAGGGCACATACCCTTCGGGCGGCCTTCTTTCTCCTCGACGGGTTTCTCCTTCCGGCCTTTTCCCGCTCACTTTTTCCACAGCTAACTTTCCCGCGGCCAAAAAGTCCGCAAGAATTGTCTTGTTCATTCCTTCGAAGCTTTTCTCGCGGCCAATTTTCCCACGAGCTTTTTTCCCGCGGACAAAAAGTCCACGAGAATTGCTTTCAGCACTTTGCCTTAGTCTTTTTGGAATTTTTCTCGGGCTTTTCCTCCAAATTTCTTCGGACTTTTTGTTCGAAGGAATTATGTCGCCTTTGCCTTAGTCTTTTTACTTGTTCATTCAGCGGGATCTTTGTTCGTAGCCCTTCCGAATTTCTTCGGACTTTTTGTCCGAAGGAATTCCTTCGGACAAAAAGTCCGAAGAAATTATTCTTCGTCCTTGTCTTTCAACTGCCTTCAAAAGTGCCCTTCGAGAAAGTTGAAAATGACCCTTCCGAAGGGTGCTGTCGCTGACCAAGTGCCCTCCGCAAGGGCACTTGTCCTTTGGGAGACTCTCTTGAACTTTTTGATTGAACCGTCCCTTTGAAACAACCCATTGAACTGAACGTTTGAACGAAGGCATTGAACCGACTGTTGAACTAAGCCATTGAAACAAGCCGTTGAAGCAAAACGATGAATCAGGCACTTGAACCAAATCGACTGAACCAGACTCTTGAAACAAGCACTTGTCCAATTTGCACCTAAGTGTTGGGAACCCATTTATTCTCTGCAGAGTCCATAGAAAACATACTTGCAGAGTCCGTAGAAATGGACTTACAGAGTCCGTAGAAATGGACCTATAGAGTCCGTAGAAATGAACCTGCAGAGTCCGTAGAAAATTGCAAACTTGTGCAAAATCAAAAAATGAAACTGGCTCAGGGCAGCAGGGAAGGAAGGGGACCAATTTTGCCCTGTTGGACCAAAAATGGTCAACAAGTGTAAGAAAAGCAAAGTCATCATTCGATTGAAGAAGCAATCACAGATGATGGAATCGATTTGGCTTGGGGTTGGTGCCTCATAGTCTAGGGGTTGATGCTCCTGTGAGTTGGTGCTCGCGAATTGGCCAAGTTGGTGGTTGGCGAAGGGGATTGGTGTCTCCAGTGGGTGGGTGCTCACAAATTGACCAAGTTGGTGCTTGGTTTGGGGATTGGTATCTCCAGTAGTTTAGTGCCTACAAACATTTTAAAAGAGTTATATATATAAAAGGAATATTTCTCCGTGGTTTTCTCCCGAAAGGGTTTCCACGTAAATCTATGTCTATTTGCATTGTGTGGTTTTGTATTGTATTCTTTGATTGCTTTGAATATATTAATTGCGGAGTAATTTGAGGTTTTGGATTTAAGATTAATAGTCGAAAGCAAAAAAAAAAATATATCTTATATTGATTCACCCCCCCTCTCAGTATAAGCTTGTGCTTAACAGAAAGAATGATAGCCAAAGTATCTAATATGCCCAAAGAGTATAAAGGAAACCATATATTAGGGATATTGTGGGGCTATCTCTATGGCATTGAAGGTAGAAATCCTAAAGGCCAAATAAGAAATCACATTTCTGGAAAAGAACTGGAAAAACTAGTAGAAATCCAGCAAGTTAGGGCCAATGCAAAGGCTCCATAATATTATAGAATTGACGTTGAGAAGAGAAAAATCTGATCAGTTCTCCCATTGTTGAGAACACATGGAAAGAATTGTTCGTTGTTAATACTTGAACCCATAATCAAGGCCCAAATATTACTCTATACAAAGCAACATTAAAGACCCAAGAATAATCAAGGAACCAAAAAACAACAAAACCAAATATAGGGTAATGCAGGGGCCAGTTTCTTTTTGAATAATCATAAACCCATGCCATCAAGAGGGTGAAATGGTCTCAAAGTTTGCATTGGTGAAGGCCTAGGAGGAATTAGACTCCCTAGATACAACAATAGCAGGCAGCACTACAATCATCAATCCTCTTTAAGAAGTAGTTCATCTTGAGCCTTCACCACCAACCATTCTCATTAGTGAGACAAAAAAAACTTTGGTTCGCACCCCAAGGTCTCCCAACTAAGGGTGGTGAAACTACTTAGATATCTAGTGATTTCATCTATTAGCTTGATTTTCAAGCACACTACAACTCCAAAATTGACCAACATACAAACAAACAAAATGACTATCTTTTCAAGCCCAAAAAAGCATCCATAAGTACAAGCATTATTGAGAAGCCACAAGCCATTAACTATTTACAATGTACGAGCCATTTAAATAGCTTAGAAAATGCTACAATCAAGGAAGGTAAGCTTAGTGTAACAAACTAACCACTAACCATAAGCTCAATTAAGCTTTTCAGTAAATCTACGAGAATAAGAGAAAGCTAAACAATCTAGAAGCAAGCCTAATATAACACACAATGTTATATAGTTATTTAAGCAAACTAATTTTTCACACTCCCTTAATGACTAAACCAAATGTTTGTCATTATTATAAAGAAATGATTAAATCCATATATAAACTTAACCGAGGTGTAGTTTTGCTACCACTACAGTAGTGTATCCAAATGTCCCTATTGTCACTAATCCCTCTTACTAGAGGACATTGGTAATGAGTCACTGCAACCACCAAGTAGAGTAGGAAATGGTGTTGAATAGTGGGTTCACTAGATTTTGTTGTTCCTTGAAGTGTTGTCATGTCTTGAATGTGTCATACTTCACCTATTTGTTTGTTAGAGTGATCAATTCTGACAAAATCTTAAAATACATATCAAGACTAAACAACATAGCAATCCCCCAAGGGATATTTCTACGTCGAGTTGTTGGAAACTCAACACCTACTGCTCTCCATTGTTGAATAATTTTGGGACATCTAATGTTCAGAACATTCTTGTGCTCTTTTTGTATGCCCCATCCTCTTTCACCAACCTTCATGAAATACTTCCGTTTAGGTTTGGCTTTGGTATTTGAAATTGTGCTTGTTTCAATACCTACGAAACAACAAAAAGAGCAAAATTTACCTGCTCTTCACCTTGCACCTTTTGTTTTCTTGACCTTGTAGATTGCCCTTCCAAAAAGTAAGGCAATTCATCTTTATGTACATTTTTCATTGTGGTATGGTACCACTTTGGACTCTTATGTTGGCTTTCTTGATCCGATTGTGAAGAGTGAGAAACACTCTTCACCACTAGAATCCTCCCTAGAAGTTGATTCTTTTGATTTTTTCATCTTTGAACCTTTTTCACTTTTAGTACCAGAACTTGTTTCAGTTTCATCGTCAGTGGGCAAAAATACAATACAAGTGGATTGACCATTATTAGAAAAGAATTGTACTTTCTCATCTACAACATCTTTACTCAACACAATCCTAGATGTAGAGACATCTAGTAATTTGTATGCATTCCTCTACTCACAATAACCAACAAATATGTACATTTTTCCCAATATAGAAGTAGTCGATCCAAAAACACAAAAATTACTTACATCCAGTGTTTTACCAAACCTTGCTTCTTCTAATGTTACATTCTGCAAAGCTTGTGTGGACTTTGGTTGAAAGTGTACACAGTTGTATTCACAACTTTTGCCCCGTATTGATATGGTACATTCTGACTATCCACCATACATCATGCCATCTCCATGATTGTCCTATTCTGCCTTGCCATTGCTTCATTTTGATTCATAGAATATTGCCCGTGTATTCCTTCTTTCTTGCAAAATTCCTTGATATCAAAGACAAACCCGTCCCCATTAATCGATCTAAGAACTCTTACATGTTTCCCTCCCTATTTCTCTACCATAGCTATCCAAACAACAAAGTTAGAGAAACATTATGACTTTCTATGCAAAAAATAAACCCACATTTTCCTAGAAAAGTCATCTATAATCAACAAGTAATACAAAGCTCCAAATATTGAAAGTGTTTGCATAAGACCATGCAAACCCACATGAACCAAATCCAACGCTCCTTTGGCTTTCCATTCTTTATTAATGTTGAATGAATGTAGAAATTGCTTATCCATCTAACATCTTGAACATACATTCTGACTCTTTTGAATAGACAAAAGTCCATTCACCATGTTAGTCTTACATAATGTATGCAAATATTGATAAGCAAGGTGACCATACCTCTTATGCCACAGTTCACTAGTGCTTTCAACCGCTACTAGTGCATGTTTTTTTTTTTGAGGGATCCACCAACTTATATAATACCTTGTTACCAATACCAACAACACCGACTTTCTTTTCATGAAGATTACTAACCATGCATTTGTTTCTTTTAAACTCCACACAGAGATTAAAATTTGCAGTTATTTCACTTATAGAAAGAAGATTATTGTTCATACCAAAGCACAAACTGGATATTCTTAAAAGTGCAAGTAACTAAATTGTTCAATGCAATATGAACATCACCATATCCTTTTACATCGTGAACCCAACCATCACCTAAGGAAATAGATTCACTGCAATTATCATCTTCAACAAAATTTACATACCAGTCTTTGTGACATATGTAGTGTCAAGATGCACCTAAGTCAAAGAACCACATTCTTGACTTTGTTGACTAATTTAATACTGGCAAAAATGTAAAATCGTCCATTGATCTTTGTTCATCTTCTTCAACGACATTTGCAGATTGTGACTTCTTTTTATTATTGTCAAAAAAGTATTGTCGCTTACGACAATCTTTCTTGAAATGCCTTGGTTTCTTACAATAGTGGCATTTCCACTATAACTTGTTCCGACCACTTTTGATGGTCGCATCACTGGATGAACCATCACCATTGTATTGTCTTCCTCTACTCGTGAACTTTTGTGCACTGAATGCACTCTCCGTGGAGCCACATGTTGTTGCTTCTAACTGATCTTGTCTTCTTTCTGCATGAGAAGTATAGACAACTTCTCAAAGTCGAGTTTGTGTTTCTACGATCATGTGTAGTGACTCAACAAATGAGTAAAATTATGGCAACAAGTTCTGCAATACTAGAGCAATCAAATCTTGCTCATCTATATGTTTTTCAATTAATTTCAATTGATCGCAAATGTCTTTCAACTGCAACAAAAACTCAGAAATAGAGCCACCCACCTTGCATTTTTGTAGAAAACAACAAATTTTTCAAGTAATACCCTTCCAATTTTTGAAGCCTCATACTTAGTTGTTAAACTTTTCCACAAATCTAAAGCTATAGTTGCATTTCTAACTTATGGAATTAAATTATCCGCAACAAAAAGTTTTAGCAACATCGAAGTTTCTCTATGATGTCTATCCTAGTCATCAAGTTCAACATTTGGTCTTGTTTCTTTGGCAAGTACTCTTTGATCGATATTTTTGTGCCCACATATAGTAAGTATTTTGTGACTCCATAAACTGAAGTTTTTACCTGTTAGTTTTTTAGAGTTGGACAGCAACAAGTGTTGTAGCCATTTTTCCCTACTTTTTCACAAAAACAATTAATCTAGGAAAATAGAAAATATTTTACAAAAAAATCTTCAACGCGCGGATTCTATACGAAAACTGGACATCATTGTCAATTTTCAGCATAAAAATCTTCACCATTTATGAGATATTGAATTAACAGAGTTCAGCCCAATTGCCTAAAAAATGACAAAAAATTTTAAAACTCGGGATTTACAAACATTTCAACCAAATTCTTTTGGCACGTGAGTTTGGTCTCCTAATTAGACAATACTACAAATTTTTAGGCTCCTACTCCTTGCCCTTTTTTGGATTCCGAATTAATCATCATCCAGGTAAGTGACAAAGGCAAATATTGTTAGGTTGTGGAGCTAAAAGCTTCAACTGTTGCAGACATGGAGGAGGTTGCTGAGTTTCAGGGAGACCGGCGTCGGCAGAGTATAGTGCAGAAGGCAACCGACATCGGCAGGTGTGAACTGAAGACAACCGGCATCGACAGGAGGTCGGCCAATGTCGGTCACCTCCAGGCAGACAGGGACCGACGTCGGTCGCCTGTGCGGTTCCAGAACTGTTCGTTGCACGAACAGTTAATTCGTTGAACCGAGTGTTTGCATGTTAAAGGCTATTTTCGAGTCTTGAGTTGCGTGTCTAATTATTGTAAATTATAAGTCTAAGTTATTGTTTAGTGTGGGATCTATTTATAGACCCATTGACATGTATTGTAATTAAGGAAAGAAAAGAATTTCTTCTAGTTGTAGGATCTTGGTCAGCAGGTGTGCAAGGCCACGTTTGAAGATCTACATGTGTAAGTAAGGTCTGTTGAGTTGCAAGTTGTTGCAAGCTTATGGGAGATCTACTTGAAGTACTTTGAGTACTTATGTACTGGCAGGGTTATTACTGACTAGTTGGAGGTGAACACCAATTCTGTGTGTGAGTTGTGTGTTGGGACCGTTTTTGGTAGGAGAGTGAACTCTTGAAGAAAATTACTGAACACTTGAGGTGTGGGAAGCTTCTGAGAGGTGTGGAGAAGAGGTGGCATCTTCTTTATTGTATTTTCTTTCTGGATGAGTATTAATACAAGATTGTGTATTGTCTCTCATATTCTGTGCTATTTGTGAATTCTAGTTACTTGTTACTTCTGGGTAATTCCGTATGTTTAATTGCTTGTATTTGATAATCATATTGTGCTCTTTTTGAGGAGCAAAATCCTAACAAGTGAGATCAGAGCAGGTGTGTTGTTCTGGATTCCCCAACAACTGGTATCAGAGCTTTTGGTTGGGATACTAACAGGTTGTATCAGATCTGATTAGTGTGTGTTGATTACAGGTTACTCACAGGGGTTTCTGTTTGAATGGGTGTAGAGCAATGACAGAAGAAAGTAAGCTACGAATGAAGAAGTTTAATGGCAAGAACTATCAATTATGGAGGATGCAGATTGAAGATTCTCTGTATCAGAAAGATTTGTACTTACCGTTGGGTGGAGTTGATTGCAAGCCCCGGGATTTGAAAGATGAAGAATGGGAGGTTCTTGATCGAAAGGCTCTAGGATCTATAAGGTTGAGTCTTGCATCGTCTGTGATTTTCAACTTATCACAGGTTAAGACAACGGTAGAGTTGATAGAATCTTTGGCAAATTTATATGAAAAACCCTCAGCTTCGAATAAGGTATTTCTTATGAAGCAATTATTTAAGTTGCAAATGTTGGAAGGTGGATCTGTACATAGTCATCTTAGTGATTTCCATGGTTTGGTAAACCAGTTAAGTTCAGTCAATATTGTTTTTGATGATGAAATTAAGGCTCTCTTAATCTTATGCTCATTACCTGAAAGTTGAGAAAGTTTGGTAATGGCAGTTTCTAATACTGCGTCTGCTTCAAAAATCTTAAAGGTGGATGATGTTGTGGGTGTAATCTTGAATGAAGAACTTCGCAAGAAAAGCACAGGTGAATCATCAGGAAATGCTTTGAGTGTGAAAAGCAGGGGAAGGCAAAGAGAGAAGATAGAGCATGGGAGATCAAGGTCCAAAATACGCAGGGGATCCAAGTCCAGGTATGGCAGAATAACCTGCTGGAAATATGGAAAGCAAGGGCACTTAAAGAGAGATTGCAGGTCGGATGAAGATCAGCATGAAGGACATGAAAAAGCAGGTGATGCAGGTATTGTTGCACAGGATACTCTGGTATGTTCCTTAGATAAAGTAGAATCTTGGATTTTAAATTCTGGTGCCTCTTTTCATGCATCCCCAAATAGAAATTTTTTTTCATGAGTATGTCCAGGGAGACTTTGGAGAAATTTGTTTAGGGGATGGTAAGCCTTGTCAGATGGTTGGCAAAGGGAAAGTGAAGCTAAAATTGCAGACAGGTAACACATGGGTGTTAAAGGAGGTCATGCATGTCCCAGTTCTGGAACGGAATTTGATTTCTGTAAGAAGTTTGGGTGATGAGGGTTGCACAGTAACTCTCACAGCAGACTCTTGAAAGGTTACCAAGAGTGCACTTGTTGTAGCAAGAGGTAAGAAAGTAAGTACGCTTTATCTATCTACTTGTATTACTGATTCTCTTTTTGGAGTATCTACTTCAGCTGTAGATTCGAAAATGTGGCTTAATAGGCTTGGTCACATGAATAAGAAGGAGATGCATGTTCTTGAGTCAAAGGGTATGCTTTCGAATTTGAAAAGCATGGATCGAAGTTTCTATAAGCAAAGAAAGAAAGTGACGTTTCTTGAGGAATCCGATGTTCGTGACAAGAACAAGAAAGCCTTGGTTTTCAAGGAGAAGATGACGGACAGAGATCAGCGGAAGGGACTGAAGAATTCTGAGCAGAGCAAGGGTGATTTGGACAAGGGTTTGATCCAAAAAGAGCTCGCGGGTAAAAGTCATTTCTCACAAGAAAAACACAGAGACCGACGTCGGCTAAAAAATCGACGTCGGCGTCCAGACAGGGACCGACGTTGGCTATGTGCAGCCCGACGTCGGTGACTCAGAGACAGATAAACACCGACGTCGGTCAGGGGGAACCGACGTCGGCGATGAGACAGTCGTATGGAACCGACGTCGGTCGGGTGCAGACTGAGATGTGACCGGCATCGGTCACTGAGACAGATTTTGGGCGGACAGCATGCTGTCAAGGAGTCTCAAGCGCCCATATGGAGGACTTAAAGGGTAAGTAAGCCTCAAATTCGTCATTTCCCTTCTTTATACTACTTGTTGCTCACTGATGGTAAAGAACCAGGAAGTTGTTAAAGAAGCAGAGCAGGTAGATCCAGGAAACAGTGGGAGCTTGGCATGGATGAAGGATGTGATTCCTTGGAGAAGAACCAAACGAGAGTTTTTGGTGGAGTTGCCAACTGGAAGTAAGCACTGAGAGACGAATGAATTTTCAAGATGAAGAAGAGCGAAAATGGACATATGAGATGAAAGGCCAGGGTATATGGTCTTGAGTAAGCTGCAGGACAATGGAGGTTTGATCATTGTGTTTCTCTTTACCAGGTTGGATAATATTAGCTACATTATCCTGTTACTGTATGATGTGCTTGTTGCAGGGTTACATATACAGGGAGTTGCTAAACTAAAAGTAAAGCTAGTTCAGAGGTGTGTCATGAAGAATCTGGGAGCAGTAAGATTCTTTGGCATGAGTATGTTCTAGGGACATGGAAGGTCACAGGTTGACTTTGTTTCAGGATGATTGTGTGAGACCGGTTAGCACGCCGATGGTTGGACAGTTTTATGAACAGTGTCTTGATTCACATAATGAGGTTAAGTGCATGGTATGTACTAGACCTGAGTTTTTCCAAGCAGTGGGAGTTGTCAAAAAGTTTGGAGCCAATCCGGGAAAGAAGCACTGGAGGGCAGTTCAGTGGAGTCTCAAGTATCTGAGAGGGACCAGCAACAGGTCGACATGCTATGCAGGGTCAAGTTCTTTTCTACATGATTTGTAGATGTGGATGTGGCAGGTGATTTGGATGACAAGGGGTGCACCACAGGATTTGTGGTGGTTGGTCTTCAAGAGTGATTTTGAAAAGGGATACAAAGCCAAGGGAACAAACTACATGATGTACAAGTACAAGTACAATTGCAGCGGTTTATCTCCAAGTGGGAGATTGTTAGGTTGTGGAGCTAAAAGCTTCAATTGTTGCAGACATGGAAGAGGTTGCTGAGTTTCAGGGAGACCGGCATCGGCAGAGTATAGTGCAGAAGGCAACCGACATCGGCAGGTGTGAACTGAAGACAACCGACATCGGCAGGAGGTCGGCCGACGTCGGTCACCTCCAGGGAGACAGGGATCGACATCGGTCGCCTGTGCAGTTTCAGAACTGTTCGTTACACAAACAGTTAGTTCGTTGAACCGAGTGTTTGCATGTTAAAGGCTATTTTCGAGTCTTGAGTTGCATGTCTAATTATTGTAAATTAGAAGTCTAAGTTATTGTTTAGTGTGGGATCTATTTATAGACCCATTGGCACGTATTGTAATTAAGGAAAGAAGAATTTCTTCTAGTTGTAGGATCTTGGTCAGTAGGTGTGCAAGGCCACGTTTGAAGATCTACATGTGTAAGTAAGGTCTGTTGAGTTGCAAGTTGTTGCAAGCTTATGGGAGATCTACTTGAAGTACTTTGAGTACTTGTGTACTAGCAGGGTTATTACTGACTAGTTGGAGGTGAACACCAATTCTGTGTGTGAGTTGTGTTGGGACCGTTTTTTGTAGGAGAGTGAACTCTTGAAGAAAATTACTGAACACTTGAGGTGTGGGAAGCTTCTGAGAGGTGTGGAGAAGAGGTGGCATCTTCTTTATTGTATTTTCTTTCTGGATGAGTATTAATACAAGATTGTGTATTGTCTCTCATATTCTATGCTATTTGTGAATTCTAGTTACTTGTTACTTCTGGGTAATTCCGCATGTTTAATTGTTTGTATTTGGTAATCATATTGTGCTCTTTTTGAGGAGCAAGATCCTAACAAGTGGGATCAGAACATGTGTGTTGTTCTGGATTCCCTAATTAGACAATACTGCAAATTTTTAGGCTCCTACTCGCCATTTTTTGGATTCCGAATTAATCATCATCCAGGTAAGTGACAAAGGCAAATATTAAAATGACTATAATAAGTTTATAAAGGTTAAATTAACAAACCTTTCGTGGTCATTAAAATATTCAAATATCCTATTTTTCCATAATTGTTTATTAAGTCTGAAAACTTTGGTCTAAAAGATTATGAACTTCAGCAACCAATATAAATGGAGTTGTGCAAACCAGCTCTCATGCACAGAATGGCAATTTTATTTGCTTCCAACTTTGCACAGAGTGATTCTCAGACAATGGCTCCACTTTTCTGATGTTTGTCTTCACAAAAAATGATATGTAGGCAGGAAAAGAGCTGAAAATAGCGACCAGCTTGCACACCGAGATACTTGTTGCGCCAAGCTTCCAACACCTTTTTTTGCCATGCCTCACTTCCACGCCACTCTCTTATGGTGTTTTACCAAATCAGAAGGTAAAAACAAGATGCATCATGCCTTCTGTAGATATTAGCATGGTGTTCTATCACTAGGCAGCATGGCGCCTTCTTCCTTTGGCTGCGTCTTTTTCCACCAACAACATCTTCTTCACAATGAAATTCTTCTTCAAAAATGACGCCTCTATCTTCTTCTGTTCAGATCAAACATAAATTAGATACATTCTTCAGTCAACAAAACAAATATAAGTGTTGTGCCCTTCTTAAACAAATAAGAGAAACAATGTTTCCTCCAGCTCCTTGCTTCTCCTATGGCATCACATAACAGTGCCACTTTGTCTGTTTTGTTCCACACAACACTTCCAAGCAAGTGCCACTCGAGCAAAGGCTCTTTCTCCAGGAAAGGCTCTTCTCTTGCCTAATAAAAACAATGTATGCAAGGCTCCTCGAGGTGCGTTGCTCTCCACACACTTCCTCTCACCAAAATCTCACACACACAATCACCTCAGGCAATCTCTTCTAGCTCGCAATATTTTCTCCTAGATTCTGTAAACGTAAGCTCTATGCCACATAAGAATTATTGAGAAGCCACAAGCCATTAACTTATTACAATGTATGAGCCATTTAAATAGCTCAGAGAATGCTACAATCAAGGAAAGTAAGCTTAGCGTAACAAACTAACCACTAACCATAATCTTAATTAAGCTTTAGGGTAAATCCACGAGAATAAGAGAAAGCCAAACAAATTAGAAGCAAGCCTAATATAACACATAGTGTTATATAGTTATTTAAGCAAACTATTCTAACATAAGGGGTACCATTTTAAGCCAATAAGTAAAGCTATGAAGGAAACATCTTTTCAACTCAAGCAAGCAAGCCCTTCAACAAAAGAGTGGAACCACCACACATTATTACCCTTGAAGAGATACCTAAAATTACTATCTCACATGCATAATAGTTCTTATGCGAACAATGCTCCTGAGTGTTGTCTATAACATGGGTGAACCATCAATCCTATCCACTAGTTAGGGAACTCATGTGACCAAACATGAGTTATGAACACTCCTTCCTTTTGCCTAACAATTATGCATGTGTCATCCTAGCCACCTCATGGCTCTCTCAAGTGCATTGTCTATTGCCCAAAGACCGGGTTGTTAGGTTTTAATCATGCCACCCATGTATCATCCATGCATCACATGATCACAAATTCAGCATATGGGTACAACCGCAATATAATACATAAACAAATTCTTATTATGATGATGATACAGCATTCATGGAGGACTGTGCAGTACAGCCCTGACTTTCTGATCCTTTTTCCTAGACTTAAAACAGAAAATGACATTCTATAGGTTGAAAATAGTCATAAAATCTGCACTGAAAGGGATGATACAATCCTTCAATGCACGGATGAATTGGTCTAATCCACTCCCAAAACAAGTTTCCACGTCCTTTACAAAGTCATTGGACCTTAAAGAGAAGATACCTGTCCTGTTAAAGATATATTCCTTTTTGGTTATACCATTTTTGTTGCATTGACATGATGAGAATATGATTGGAATGTGTTTTCAATGTTGGGGAGGTTGTGTCATTCATTTATACAATAATTTTCTCTCACAAATGCCTATTAACCATAACCAAGGGTAGGGGGTCAACCTACATCATGGAGCATCCAATCATTATCCACCATGGGCCATAATATCATTATATCATGCTTATGTGGCTTCCAAAGCCCTTGAACTGGCTTCTTGACCCATTTATGAGGTTCTGTCACATTTATATGGCTCTTTTTGCATCCAAACATATCATAAGCCATTTCAAACACCATATGAGATGAATGAGTGCCAACTTGATAATCAATTTCCATTATTAAATCTGTAACACTCTCAACCAATGTGCATGGAAAAACGGATTCCACAGAATCAAGCAGGATATGTGTTGAGTTCTAGTAGATAAGGGATAACTTAGAATTGTTATCATTTGCGAGCAAGGAATTGGCACTATATGATTCAACAAGCATTCCTTATGGCAGTATCCAATCCTACTCCCAAATGGAACCACCCTCAATAAATATAGCCTGGTATATTATAGAGAAAAGTTCAATTTTGTAATTGACCTTTTTCTATTCCGTCAAAGAAGAGTGGCTCTACCGGATTGGCATCTAGTCCAAAATTAACTTAACTCTATCAAGATTATTATTTAAAATTTAGTTTGCTTGCTATTGAAATCCTTGCCAAACAGCCCTGAATAGTAAGGATCTAAAAAAAGACAGAAAGACTAGTCCTGGACTGTTTCCAGATTCATTATGAATTGAACCCCTACGCTGCATACACATGGCTGCACAATTAAGGTCCACATCCATCAGAGATACAATAATCTATAGAAGCCCCAATGCATCTTTTATGCGGGGTCTTTGTTAAATTATTATAGATGCACACAAAACATCGACTGTGGCTAATCTGAAAGCATTACATACTTGTGGGTGTGCTATGGCAAAAGAACCATGGAAGTGCATGGCAGTTTTCATAGATGCAACTATAACAAATTTTAGTTGTCCTGCAACGCTAAAATGGAATAGAAAGCAGTTTGACGGTTTTAACTGTAGGACAAAAAGTTATTAGCATTAAGGTATTTAAATCCAGAAAGAAAGAAATCATGCCATTACAATACGACTGCTTCACACACTAATGTTATGCAATTTGATTATTACAACATAATTTCCAATCACTGTCTACCAACTGTACCCAGGACAAAAAGAGTGACTTCAAACTTTAAAGCTAAAAAGCCTCGGAAACTTAATTGGATTTTAAGGCATTTCCCCAAAAGGCGGCCCCAAAGCAACATACAACTCAACATAGGGCCAGATCCAGAACCAAGTGAGGTGGAGATAGCATAAAGAAAGCCACCATGGATTTGAATTATCACTCTATCATAACCACCAAAAGGATCCCCCCAAAGAAGAAAAATAAAGCAGTTTCTTCTCACATGGAGAGAGTGGAACAGGATAACAATTATGGATCAGAATGGAGCCCTTCTCCAATTCGTGTGTCAAAGGCTTAACCAGTGGAAGAGAAGTAAAATCTTCCTCTTAGTTCTGCAAGTACTTGCGAGTAATATGATTTTGTTTTTGGTTCATCGTCTCCCAATAGGGCCACTATTTATGACTCAATTTATGCTTTTCTAAATATGAAAACCATACTTGGGTATAATTTTGAAATGGGATACTCCACCTAATGAAGTATACCACAATCTGCTAAAATGGGTTGCATCGCCATGCTGGCTACATTTTACTACAATAATATGTAACTTTTCCAAATAATGAAATATCTATTTATGGAAAAAAAAACAAAGCCAAATATGTGTGTGTGTATACGTATAAATAGCATAACTATTACATATCCGAATATGTCCAAGGTAGAAAATGAATTCTGTAAAATTGAGAAAAAAGACAATTTGACTATCTTTTTTCTTCCTGCCTTTCCACTCTCTCTGTTTATTTATTCAACTATGAACCTATCGTGTCAGCACCATAATTGGCCCACATTCCCAGCAACAAACCAAAGGAGAGCTAGGAATAGACACAGGTTCCCAAGAGAACTTGGATGTCATTTTTTATAAGTTAATATTGGACCACAAATGAGGCCATAAACAGACGTTTGAATTAATTAAATGGCCTTCAAAAGTCAAATAGATTGATTTTTTTCATCAGCCAAGTTCTACCTTGTGACATGTTCCTACATTACAAAAACTCATTTCCTACCCCATGTACGAGCTTGAAAAAATACTCCTTTTATAAATGACCTTAGACCTCCTGCATGGGAGTCTAACTTATTTTATGTACTGGCATGCCACACGATTCTGTCATGATCTGTATGCAATCTTTACCATGTACTAAAAGCATATAGTGACCCCACAAAAAAAGGAAAAATGCTAATCTTTGGTTGAGAAAATAGAGTACACACAATCACAAAAGACACCATCCTTGTTTCCCAAACATTGTTCCTGGTTCCCACAAAATAGCATAAACACCTCAGATATGACTTTCATGTTTTTGAGGATTATTGATAAAAAGGAAATAATAGGAACACATGATTACGAAGGCATAAATTAGTCATTGGGTTAGCAACACTTCACATTTTTAGCATCTAACAGGATATTTTAATTTTCCTAGCTTATCCAAGAGCAGACCTAGAATCAATTTTAATGGTGCTTAAGAGATTAAGTGGCAGATGATTGACAAACATATGACATCAAGGAGGAATGATTATAAGAAAACATTGGGCATCGTCAATTTACTACCTGACTTCATTATATAAAAGTCAAAAAAAGATAATGATTTCAACAAATTGTCATGACCTTGAACAATATTATGCTTTCATATGTAATTTGTTACGGTATGGTACACCAAGTACAAGTTTTCAATGTTACACTCTACATAGTATTCTTGGTTGGAGGCATTGTCTCTTATGATTATTGGATACTAGATGCATGCTTGGCATATCTATATTGTACAAATTTAATAAAAAAATATCTGAAATAGTATTTTGTATAGAGATTTGACTCAGCATGATGAAGCACTTCAATTTAACAAAAGCACGAAAATGCATTTCAATTTATGAAGCACATTTCCTAATAATTGTACATTAAACCGGACAATATATTTGGTTAAACCCAACATTACCGGTTCTTCAATTTTTGCAGGCATTGGGGGTCTGGGTTTGAACCGAGTGCGGGTGTGGGTTCGAGTGCCCAAGGACGAACCCTAGGCATTGGGACGGCGAACCCGCAGCATACGGCGGTCAACAGCAGTCAAAAACACCCTTTTTTTTAATTTTTCACCAAAACCAATGCAAGCAAATAATAAAAAACCCATTCCTAAACCCTAAAAGCCAAGTATAAACATTTATGTTTATTGATTATCAAGATGCATACTATGTGGTTAATGACAATGTCACTAATTTCCTATGTATCAGGCTAGAATTTCTATATTTTTTAATTTTTTATATATTTTTTGTACGGACAAACCCAAAAATGAACCCAAGAAAAAAAAATCACTGTACCAGCGAACCCGGTTCTTTGAACCCGCACCAGAACCAAAAACAAACTGGTAACTTAGGTTAAACCTTTAAGAAAGTGTATGCTCGGCTTTAAAAACTTATTTTTAAACAGTTTTGTCTACAAAGATTATCACCAAATGAACAATATGTACCTCACCTCACCAAGTATTGGATTGTACACAACACCAATCGTAGGAATCTTTTCAATGGTAAATCCAATTGAAACACAAACAAAAGGAAACCTGCCAACCAATTCATGTATGATAAATAAAGATAACATGAAAATAATAGTCTTTTACTGCACAGCTTCTCCTTTATTCTATTGGCATCCATAGATAACACAAAGTATTGTCAACGGGACTAACACATACATAATATGCTATCTCTATAGCATAAAGAACCTATACCTGAACATCAAAGGGTAAACCAATGTTTCAAAATCTGACAAATAGAAGAAGTTGTACCTGTGAACAAAATTTGTTGTTCCATCCAAGGGATCAATTATCCATGTTGGCGCATCAGTCAAATCTGTCGTTCCATTAACAGCAGAAGTTTCTTCCCCTATGAACTGCACAGCAAAACAAAGTTGTTAACTTCACATGAATGTACACAAGAAGAACAGAAGCTTGTAAAACACTAATTGTACACCTGATGATCTGGGTAAGTTTGTTTTAGATGCCGAAAAATGATTTCCTCACATGCCTTATCAGTCTCCGTAACCAAATCCACCTGCCTTGCCAAAAGTACAAATTACACTCCAAAGGATTGGGAATGAATCACTTCAAATTTCTTGAAGCCACTATCAACCCAATAACAACAGAGAATAAGACAATAGATATTCCCAAAACAGCCTTTATAACTGTTTGTGGCCACTATAAATTCCTAGTTAAGCCTTTTGGCCTTATGAGCACACCATCAATGTTCATAAGAAGATGAACATCATTTTCCACCGATACCTACAAAAATTTATCATAGTATTCTTAGATGACTGTTTAACTTCAGCAAGAACAAGGAGAAACACAAAAATCACCTAGAAGCAATACTGAAATTACTTAAGAGAAACTTGAAATCAAAAAAAAATTACTTAGAGAACATGATATCTACACTAGAATTTCCAAATGCAACTTCCTTAAGAACAAGACTGAATATCTAGCAGTAGACACCAAGAAAACCAAGACTGGAGAACACCTACAAGTATAAATGAAATCAGAATTTTCCTCGGAATCACAAGCTTTTACAGAAGATATTGTTTTTGGCCACAAAAGACTTCCTCGACAAGAAGTGCTAAGGAAAACAAGAATATTTGAATGGACTGTGAAACAGCAGCAATTCAATAACCTTAGGAGAGCTTTAAGCAAAGCTCCCATCCTCACACAACTAGATCCAACCAAATAATTTAAAATCCATATAGATGTTAATAGATGTAATAGGAGAAACTTTCCCAAAAAGGTGAAGTAACAATGGACAAAAGTAAAAGCAAACGGGCAAAGCCAAACAAATATACCATATACCTGACCAAGACCTATTGGCAATACTCCAAACAATCAAAACTCAAGCGTTACCTTACAAACCATGAATTTGAAGTATATATAAATCACAAGCCATTACTATGCTTTCCCCCAAAATGATAATTATCTAGCAAATAATATAGATGGTTATTTAATTTCAACTAATACAAATGAAAAATAGTCTGTAAACTAAGAAAATATAAATTGCTCGTGGAAGCCTTCATTACTTAATGCAAATTCATTATTAGATTTAAATGGGTTAATCCCACATTTGTAAGAATTGTGATACAAGGGTGACAATGGGGGAAGAGGTTAGAGGGTGAGAATCCCAAAGAGGTGGATTACATTCACTGTTCCTCCCCCTTGCTTACAAATGCTTACAGTGCTTGTGTGCTAAGTGGGTCCCCTTCCCTTGTGATTATTACCAAAAATACGTGAGGAAAAATGTCATTAGGGTTATGACTACTCATGGAGGTCATCTTGAGATGACTTAAACAAGCACACGTAAAATCCCACAAAAATTAATCATCTAGGAAAAAGACGTTCTGACAAACACCCTATCTTGTACTCGCAATAATTAAAAACCTTGAGGAAGAGATTGCAAAATGGAAAACCGATGCCTAAGAATGCCATAACATCGTCAAACTCCTTTAAAAAAATGATTTTGTACTGGGATGGATTAGAAGACAATATCCTTTATTACGAAAGCGCAATGATACTACCTAATAGCAACCCTCTTAAAAATATATTTTATATGAATGTCACAACAACCCACTAACATGCCACGTACACAAAAATAAAACTAGTTGAATTGTAAATTTAGTGGAATAATATGAAGAAGAATATAGACAAGTTATATGAGAGGTTTCAAGTAAACAAAGCTTAAAGAGTAGCCCCTGCAAGAAAATTAATGCCCTGACCCTACCAAACAATTACGTAGAGTACTTCATCGTATGTTTGTTTCAAAATTCTAAACAGAACAACCAAATCGTAGTTGTGGGTTCTAGACTAACCAAAATGGCTAGGAATATCCCAATTCGATGACATGCAAGGCTTCAGACCTTGTACCAACCTCAACACCAAAAAAACTTATGCATACAACATACCTAATGAATGTTGTTGTGATAGGGATCCCTACATTTACAACCATGGAAAATATTTTTGTACACCTAGGAACCCAACAAAACTCAACAATGATAACAACCCACAATCATAAAGAGAAAAGAAAGAGTAGTTAAACCATGAACATTTGCTAAGGTTCCACATTTCAAGGAGACAAACAATTTGAAGAGAAAAACTATCTTTAGTAAAATTCACCTACAACAATAGAGTGTGCTCATCCACCAAAATGAACCCTTCAAAGTGATGTATGGTTTTAAATCCCTTACACATATAACACTAGACCTACAAAACTTTAAGGGAAACTCAAAGTATCACATCAAATGTTACAAGAAATGCATGAACAACTAAATGAGTGCAAGAGAAACATGTAAAGGGCTCAAGAAAGAGCAAAACTATATCAAGATCAACAAAGGACATATTGAACATTTGAAGTATAAGACAAAGTATATCTAAGAGTTAAACCCAACAGCTCACTTTCCATAGGCAAATTCACCAAAATAATATTCAAGATATTGTAGACCATTGACAATGTTAGAAAAGATAAGTGAATTGTCCTATTGGATAGAATTTTAATCACAAGTGAAAGGCACTTGGTATTTCAATTAGCTATTTGAAGAAAGCCCTATCAAAATATGAAGGCATCCTTCCCTCCTACATCCATGTCAAATAAGTAGAACAACAAACAACTATATTTGAATCTTGAAAGAAAGTACAAAAATTTAAGGAGCAGATATATCAAGAATACCTTATTGAATTTTCAAATAAACCTATAGAATAAGCAACTTGAAAGAGTACTTTCGTTAAAGACTAAGCAAGGGAAGAAAATCTTTAAAAAAAAAGGTGATGTTGTGGCCCCCAAAAGCCGTTCACTTCACATAGGAGTCAATTTTTTATTATAACTCTAGAGGACAATCTAAGACTGGATAGATGACTAGAGATACAAATTTAGTTTAATACAGGAGGACATGAACATAAACTATTATTCATGACATCATCTTCTAAATTTCCATGTTTCTATATCTTTTACCATAAAAACTCATATTTAATCTCTTGGTTGCCCTAGAATTTAATGCCAGCATTGATGAGGCTTAGGTTTGATTAGCTTGACAGGTGCCATACCTGCAAATCAATTTAAATTTTACAATTATACATATATGAATAGCATTAACAGAATCTCATAAATGCATATTCCACCGCTCTATCTCATTTGACCCACACTAACCTTGGATGAAAAAAGGAAATTTAGCATAGTTAGAAAGAGACAAGCTAAGGCGATACGTGGGTACGGGGTACATTTTATATATATGTTATACACACAAATTTAAAAAAACATAAATGTTAATATGGACCATTATAAACATTGAATCATAAATGGAAATGAGGTTGCTTCTCTCAATTGTCTGATAATTTTCTAAGTTCCTGGATATGCCACCCCCTCCCTACCGCACCCCACCCCACCCCTGCTATCCACAAGGGGCAGGACATATCCTGCTCGTATTTGCTAGGAAAAAAGTTTTTTATTTTATTTTTTTATAATTTTACTTAATAAAAAGTCATAGAAAAACTGTCATGGAATGAGAAGCATGTACAGGTATTGCAAGCGTCACTACTGCCCTATTGGGAGCCAATGTTATATTAACAGACTATTGGCCAAATTTGGCCCACCTAAGAAGCCTTGACTGGATATGGTTTAAACAGTTGAGTAGAGTCCTGGTTGAAGAATGATCCAGCAGTGGAAGGAGTAGACAGACTTCAGGAGAAGATCACTTGCCATTCTCAAGCTTTTGAAACACTTTAAGCAGGCTTAAAGTGTCAATTTGGCGATCTTAAGGAGCCAGACCGTCATGACACGTCATGCGGGAATGAACAAATCAGTCTGGTTGCACATTTGATATATGCACTTGGGAGTCGACCAAAGCCAAAGGAATGCATGGACATGATGATTTTGGTCCCATAAACATGCTCTACAAATTTGGTATCTTGATAAGCTTGCTATCTCAAGAAATAAGTGTTCAAAGTTGAACAAGCAAAATGAGACATGCACACAGACGTCAAGTTTAAGCCTCGTAAAATAGCCGTTTGGATTCAAAAGTTCCCAAGGATGAACGCGGAGCTAACAAGTGTCAAGATCTCGAGTGCCTGAACGAAGATCTAATGACACGCATTGACTAACAAGGCCAGTGGGACCAAATAGATCAATGGAGCGCATTTAATCATACCAAAGCAGATCGACGACGAGCTACAAGTCAGTAGGTCAGCGAATCTTGAAGGCTAATGAGAAGCTGCCAAGTGTCACGACCGCAATAACTGCCAGATAAATCAACGGTGCACGTGCAAGCCGTGCAAAGGGAGATTGATGATGCACGTGAGGTCAAGAAGTCAACAATCTTGGGCCAAATGCGAGGCCGCCATGTGGCGCAAGTGCATAAACAAGACGGAACTAACTGCAGGACCCACGAAATGAACGAGGCGCTAACAAATGTCACGATCAAGGAGCCCAGATTAAGATCAGCGGCTAAAATTAAAAGTTGAAAGCTAAGGGACTTCAATGGAGAGCAAATGCGTTGAACCAAAGCAAATATTTCAAGGGGATGCCACAAAGGCAGACACATTGGACAAAGGATTTCGCCACCCCAAGCAGGTAGAATACATAAATGCAAGATCAAACATGATCTAAGTTACTAGGAGCAGACCCTACAAAGCCATCTAACGCCATTAAAGCCCTGTAAAACTTTTCAAGAGATTCTAGATGTAGGTTTTACGTCTCAAGAAACCCTAGCCTATGGATCGTCATTTGCAATCATGACTATATGAAAATCAATAGGGTGATTGGTTTTAATCCATAATAGATCTATATTCAGGATTTGGAAGCAATGGTAGAATGGTGAGTGCGCAAGGAATGTCAGAAAGAACATCAATGAGCAAGCTCAAGTAGTTTCCTGATAACGTGAAGAACATGAAACATGATTGAGGAAGACAATGGGGCATTTAGTGTTTCAAGGTCCTTAGGGACTTGTTCCTGTTTGATGGATTATGACTCAGCATCCTCAGATCTATGATAATTGATCAAAGGTGGTCAGGTCACATTTATTAAGGGCTATTTGTTCAGTTCCCTCTCTCTCCCCCCTTTCTTCTATATATTCCATTTTCTTTCCCATTGAAAAGCGCTGACTCTCGGATATTTTTCTTAGAGACAGAGACTCTTATGCTTTGGCTATGCCAAATTTGCACTATAACACCTATTTGATACAATAGAGACTGAATTCCTCCATTTGCAAGCTGAATTGAAGTGTGTCTTATGAGTTCATTGATGTGGTTAAGTGAATTCATGCTTTCCTTTGCCTCTGTCTAAATTCCCTCACCTTCATGAAGTGTTTGGTAGCTCCCACAAGTCATTCTAAGAGCTTATATAGTTTGGAAGTGGACAACTGCCCTCCCATGCTAGATTAATAGCTAGTTCTTGCCTTTTAGTGAAACACTTATGTGGAAGCTTTTCAAAGAGTGAATGAAGTGATGTTTGGTAGTCTCGAAAATGTCCTATAGCATGTCTTGTGCAAGCATAAGTGTTCAAAACATTGGTGCATCACCTCTTTTTACATGTTTTCATGCAATTAGTGTCTTTTTCGCTCCCTTTTCCAAGTCAGAGGTTAGTGTAGGTGATAGATCCAATAGGAAGCCGGCCTTCACGGAGGCTCAACCTCACCATAGGACACCCACATCTTGAGGTTGTTCCCATTTTGTGGCTTAGTTGGAGGGAGCCTGAAAAACTCCCCCCATGGGTGCAAATTAAGACCACAACACAGACCTCAGCCCACACTTGTCAGGCCTGCAAAAGAATGTGGACCAGAACTAAATTGGAGATAAGGTTAAAGTGAAGCCAATGATATTGGAGGAAGATTGTTATTTTTCAACCTTTACCCAACGACAGGTTGTGGTTTTTATTTCTTGTGTCTAATTTGTTGTATAATGTCAATTCCATGACTTCTCTGCATAACTTTCAGGTAGATCAGTGATGAGCACACCCAGATTTTGCTGGCCTATGAGCTTCGTCGTGGGATTACAGAATGCTTTAAGTGTTTGAAGGAGGAGGGCTCCAGGTGAGCTGAGGGTCAGGAAGATTTGCATCTTCAATGGCAAAGCGATGTTGGTATTTCAAAATATTCTAAGATTAATGTTTTTGATTTTCTCGTCTTTCTTTGTCCATATGTAAAAAACTGGATTGCTATGGTTAAAACCTAAAATGAATCCTTGAATATTGTATCGGGTAAATTAGGCAGGTGCCCTGAATCGGTATCTTTGTTTCCTCTATGCATATTTGATATTATGTGGTTAATTTTGCTTATAAGGCTATATTTTTATATTTTCAATTTTTATATAGATTTTTGTATGGTCGTATCCAATCCCCCAAAAAAAATCGCCATATCCAAGTATCCGATTCCCATACCCATATCCGTTTCGGCTACTTAGATAATTTTCCTTGCAAATCTATGCCATCCAAACCTAAATTTTTTTTAAATCCTGCCCTCCTTTTTCTTCCAAATCACGCTGATGTGTTCTAACTTTTTTATGCTCTTCAGTTTTCTTGCTAAGTTCTTTATGCGAATGAGTGAGAAATGGCTTGGGTAGGGTCTCTTGTCTTGGGATATTTCTTTCTTTCTTGTCTTTTGTAGCAGGAGACATTCAATTAGGTGTTAGGGGACGAGAAGGGATGTCCCCTGCATACTAGAGACATATATATAGTAGGGAGATATTTTTTACAAGTCTCAAGGTCTCTGGAACATATACTCGTCATGAAACGTGTACCCGACACAAGAGTATGCTTTTCTTCATTTCAATTTAGGGACAGACCATACAGTTGACATTGTTGATGACAGTAGCACATCCAGATCTCCTGCATTCACCCTCCAGACTTACAACCTTTAGATACTAGAACCTTAGCAAATCATCTTGAGCCTACCTCCTCTCACCGCAAGGCTTGAGAAGAAGGTGGCAGATAGAATAGCCACCTTGTAGTGACACATTGCAAACATGGATTGGTCATAGGCATAAAATCCATGTTCATAAAAAGTCAAAAAACAAGATGTTCAAAAAACATAAAATACATTACAACCTTTTTCGTGTAAATAGGTCAAAACATGTAGCCAATAATAGCATTCTTTATAAAAAGCATGAGACTATGAGCATGCTATATGAGAAATTACACTCATGAATGATGGTACATAGTAGATTTTAATTGAGAAAACATCAAGTTAATGCCTCAAGAGCATTTGAACATTATAAACATGACAACAAACTACAACACTTCATCACCTTCCACTTCGTCTAGATCCTCAAAAAAATTCGTACAGCCGAAAAAGATAAAAGCTTGTGTTTTTTTCAATTTTGGCGTTTCTTTGCTTCTATAATCATTGGTGACAAAAATGAGCTTGTAGATGTTTTCAACGGCCATAATTCTATATTTCACTTGTAAATGAAAGGAGATAATAATAGAAATAATCCCTAGAGGATTTATCCTATTAAAGCTTTAGTCATAATTTATAATGCTCCAATGATTTTTTAGAATTTCTATGGAATTGGCGGGCAAGGTAGCAAATCAACTTTGCCTCATGGTATTAATGCGAGCCACATTTGTCCCTTGAGCAGGATTAAACATGGTATTATCAATCTCTCTGAATATGCCCCTAGGGAGGATGATGAGATAGTAATTATCCTTATTAATGTGATTAAAGTCAGAGGGATGGCCATATGATTATCCCTTGGCATATAATCCATTTGGCCATTTTTTGGCCCACATATCAAAGTTTAGGTATGGAAAAGGGAGCTTTCAGGCAAGAAAATGGTAAGCCTTTGGGAGGGCTTCGGGTTTTCCAACAGTGACAACTTCGGGTGTTTTGAAGGCAAAGTGCAAATCAGGTTTCCAGTAGTGCTTAGCTTCTAAATGTTTTATAAGTAGAAGTAATTCGGGTTGAAGAACCCAAATTACTCATAGACTGTATTTCGGGTTCTCCAGGGGGCACTACTTGTTTACTTCTTAAGTTGTGAGCAATCAGAAACCCAAAATAAGTAAAGGGGCTTGACAAACTCGATTTGGTTTTGAAAAATGGTGCTTCTCGGGTTCTTCAAGGGACAAGTCTTTTTCAAAAAATCCGAAGGGGCTTTTAGGGCAAAAGGGACCAGTCAACTTTTTCGAAGGTACATTTCAGTTTTTCCAAAGTGCTTTTTCTTCTCCAAGTGGACAGTTGCAATTTTCCCGAAGGGTATGTTACCCTTCAGAGGTACCATTTCAAAATTCCCGAAGGGTATCTTTCCCTTCGGGAGGATCATTCACGGGAGTCTGAAGGGACATGCAGAAAACCTGAAAGGTAATTTCGAAGACAAACGCGGACAAATTTCCAAAGGAATTCCTTCCGGAGATTTGCCTGAAAGAAATAAGCCGAACAAAAAACCCGAGACCACGTGTCCAAAAGAAATGATGAGCCAACAGACGTCAAAATCAGGATAAGCGACTAGCCATTAGAAGTAATCGGGTTTGAAAAGTCTGAAATCTTAAAGCTTGAGAAACAACAAAGTGAGAAGACTTCATAATGGACAAGCCCGAAGTAAGTAGGCTTGAAGAACCCGAATTACTCTGCATAGAGTAAATCGAGTTTCTCCAAGTACTCTACTTAAAAGGCTTTATAAGCGAAGGATCTAGGAAAGTCTGAAGTTGGAGAGACCAAAAAACCCGAATTACTTTGCATAGAGTAAATCGGGATTCTCCAAGGGCTCGACTTAAGCTTGGTCCGGCAACGCTAGAATCATGATGCAACGAATGAAAGGTTGCCACGTGGCATAACTAGAGCAAAAAGGGTCAATCAGTAAAGGACAAGTGGCACAAGGATGTTCAATAAACATGGGACAGTCCGAGCGGCTGGTAGCTGGAAGTTATGAAGGATCTCATCCACCATGGTTCATTGCCTGCAATTGTCGTTCGACACTTAAATGTGTCACGCCAAGAAGAAACATTCCAGCTGCTCACAGCATGACTTTTCAAACGTGCCAAAGAAAGTCTTAAAGACGAGAGGGGCTCGAGAGTATTGGGCAGCGATCTGAAACAGCGCATTTATGAACATCAAGGAAGGACAACAGGGGGTTCCAGCCATCTGCGACTTCTTCTTTCCTCACTTTCTCTCTTCCCCCTTTTCTTTATAAATAGAGGCCTTGGAGCCTAGAATGGTAACCCCGGACTGGTGATAAAATCACTCTGCGAAAATCATTGTGTAATGGACCTTTGAAGCAATAAAGATTATATTTTACTTATCTCTTTGTCTGAAAATTGCATTGAGTTAGCTTGTGCTCTAATAGCGTTGTGAAGAAGCATCTTTCCAACCTTGTTGCCCTTCTTTCTTGTTTGTTTTCAGGTGATTTCTAGTTAATTGCAGGTCTGAACTCATACTTTTCGGCCACTAATGGATGCTTGGTGTGAATTTTAAAATTCCTCTTTGCCTCATGTGTGGTTCAGTAAGCCTAGTTTAAGAAATACTTATGCAAGTTAGCCGGTTAGGAGGTTGTGTAAGCCAACTTGTCTTATGCTGAATTAGTGTATTTCCTAGGCCAGGTGGATCACTTACTTTCGGTGCATCACCTCCCTTAGCTTAGTTTTCTTTTCAAGTAATCTCTCTCCCCCTTTTCCTCGACCATTAGTAGAGTTTAACGTAGAAACCCAAAGCGCTAAAGTGAAGCCCCTGAGGAACTAGCCTCATAAAAAAGTCTAGAGGTTCATGTTGGCCATTTTTTGGCCCACATATCAAAGTTTACCTAAAGTATGAAAAAGGGAGATTTCAGGCGAAAAAATGGTAGGTCTTTGGGAGGACTTCAGGTTTTCCGACAGTGCCAACTTCGGTTTTTTTGAAGGCACAGTGCAAATCGGGTTTCCAGCAGTGCTTAGCTTCTAAATGTTTCATAAGTAGAAGTAATTCGGGTTTACAAACCCGAATTACTCATAGACAGTGTATTTCAGGTTCTCCAAGAGGCACTACTTGGTTACTTCATAAGTTGTGAGCAGTCAAAAACTCGAAATAAAAGGGCGTGACAAACTCGATTTGGTCTTGAAAAATGGTGCTTCTCGGGTTCTTCAAGAAAAGAGTTTTTTTCAAAAAATCCAAAGAAAATTTTCAAGATGTCAAAGGGTCTTTTTAGGGCAAAAAGGGACCAGTCAACTTTCCCAAAGGTACACTTCAACTTTTTCAAAAGGCTTTTTCTTCTCCAAGTGGACAGTTGCAATTTTTCCGAAGGGTATGTTACACTTCAAGAGGACCATTTCAAAATTCTCGAAGGGTATGTTACCCTTCGAGAGGATCACATGCAGAAAGCCCGAAGGGTCTCTTACCCTTCGGGAAAGTTCATTATGAAAAGCCCGAAGGGTAGTTTCCAACGACAAACGTGGGCAAAATCTCCCGAAGGAATTTCTTCGGATAGAGGATCACATGCAGAAAGCTCGAAGGGTCTCTTACCCTTCGAGAAAGTCCATTATGAAAAGACCGAAGGGTAGTTTCCAAGGACAAACGTGGACAAAAAGTCCGAAGGAATTCCTTCGGACAAATTATCCGAAGAAATTTCTTCGGGAGATTTTCCCAAAAGAAATAAGCCGAGAGAGAAGCCCGAGACCAAGTGTCTAAAGGAAATGATGTGCCAATGGACATCAAAATCAGGATAAGCGACTAGCCGTTGGAAGTAACCGGGTTTGAAAAGCCCGAAGTCTTAACGCTTGGGAAGCAGCAAAGTGAGAAGACTTCAAGATGGACAAGCCCGAAGTAAGTAGGCTTAGAGAACCCGAATTACTCTACATAGAGTAAATCGGGTTTCTCAAAAGTACTCTACTTAAAAGGCTTTATAAGCGAAGGATCTGAAAAAGTCCGAAGTTCGAGAGGCCAAAGAATCCAAATTACTTTGCATAGAGTAAATCAGGATTCTCCAAGGGTTCGACTTAAGCTTGGTCTGGCAACGCTAGAATCATGATGTAATGAATGAAAGGCTGTCACGTGGCGCAACTGGAGCAGAAAGGACCAATCAATAAAGGACAAGTGGCACAAAGATGTTCAATAAACATGGGAGAGTTTGAACAGCTGGTAGCTGAAAGTTATGAAGGTTCCCATCCGCCATGGTTCATTGCCCGCAATCGCCGTTCAACACTTAAATACGTCACGCCAAGAAGAAACATTGCAGCCGCTCATAGCATAACTTTTCACACGTGCCAAAGAAAGTCTTAAAGATGAGAAGGGCTCAAGAGTATTGGACCGTGATTTGGTATGACGCATTTATGAACATCAGGGAAGGACAACAAGAGGTGCCAACCATCTGCGACTTCTTCTTTCCTCCCTTTCTTCTCCCTTTCCTTATAAATAGAGGCATTGGAGCCTACAAATGTATCCTCGAACTGGTGATAAAATCACTCTACGAAAACCATTGTGTAATGGACCTTTGAAGCAATAAAGATTGTTTTTACCTATCTCTCTGTCTGAAAATTGCATTGAGTTAGCTTGTGTAATAATAGCGTTGTGAAGAAGCATCCTTCCAACCTTGTTGCCCTTCTTTCTTGCTTGTTTTCAAGTACTTTTCAGTTAATTGTAGACCTGAACTCGTGTTTTTCAACCATTAATGGATGCTTGGTGTGAATTTTGAATTCCTCTTTGCTTCATGTGTGGTTCAGTAAGCCTAGATTAAGAAATACTTATGCAAGTTAGCTGGTTAGGAGGTTGTGTAAGCCAACTTGTCTTATGCTGAATTAGTGTCTTTCCCAGGCCAGGTGGTGTTGAGGCTGTGGATTGCACCCTTGAGAGAAGACTGGGCTTCTCTCTTCCACGCGGCACAATGGAGACTCCTCTCTTCCCTGTGGGTCTGGCAAAACTAAAGGGAGAATCTCTAGATAAGGGCTAGCTCCCTTTGATGCATCTTTGAGTTATTCCAATATTATTGCTAATATGTATATAAAAGGGGGTTGAAAAAAGAGAAGGATTACTGAAATCAGAGCCTAGATTAATACGGTGATGCACCAAAAAAGTTTGATCTACTCATTTGCTCACACTTCAAACCATAAGAGCATATACATACACTTTATCTGATAAAAGGACCAGACTGCAGAGAGCTTAACAGGGAGGTTTAATGAAGATACACACAGAAAATGAACTTACCACAGGCGCTATAGAAAAACACACTGCTTGGTAACCTTCTTCTGCCTCTGCACTCCAAATACAGCTCTCCTTGTTACCTGCAGGAATGGCGCTTTGTCTATACCAGGTATGTTGGTATCAAGCCTGTGAAAGCATTATGGAACAATGACTGAACACAAGGTTAACACTCAGGCACACTCAGAGATATATCCAACCAAATAGAGGTAAAAAATGATTTCTATTGATTTAAGGTGAAAATTTGGTAGGGCTGCGCCATACAAAATGAGGGATAGATCCTTCTCAAAATGAGAGTTTACAATATATATAGAGAGAGAAGAAGCAATGGCGCCCTTTTACAAGTGGCCCATGTGCGTTGAGAGCATTGGAAAGAGGAAGCTGCTGAAAGAGAATGCTGTGTCGGCTCCAATTTTGACTTTAAGCGTTTAAAATATATTAAACATCATGTGTGAAAACATGCGCCGCGTCGTTTGTCTGCAAACAAGACCCCTTCTTCAAGACATTCACGCGGTTGTCTAACCATTAATGCAAAATGAGGAAAAACAGGTCGCGTCGTTCACTGTTTGTGCTCCTTGATGACCACTTGGCAGAGACTGTTTCAACCGCTGGAATAACTCCTTGTGCCAACACCTTTTGCCACTTGGACTGTTTTGTCTGTTTCTGTGCTTGGCTCTTTGGGCTCCTTTCTTGGCGGGTCGCTGAGTTCACTCTTGACTCTTGTCTTTTTCCAGCTTTGTCTTTTCCTGGTTTTGTCTTTTGTCATCTCTTGGCTCTTTCTGGCAATCTAAGCCCACTAGGGCTATCTTCTATCAATCCTTGGTTGGCTCCTTAGGCTCTTTTCTCAGTGGGCTCTTCCTTTTGGCCCTAAGGCCTTTGAATTCCTTTGGGTTCATGCTCAAGCATTTAAAGATCAATGGTTATTTTATTGCCGTAAAGTTGACGTTCGCGCGCCCGTCGCCATTTGAAAGCCAATGGCTATTCTATTGCCCTGAATTTGACATTTGCGGGGATGTCACCAGACGTTTGAACTTGAACGGCTAGTTCGCTATGCTGGATTTTGACGTCTTCGGGCCCGTCACCCCGTGGGCAATTCCTTCGGCCTTTTCTTTTTGTCCGGGCCTTTGTCTTTTAACCCTCCTGAAGGGAAGGTGTCCCTTCGGGCTTTGAGAAAAGGTCCCTTTCACGGTGGCCGAGAGTCCCCTGCAAGGGCACCTGCCCTTCAGGGTACTTCGGGCGGCCTTGGTCCTCAAATCCTTCGGACACAATGTCCAAAGGAAATGTTCTCCTCAATGTTTGGCCCTTGTTTCGGGCGAATTCTTTTGGGCAAAAAGTCCGAAAGAATTTGCCTTGTTATTTTTCCGCGGGATTTTCTTCTGAAAGAATTCCTTGTTTGGCCCCTTGCCTTGTGAATTTCTTCGGACAAAATGTCCGAACGAATTGCTTCAGGCATTTTGCCCGAAGAAATTCAACTTTTTGTCTTTGCCTTTTCCGAAGGAAAACTCACCCTTCTTGCCTTGTCTTTTGATTCCTCCACAAGGGTACTTGGATCCCATCAAATAGCCCCATTCGGCACTTGCCTACCCTCCGCAAGGGTATTTGCCCTTCGGAGCTCTGTAAGAGACTCATATCCCTGTTGGCCCGTCCCCTTGCCAAAAGTTTGTCTAAGGCATTTACACAAAGCGAAAAGCCCCATACTGAACCGAAACCTGTAGGTCTTTAGATCCTTCAATGCTTTATCGAGTAGGTCTTATTGCAAAGAAAAAGGAGATTTTGCAGAAGGTGGGTACATGACTAGACTGAGGGTTCAGAATGGTAGGGAAGGAAGGAGACCCATTTTGGCCCTACAGGGCCAAAATGGTCAACAAAATGGCGACTCCCAGGGGAAGCATACCTGCTATGCTTAAGAAACTAGTAGCCTCAAAGTCCATTGGGCACAGAGTCAGAACGCAGCTTGAAAAGAGTTAGCAACAACTTTCTAAAGACCTATGAACTAACAAAGATTTACCTCAAACACAAAGGAAAACACACACAACAAAGGCTAAAAAACACTACACCTATGCAAACAACACTTAGGAAAAACATGGAAAGAAAAACTGAAAGCAAACTACTATGTACAGCTAACCAGGTATATTTGCCTCCCTCCTGGATCAAAGGGAAAACTTCTTAAGTCTCCTTCATGATAAGAAAACTTATGGTGCTAGACAAGTGACTGAATGGAATGGAGATTTGGTGACTTGCTCTTCTTGCCTGCCACCTTGATTGGCTTGTATCCGAGTGGATCAGGGTCAAACATGTCTCCAACATCTGTGTATTCACTTTGCTCTTTGGAGACTACCTCATGTTGGCCCTTCATGCTGGTGTGTTTCATCAAGAAATCAATGGCTTCTAGCTTATCACCATAAGCCCCTTAATATGCATCATGGATTGACTTGTCCCCTTCTGCTTCATTGAAAACCCTGTCAAACTGATCCTCTACTTCATCATGGCTTTCTTGAAGAAGGGTGACTGTTGTGATATCTGAAATGAGATCACACTGATTGCTCATCCCACAGAACATCACCTTCTTGTTCAAGGCTCTCTTCTTCAAAGCTTTCCTCAAGATGAACAGGCCTCTCCTTTTCTTGCTCAAAAACCAGAGTCTCTAGTTGATCAAAGACATCCTCCAGATCCTCCTCCAACTCAGGTTCCATGGCATGGTCATCCTCCTCATCAAAGCAACAAGTTCATCAAACAAGGGAGGAGAGAGCTCACCATGCTTACTTTCCTCTTCATATTGCTGGAACATCCACATGTATGCATGACCTATGTCTTCTCCATTGTTGATGATGTCTTCAAAGGGAGCATCCATGATGATTTCCTCCTCATTGTCATCCATGAGAGTTTCTTGATCAGCTGCAAATTGGATCCTCTCTTCTTCACTTGCCTCTTTCAAAACAGGTTCCTCCTTGAGAAAGAATGGAGTGGAGGGTTGATGGACAAACTCATGTGGAAGAGGAGACAATCCTTGAGCTAGAATCGAATGATTCTCTTCCTTCCATTTGGCCAGCACCTCATCTATATCAGATGTGGCTTGATAGCTCTCTTGAAGGAGTGTAGATGGGGTGTGTTCAAATGTAGAATCTTCTGCTTGATCTGAACTGTCCATCACACGTTGGCTGAGGAATCTCATTCTAGACTCCAACTCTGCAATTTTCCTGGCTATATTTTCTTGGAAGAGCCTTTCTTGGAGATCATAAGCATCACCATGAGTAGGAGCAGCTTTATCTTCTTCGAGGCTCTGAGCTGGTTCATGGTATTCCCTCCTCCAAGTTGGAATCTTGACATCATGTTGAGAGACTTGAGGAGGTCGAGGAAGACTAGGAAGAGACTGTTGATGTACAAGAAGAGTTTCTAGAAGAGAGACGTGTTGGTTCATGGTATTCCCTTCAAAGGAGGATTCACAATCTAAGGAATTGAGAAGGTTCATTTCCATGGGAGGTTGCTCTAATACCTTTTGATGTTGGAAAGCTAGGTGCAAGGGATTAAGAGCAAGGGTGGTTACTACATCAGATGAGCTAGAGTGAGCAAGTGGCAGGTCACTGAGTTCACTCTTGACTCTTGTCTTTTTCCAGCTTTGTCTTTTCCTGGCTTTGTCTTTTGTCATCTCTTGGCTCTTTCTGGCAATCTGAGCCCCCTAGGGCTATCTTCTATCAATCCTTGGCTGGCTCCTTAGGCTCGTCTCAGCGGGCTCTTCCTTTTGGCCCTAAGGCCTTTGAATTCCTTCGGGTTCGCACTCAAGCATTTAAAGATCAACGGCTATTTTATTGCCGTAAAATTGACGTTCGCGCGCCTGTCGCCATTTGAAATCCAACGGCTATTCTATTGCCCTGAATTTGACATCTGTGAGGACGTCACCAGACGTTTGAACCTGAACGGCTAGTTCGCTATGTTGGATTTTGACGTCTTCGGGCCCGTCACCCCTTGGGCAATTCCTCCGGCTTTCCTTCCTTCGGCCTTTTCCTTTTGTCCGGGCCTTTGTCTTTTAACCCTCCCAAAGGGAAGGTGTCCCCTCGGGCTTTGAGAAAAGGTCCCTTTCACGGTCGCCGAGAGTCCCCCCGCAAGGGCACCTACCCTTCAGGGTACTTCGGGCGATCTTGGTACTAAAATCCTTCGGACACCTGCCCTTCAGGGTACTTCGGGCGATCTTGGTACTAAAACCCTTCGGACATTTGTCCGAAGGAAATGTTCTCTTCAATGTTTGGCCCTTGTTTCAAGCGAATTCTTTCAAGCAAAAAGTCCGAAGGAATTCCTTTGAACTTTTTGTCCGAAAGAATTTGCCTTGTTCATTTTGCCGCGGGATTTTCTTCCGACAGAATTCCTTGTTTGGCCCCTTACCTTGTGAATTTCTTCGAACAAAATGTTTGAAGGAATTCCTTTGGGCATTTTGCACGAAGATATTCAACTTTTTGTCTTTGCCTTTTCCAAAGGAAAACTCACCCTTTTTGCCTTGTCTTTTGATTCCTCCGCAAGGGTTCCCTGCCCTCCGCAAGGGTACTTGGATCCCATCAAATAGCCCCATTCGGCACCTGCCTGCCCTCCACAAGGGTATTTGCCCTTCGGAGCTCTGTAAGAGACTCGTATTCCTGCTGGCCCGTCCCCTTGCCGAAAGTTTGTCTAAGGCATCTACACAAAGCGAAAAGCCCCATACTAAACTGAAACCTGCAGGTCTTTAGATCCTTCAATACTTTATAGAACAAGTCTTATTGCAAAGAAAAAGGAGATTTTCCAGAAGGTGGGTACATGACTAGACTGAGGGTTCAAAATGGTAGGGAAGGAAGGAGACCCATTTTGGCCTTGCAAGGCCAAAATGGTCAATAGGTGGATCACTGACTTTCGGTGCATCACCTCCCTTAGCTTAATTTTCTTTTCAAGTAATCTCTCTCTCCTTTTCCTTGGCCATTAGTAGAATTTAGTGTAGAAGCCCAAAGAGCTGAAGTGAAGCACTTGAGGAACTAGCCTCATAAAAAAGTCTAGAGGTTCAGCCTTATCATAGGACACCCACATCCCGAGGTTGTTCCCATGTTTATAGCTGGAAGTGAGAGAGGCTGAAGAACTCTCTCACAAGGGTGCAAATCCAGTCTATAGTAGTTCAAACTCATCGTAGATCACCCACATCTTGAGGTTGTTCCCATGCTTATAGTTGGAAGTGAGAGAGCCTAAAGAACTCTCTCACAAGGGTGCAAATCCAATCCATAACAATTCTGGCACGCCCGGTGGGACAACTACCATTTCACTTCCATTTTTATGGAAAATTTGGTCAAATTTGATGTTTTGATCAGTTTGCAGCAGTGGTAGTTTTTATCCTTCAACATTTGGCGACTCTAAAGAACACCTGGCTATCTGGTGGCAGAGCAGTAGCTGTCTTTCATGCCAAAGGTGACTACAAGATCGACTTCTACAAGTATTCCTTTTGAATTTGTTGAATTACCTTTAAACTCAGTAAGAAGGTTAAGGTTCGCCCATACTCACAGTTACGTAAGAAGTTATCCTCCTAAACTAGTGATAAAGTATACCTACGCAAGATCTTTATCAACCCCTCTTGTTGCCATGATTCTCCAAAGAACTTTTGTGGGCTTCAATGTTCAAAACCCTTTGAACTTACCACAATATGATCCTATGCCAGTAGCAGCCCTCAAAAGTGTCCCTTATTACATAGGAGACCAAGTTGTAACTCCTATTGAGCACATAATAGACATAGTCAACTTTTGCAACATTCACAATATCATAGTGGAAAACGTGGCTGTTAGGATATTGGTTGTATCCTTCAAAGTAAAGGCACTGGACTGGTATAGGGGCCTAGCTCCTAATTCTATCCATTCATGGGACGAGCTGAGAACAGCCCTATGTAAAAGGTTTACAGATAAGAGTGATCATATGTCACTTGCAGAGCAGCTGACTACAATCAAGAGAGCTCCTCATGAGGTCATGTAAGACTTCAATACGAGATTTCAGAAAGCATGGAATAGAATTCCAGTAGCTGTTAGACCATCTCCAAACTTTGATTTCTTGTATTACTTGAAGGCTCTCAACAATGACATAGCTATAAGGATTCAGTCTATGGAAGGAGACATATTGCTAGATGCATATGAAGTGGCTATCAACGCAAAAAATTGCCTAGATCAGGGAAGCAAGCTTACTCCCAGACCTCCAATGCCTTTTTTTTCAGAGATCAGACCACCTCTTGCAGTCATTCCTCCACCCGATGTTATACTTCCAATCCCAGCAATTGCTGCTATACCTTCACCTAAGCAAGAGAAGGTCTCTACTAGCGGATCCAACGACTCCCAAGAGCAGAAGAATAGTTGAAGAGCATGCTCCAATCCTTGGGAAATGATGTGGTCAATGTCAAGAGACAAGCTTACAACAAGCCTAATCAAGCTCCATATCAGCCTCAATAGCAACTTTATCAAGCAAATAAGCCACCCTACAAAGGAGGTTTTCAAGGATAGGGGCAGCCTAACTATGCTAGACAGCATAATTACAATCCGAATGCTGCAAGCCCTTCCAACTCCTTGGTCTCAGTTTAGAATAATGTGGCTCAGGAAGCTAAGGGGACAATGCCATGGAATCATTCTTTTGGGCAATCATTGTCTCAACTAATAGCTCCAATCAGACATTTAATGATCAATGGCAGCAGGCTGTTGATTATGGATACAACCAAGGTCTTGTGGCCCAAAAAACGGAGGTACCCACAATGACGAGACAAGAGCAGTCTCTACAAGAGCAAGGCTTGGATCAAGGATTAAACCAGCCAGAGGCCTCAATGGTCATTAGTGAGCAAGAGTGCTAGCATCCAATCAGCAGGCCACTCCCAGTCTAGCTCACATCCCCGTCTCAGCAAATACAAGGTTCAAGAGAAGGAATATGGGTGACAATCAGGAAGCTTTCAAAGAACCTATTGTCACCGCTCCATTGACAAATCCAACAGCAGTAGCTCCCAAAGTTCAGGTAAAAATTGGTGGTACGCCAATCAACATTGTGGAGCAAATGAAGAAATCCAGCGTGAGCGTGCCAATGTGGGGCATGCTTTCCTTGCCTGGCCAAGTAGACATCCTACAGGAAGGATTGTCCAAGATGGGTGTTACTACAGCTACAAGTAAGCAGCGAAGCAAGGAAGTTGAAGTCCTCACTAATGCAATCAAGAGTCATGCAGGAGAAGGGTCAAGTAATGTGACCAAGCGCCCCCTTTCTACGTCTCTTTGATCATTGGCGATTCCTTGGTGCACAACTGCTTGGTGGAGAGTGGAGCCAGCACTTCAGTCATACCAAAGTCTATTGCTGACCAGCTGAACCTCAAGTATGAGCCTCACACTAAAGAAGTCATGCAACTTGATGGTTCTTCCACAAAGCCATCAAGCATCATCAAGAATTGGGGCCTAACCTTGCATGCTTGTCCTAACATGTCCGTGGTGCAAGACGTGTTGATTCTAGATATCACTCCTCGCTTTGCCTTGTATCTTTCTAGAGAGTTTACAGTCAAGATTGGGGGCTACCTTGCAACAGATTGGTCTTACATGGCATTTAGAACAAGATATGGGACTAAGGTCTCAATCAAGGCTGAACCCATGGCACAATTCCATATTGAACCCCATCAGCAAGATAATATAAGCCTCAATTGTACCATCCTTGATGAGGATGAGTTTACAATTGGCCAAGTGTTGAACACTCATCCTGAAGAAGTTCTAGACTTGTTCTTGGATGAGTTATGGGGAGATAACCAATATTTCAACCTTTTAGAAGGTGTTGAGGAAAGAGACATAGGTGTCTACCTGTTGCATGAAGAGAATCAACCTATGCCTTCACTCATTAGACCTAAAGAAGACCCCAATGGTTTATGGAAGTTGTTCTTTGATGGCTCAAGGAGCAAGAATGGTGTAGGTGCTAGGGCAATGTTGGTTTCACCTTCAGATAACAAGCTTTTCTCTTCTTACAGGTTCCATTTCAGTTGCTCTTCAAATGCAGCAAAATATGAAGGCTTGATCTGTGGCCTTCAATGGGCCACCAAAAGAGGAATCAAACTATTGCAAGCTTATAGACACAGTGAGCTCATAGTTAACCAAGTCAGAGGCTTGAACGTCACCAAGAATGCTTTGATGAGGTCCTACAAAAATAGAGTGTGGGACTTGATTGAATATTTTGAAGCCTTTAACATTCAAGCTGTCCTAAGAGATCAAAACTAGCATGCTGACAGGTTGGCAACCGTAGGAGCTCAGTTTGACATTCCAAGTGAGCTAAAGGAAACCAAGGTTCAACCACATGTCAAGGTCGTGGTGAGACCATCAATGCCAGATAATGAAGCCCATTGGCAAGTTTTTGAGAGTGACAAGCAAACTGTTTGTTTCTTGCAGCAGGAAGCTGAATTCTCCTCTTCCAACCAAGCTAAATTGCAACATCAGTATGAGGATCAGATTGTTCAGTTGAAGTCGAACAAACTTTCTAAGGGACTGGTTACACTTGAGGGCCTTTTTCATGAAGGAGACCATATGAGGAAAGAGAACGCAGTAATGTCTACTAATGAGGAAAACCATGAGAGAGTCCTCATCTTCAAGGACAAACTTCCAAAGCTAGAGAAGGTAAGCAACAAGGCTGAGAGACATGTTTTCATAGCACTTTGCCAAGAGTATGCAGATATTTTTGCTTGAGAGTACAGCAACCTAAAAGGTTTTGATCCCAAACTAGCCCAACACACTATAGAGTTGGAGGCCAATGCCAAGCATGTGAGGCAAAAGCAAAGCCCTGTTAACCCCAAAATTGAAGCGCTGATGAGGAAGGAGCTAACCAAGTTGATCGAGTCCAGGATCATCTTTCCTATCAAGCACTCATCAGGGGTAGCCAACTTGGTGGCTATAAGAAAAAGAGTGGGGAGATTAGGCTTTGCATGAATTTCAAAGATATGCACAAAGTCTCCTTGAAAGATCACTATCCCCTGCCATCAATGGAGCAACTTCTCCAAGTAGTTGCAGGATCAAAACGTTTCGCTCTATTGGATGGGTTTTCTAGTTACAACCAAGTTTGGGTGAAGGATGAAGATCGGTACAATACTGCCTTCACCATGAAATGGGGCACGTATGCATACCAAAAGATGCATTTTGGTCTATCAAATGCTGGTGCTACCTTCCAAAGAGCCATGGACATGGTTTTCTAGGGGCTGCTGAACCAAATGGTGCTGGTATACTTGGATGACATCATGGTTTTCTCCAAAAATGCAAGCAAACACATAGACCACCTAAGGCTGATTTTCGAAAGGTGCAAAAAGTATAGGATTTCATTGAATCCCAAGAAGTGCATGTTTGTTGTGCATGAAGGCAAGTTGTTGGGCCACATCGTCTCAAAGGAGGGGTTGTCCATTGACCCTGAGAGGACAAGCGCCATCTTGGCTTTATCCCTGCCCAAGCATAAGAAGGGACTCCAAAGTTTCCTTGGATATATAAACTTTGTGAGAAGATTTATCCTCGATTTTGCAAATTTGGTCAGACCCATCACTGCTCTGTTGAAAAAGAACCAAGTGTTCACCTGATCAAATGAAGGCAAGTTAGGATTTGAGGCTATCAAGCAAGCCATCGCTCAAGCACCCACACTTATGAATCCTGATTTCTCAAGGGATTTCATATTGTATGCTTTTGCCAACATTAATAATATATCAGCTATGTTGATGCAAAGAAATGGTGAAAGACTTGAGTCGCCATTAGCATTTTTCAATCAGGGGCTTGAAGAGTATGAGGTGAAGTATACCTTTGTAGAAAAGCAAGTCCTTGCAGCAGTAAGGAGCCTCAAGAAGTTCAAGCCAATGCTATCCAACAACAAAATCCACCTTATGGTGTCTCATCCTGGGGTAAGAGACTTCCTTCTTAACAGGGATTTGAGCAAAAAAAAGAGTTGGTTGGATTACTAAAGTCATGGAGTATGATGTGGAGATCAAGGTCACCAAGCTAGTAAGCGGTAAAGGCTTATGTGAACATATGGTTGATGACCTTCATGAAGACAAAGAGGTCATCTTGGTAACACAAGATAACCGACAAGCAGATGTACTTCCACCTCACACTAGTTGGCTCCATGATATGACGCACTTTATGCTAACAGATGAGTGCCCTCAAGGTATGGACAAAACAAAAATAAAGTATTTCAAACTTCAGTCCATATCTTATGCTTTAGTTGACAGGATTTTGTTTAAAAGAGACCTCAATGGAGTGCTCTTGAGGTGCATAGATGATGATCAAGTAGCCAAGCTTTTGGAGCATTTCCATAATGGGCCTGCAGGAGGTCATTTTGCTCCAAGGACTACTGCATCAAAGATCATGAAGGCTGGTTACTACTGGCTCAGCCTCTTCAAGGATGCTTATGCATGGGGGAGGAGGTGTCAGGAATGCGCTCTTTTCGCAGGAAAGCAAAGGTTAACAGCTTTCCCTCTCAATCCGATTCGAATGGAGCAACCATTCATGCAGTGGGGTTTGGATTTCATTGGTATGATCAACCCCCCATCAAGTGCAAGGCATAAGTGAGTGCTTACTGCAACTGATTACTTCACCAAGTGGGTGGAAGCCATTGCATTGAAGGAAGCCAACGAAAGTGCAGTCTTAGACTTCTATGACGGCATTGTGACTAGGTTTGATGTTCCATCCACTATCATATCTAATAATGCATTGGCTTTCCTTGATTTGAAAACAAGTGAATGGGCTCTCAAAATGGGCATCTACCTCAGCACTTCCTCAAATTATTATCCTCAAGAAAACGGATTCGTTGAGTCCACAAATAAAAATTTGTTGAGGATTATCAAAAGGACCATGGAGGAGAATCAGAGGACTTGGCACACCAAGTTGAAGATAGCCTTGTAGGCTGTCCGAGTAACTCCTAAAGTTGTTATTGGCAATTCTCCATATATTCTAGTATATGGAAGGGAGACCAAGTTACCCATTTCCCTTGAACTACCTGCATTAGAGCTAGCCCATCAGCTAGAGCTGCTAGAAGATGAACCTATGAATGTGAGATTGGCAGAACTCTCAGAGCTTGAGGAGACAAGGGACCTTGCAATGAAAACATTGGAGGCACATCAAGCTCAGGTCAAGAAGGCTTTTGACAAGAGAGCTACAGCAAAGACTTTTCATGGAGACCTGGTTCTCAAATGGGACTCAAAAAAGGCCAAACCAGGCAACCATACCAAGTTTGACAGCTTATGGAATGGCCCTTATTTGATCCACGAATGCAAACAGCATAACGCTTTTCAACTCGCCCAACTAGGTGGAGATATATTACCCATCCCAATCAATGGGATTCATCTAAAGCCATGTTATTAGAAGAGTTTGCAACCATTGTATGTTATTGTACATTTTGGATAGCATTTCATGTTTTTCTCTAAGTGCTTTGTGCACATCCATTTTAGTTGTGTGTTTTCCCTTCCCTAAATGCCATGGGCACAATTTGTTTCGTTTTGATTGACCTTGTTGCTTCAAGGGAGATTTCCAGAAGGAGCCAGCTTCGTACAAAAGCAGTGACTCCATGCCCAATGGATCGAACAAAGCAAATGAGTTGGTTTCTCGAGCATAGCAGGCATGCTTCATTGTGAATCGCCAGAAATGTTGGCCATTTTTTGGCCCACATATCAAAGTTTACCTAAGTATGAAAAAGGGAGATTTCAGGCAAGAAAATGGTAAGTCTTTGGAAGGACTTCGAGTTTTCCAACAGTGACAACTTCGGGTTTTTTGAAGGCACAGTGCAAATCGGGTTTCCAGCAATGCTTAGCTTCTAAATGTTTTACAAGTAGAAGTAATTCGGGTTGAAGAACTCGAATTACTCTTAGACAGTGTATTTTGAGTTCTCCAAGGGGCACTACTTGTTTACTTCTTAAGTTGTGAGCAGTCAAAAACCCGAAATAAGTAAAGGGGCTTGACAAACCCGATTTGGTTTTGAAAAATGGTGTTTTTTTGGTTCTTCAAGGGACGAGTCTTTTTCAAAAAATCCGAAAGAGCTTTTAGGGCAAAAGGGACCAGTCAACTTTTTCGAAGGTACACTTCAATTTTTCCGAAGAGCTTTTTCTTCTCCAAGTGGACAGTTGCAATTTTTCCGAAGGGTATGTTACCCTTCGGAGGGACCATTTCAAAATTCCCAAAGGGTTTCTTTCCCTTTGGGAGGATCATTCATGGGAGTCCGAAGGGACATGCGAAAAGTCCGAAGGGTCTCTTACCCTTCGGGAAAGTCCATTGTGAAAAGCCCAAAAGGTGATTTCGAAGACAGACACGGACAAAAAGTCCGAAGGAATTCTTTCAGACAAATTGTCCGAAGAAATTTTTTCAAGAGATTTGCTCGAAAGAAATAAGTCGAAAAAAAACCCGAGACCAAGTGTCCAAAAGAAATGATGGGCCAACAGATGTCAAAATCAGGATAAGCGACTAGCCGTTTGAAGTAATCGGGTTTGAAAAGCCCGAAGTCTTAAGGCTTGAGAAACAGCAAAGTGAGAAGACTTCAAGATGGACAAGCCCGAAGTAAGTAGGCTTGAAGAACCCGAATTACTCTGCATAGAGTAAATCTGGTTTCTCCAAGTACTCTACTTAAAAGGCTTTATAAGTGAAGGATCTGGGAAAGTTCAAAGTTGGAAAGGCCAAAGAACCCGAATTACTTTGAATAGAGTAAATCATGATTCTCCGAAGGCTTGACTTAAGCTTGGTCCAGCAATGCTAGAATCATGATGCAACAAATGGAAGGCTGCCACGTCGCATAACTGGAGCAGAAAGGGCCAATCAGTAAAGGACAAGTGGCACAAAGGTGTTCAATAAACACGGGAGAGTCTGAGTGGCTGGTAGCTGGAAGTTATGAAGGATCTCATCCGCCATGGTTCATTGCCTACAATCACCATTCGACGCTTAAATGCATCACGCCAAGAAGAAACATTTCAGCTACTCACAGCATGACTTTTCAGATGCACCAAATAAAGTCTTAAAGACAGGAGGGGCTCGAAAGTATTGGGCAGCAATCTGGAATAGTGCATTTATGAACATCAAGGAAAGACAACAGGTGGTTTCAGCCATCTACAACTTCTTTCCTCCCTTTCTCTCTTCCCCCTTTTCTTTATAAATAGAGGCCTTGGAGCCTAGAAAGGTATCCTTGGACTAGTGATAAAATCACTTTGCGAAAATCGTTGTGTAATGGACCTTTGAAGCAATAAAGATTATTTTTTACCTATCTTTTTGTCTGAAAATTGTGTTGAGTTAGCTTGTGCACTAATAGCGTTGTGAAGAAGCATCCTTCCAACCTTGTTGCCCTTCTTTCTTGCTTGTTTTCAAGTGTTTTCCAGTTAATTGCAGGTCTGAACTCGTGCTTTTCGGCCATTAATGGATGCTTGATGTGAATTTTGAAATTCCTCTTTGCCTCATGTGTAGTTCAGTAAGCCTAGTTTAAGAAATAATTATGCAAGTTAGCTAGTTAGGAGGTTGTGTAAGCCAACTTGTCTTATGCTGAATTAGTGTCTTTCCCGGGCCAGGTGGATCACTTACTTTCGGTGCATCACCTCCCTTAGCTTAGTTTTCTTTTCAAGTAATCTCTCTCCCCCTTTTCCTCAGCCATTAGTAGAGTTTAGCGTAAAAACCCAAAGAGCTGAAGTGAAGCACCTAAGGAACTAGCCTCATAAAAAAGTCTAGAGGTTCAACCTCACCATAGGACACCCACATCCTGAGGTTGTTCCCATGCTTATAGCTAGAAGTGAGAGAGCCTAAAGAACTCTCTCACAAGGGTGCAAATCCAGTCTATAACAAATACATAGTTACAAAACTTGTGGGACTCACAAGTTTCAGAGCTTGGCGAGTTTTCTGCATGGAAGTTAGCTGGAAAAAAAAATATATTTTTTTTCATTTTTATTTTTATTTTTTGGCCTAAAACTAATAGAAAATACACCTATGAATTCTCTATCTTCATTTTTTATACTTTTTTAACAGTATTTTGCATGTTATTTAACTTTATTTTATGAATTTATATATTTTTTTAAATTGCCAAGTTTTTTCGAGTCACAAGTTTGATTTAAAGTTTGGGCTGCCAAGTTTTTCCTGAGTCCGATTTTTTGACGTATGATCCATACCTCTCCTAAGGGCTTGCAAATAATTGCATAATTAACATACCAGATGCCTCTCATCTTTGCGTTTATACTTTATAGCATAATATCTGAGCTTACCATGAGGGCAACACTGCTGTTAGATTCACCCATGCTAATAAGAATACTTGAGGCGTGGATATTAAGGCTGAGAGCAATGACGGTAGTCACAAAGAAGGTTAAACTTTTACTGTGAAAACTGCTGAGCGTAGCATCAAGGAGAAAACTCTGACCTCCCACTAGAAGGGAGGATGAATGTAATAATTTTAATGCTTGGACACTGAAGGGTAAGAACTCGGAAGCTGCAGATGGATGGGAGTCTGGGAGCTATGGGAATCAAAATTAAGTTATCATATTCATTTTGTTTTGACCACAAGCACTTGGGGCAGGAAAAATAATTTTAGGTTTGCAGAAAACCGTCTCTTTGGTTAAATTTCCATGGAGTAGATATGACTCGAACCTAGGACCTCCCACAGAGTGTTGTGTTGTTCTACCACTGAGTTACAAACCTTCTATGTGGTTTGGAATGTGAATTGTTTCCAACAGCCCCTCTCAGGCCACATTTCTGTGCTCAGGGCTGCTCCCCAGGGTCTGATATCATGTTAAATTCCCATGGACCAGCTAGGACTCGAACCAAGGACCTCCCATAGGCTACTAGGCTGCTCTACCACTGAGCTACTGGCCTTCTATGTAGTTTGAGCAGGAAGGAAGAAGAAAGCTAACTTGCCTTTCCGGTAGTTATTATGTTGATATTTATTCCATTCAATTGGTGATTAGAGGATCAGAAAGAAACTGAATAGAAACAACTTTGGGTTATCATGCATTCACCTATATTGGGTTCGTTCAGTTTAGCGGATGGATTGTTTACAGCATCTTTGTTACCCAGGATGGTATATTGGGTTTTATTGCAACTTAGCTTGAGCACATGAACAAGAATCACAGAGAAAGTATGGGCGCAATTAGAGAATTGGTAGTGTCCTTGAAGATCATAGATGTTGTGATGTGCAGCTCCTCTACTGCCACCTCAAGCACTCACTGACATATGGAACACACGGCCATTTGGAAGAGAGTGGCTCTTTCTGGAACTGACATTAAAAAGATAGAGACCATGCTAAGGAATTTGTGAGGAGACAAAGGAATCACTGATGAACTTTGATACTAATAGCATCAAAGAGGATTGTAATGTTTTCTAGAAAGCAGCTATCCAGAGATGGAGCCACTGTATGTTTACCAGTTCATGGAGCATCCAGCTACAATAGAAAACTTGGCTGAAAGACATGTTTAGTTTTCTCCTCTTTGTTGTTTAGTCTTTAGTCTGGTTAATGATAGTCATTTCGTCTAAGATGGTTTCTAGTTTGTGTTCCTTCAAAGCCTCAATTGCCTTTTGGGCTACCTTTCTAGGAAGCAGCTATCCAGAGAGAGAGCCACTGTATGTTTACCAGTTCGTGGAGCATCCAGCTACAATAGAAAACTTGGCTGAGAGGCCATAATATCCTCTTTGTTGTTTAGTCTTTAGTCTGGTTAATGATAGTCATTTCATCTAATATGGTTTCTAGTTTGTATTCCTTCCAAGCCTCAATTGCCCTTTGGGCTACCGTCATACCGTTATAATTTTGTACTAGGATATTTGTTTTTACTACTTTTTTATGAGGTGTGGGCAGCTATTGCATCTTCGTGACTTTAAAAACATTGATTGGGTCAATGGAGTTGGGCCATTGGCACTTGCAGTCCGATCATCTTCCTTGGAAGATTTTTGTAATTATAAATTCTATGAACATAACCTGTTTCTTTTCAATAACTAAAAACGCGAGGCGATTACTGGGCCATTTTTGCAGAATAGATACCTGCACTTGTCGCATCTAAGCCAAAAGGGTATATTTCCATACTACGAAAAAAAAATCTAAATTTTACTCTGCAACTATGCTATTTATGACTGATACAAAAATGTACTGAATGTACTTCAATCACATTGGCCTACTTTGGTCATTTGTGGACATTAATATAAATATCATCATAGTTACCAAGTCTAGAAATTTGGATTCGTTTGGGGGGGAAAAAAATCCGAAAATCCAGAATTCTTGAAAAAATTGACAGATATAATGAAAAAATTGATAACCTGATATAAATTGTTAAATGTTATTTAATACATAAGGTTGCTGGAAAAAAAATTGCAGAAAATTTTTAAAAATTGGAAAAAAAATTGAAAAAAATAAATAGTGCCACCGAACTTATCCAGGCCAGCCAAAAATATTGAATCTAGTAAGATTTTGTGCAGATCTGGTAAATCATAGTTACCAAAAAAACTCCGATATAAGGACAAGGACAGCATCATTATCCTATACCCATACCCATATATCCCAAGTAACTATAATCAAAAAAAAAACTTGAATATGAAATTTAAAATAACTCATTCAAGGGAAATGGGTGTGAAAGGACGTGGTCGAGGGACAATCTGAGAGTTGAAATAACTCGTTCAAGGGAAATGGGTGTTAAAGTACATGGATGAGGGACAATCTAAGTATTTTTGTTAGATAAACACAGGTTTTCCTTTATTTTACCATAGAAGAACATGAAATTGTTTCCTTTTACAAAGCATTTGTTACTTGTCCAAAGGATTGTGGTGAAGTGATAAGAGGAGACACTCGTAAGATCTTGACGCAAACTCAAATGGCCCTCACCACAATAACAGGGTACATAACTCTAGCAGACATATGGCAAGGCTGTGATGTAACAATTATGGAGTATATTCCTACTTTAGCTATTTAATGGAATGATTTTATTACCTTCCCACAGAACCAGAAAGCCAAAGCTGCAATATAATGTAAAAGCAAAGTGCACAAGGAGCAAATAAAGGGCAGTCAAAACAAATTTGTGGCACAGATTCCTTCCCAAATTTTAGATGTTTGACCTTATATTATTAATTTTTATTAGAAATTCCCTTGTAAAAACAAGTGTTTTTTATTTTTTTTTAAAATAAGTATAGACATGAAATGAAATAAAATGGTTTTAATTATGTCCAAGAGAGCAAAGTCTATAGGACCACCACCTCAGATTGCTTCAACCGCCTAAAAATTCGGGACCAAAGGTAACTTTTAGAAGACTCCTCTGCGTTTTACTAATCTGGGTTATGGACCAATCTGAACCAGGTGTTACCATAGACGAAACAATCCATAACGAACTAAAGTGCCATTATATGTTTTAAAATATGGTCCAAGCTTACCCTACTGGACAAATGCCATTATATGTTTTCAAATGTAATCCAAGCTTACCCCAAAGGACAAATGTCATTATATATTTTAAAATGTGGTCCAAGCTTACCCCACAGGACAAATGCCATTATATCTTTTAAAATGTGGTCCAAGCTTACCCCACAGGACAAATTTTATAAAGAAATAACGTTTGCTTGCATATGCCACATTAAAACATGGCAAGTCCCTAGAATCGAACTCGAGCTCTATGACTGGTAATCTTGAACCAAACGAAAAAAGAAAAACCTGAAAATTTTACCTTTCCTTTGTGCTCGACGACCTTGGTTTTGTAGAAATTCATGGAAATTATCTGCATTGTATACTGAGAGTAAGAAATTGTGTTTCAGGTTTTAAAATAATGTATAGAAAAATGTATCTTCTCACCTCCCCTGCCAATTTCGCTGCTTCTACCGCAAGGGAGACATATTTAGCGAGCTCGTCCTCTGTTTTGCAGCAACTCTATATTTAGACCAATTTTTTTAATAAAAAAAAAGTTTCTTCTCACGTTTAAAATTTCTGAAAGCAAAGCGAATTACTAACCACAATCTCCCATTTTGGCGGCTTCAAAATTATTTTGGTCTTCTGTGCAATATGAGTGGAGCGTAGCTCTTCCATGATCGTCTTGTAGGGAGGAGGGGAAGAATATTCTTGATATATTCCGGCATTGTACTGCTTAATATTCTTGATATATTCTTGGTATTAGAATGATCTGTCGCGTTGCGTGCACAGCATTCCTTCAGAGTTTATGTTCGGTCTTCTTGTGCTGCCAGTTGTTCTTTACGGGTGTGAATTATGGGCCAGCAGCGCTACTATAACACAATGGAAACAAATTGAAGGAATCCAAAAGCGCTTGATTACAAGCAAGATTAAAATCAAAAGCACGGTTCCATATGACATCATGCTAAGTGAAATGGGAGCTGTTCCTATCGAGGCACTTGCTATGGTTCGCCTTTTAAGCTATTTAAAAAGAATCGAAAAAATGGAAGAGGATAGATGGCCTAAAGTTGTTTTTAGTGATACACTATGTAAGCGAAAAAGGACATGGATGCAACAAAATATCACATGGATGAGTAAATGGAATATTCAATTCAATATGTGCCCCACAAATAATTAAGAAATTAAAAGTCTTTGTTATGAAGAAATTTTACAAGAGAAATTGGGGAAGCGAGATCGGGAGGAAGAAACTATATTATATAAATGAGTTCAACCCCACTTGTGATCAACTCCAAAAAGCGTACATAGGAGCCAACATTTCTTGGAGGGCTAAAATTCTTATTGCTCCGCTGAGAACCAACTCTCACCAACTTCGTTGTGAGACCGGGCGTTGGAAGAGGCCAAAGGAGGCTTGGGAAGAGAGAATTTGCAGATTTTGCAATTCTGGGAAAGTGGAAACTGAACAGCACTTTATTCTAGAATGTGAGGCCTACAAAGATAGCAGAGATAAATTTGCGGATACTATATGTGACAGTTCTTGGCATAACCTATTCAACGAAGAGCACATTGAGCAATTAGGGGGGCTCATCATCAGCCTACACAAGAAGCGAACAGTGCTACTTAAATCTGCTTGAGTTGTCTTGCTGTCCCATAGACTATTTTTAGTCTCGTGGACGTTAAAATTTTTATTATTATTATTATTTTGTCATGCTTCTTTCGAATCTTCTTTTTGGCGTTTTATGCACAACGTTCCTCATGAGTCCCAAGTTTGACCTAACGTAGAGAATTCACTGGGCGGTGCTAATTCATGTCTTTGTTATTATTATTATCATCATTGTTGTCTTTTTCACGGTTCATATTTTTTTTAATATTAGTTCTTTTTGAAACCCTCACTAGGGATGCTTGGGCTTATGCGGTAGGACATTCTCACGCCAACACTTCAAGAATAGGGGAACAATGCATCTATATAAATGCGAAGCAATACAATGGGATATTAAGGCGCAGAAAAAATATAATTCGAAAACTTGCAAGAAAGGAAAATTTTATAATCATCTATCCCAAAAGTGCAATCAGAACCTTAGGAAGCACAATAGGAAATCAACAAACACAAGAAGAGCAAACTAAACAAGATAAAGGAAAAGGGCAGGAGAACTCAGTGTCTCGATTAGGAAAAGACACCAAGAAAACTGTAGACATAAACCATCCAGCAGGATCTAAAGTTAGCACTGAAGGTAGTCATAATCACAATGATACCTATAGCCCTAATACAACACCACTAACGTGGTCATCAGAATTGTATGTCAGCGAGCTAATGATCCTGAAAAAAAGACTCCAGTCCCTTGAGAAAAGAAGCCAAGTCGAGGATAACAAGTGGAATGAAGTAATAGAAGTTAAGAGGATACTAATCAGGGAAAATGAGATGCTTAAAGAGCAGGTAAATAAGCTTCAACACTCTATGGCAAGAGGTGAGCTAGAGCTGAGAGAAATAAGGCAGCTACTAGATCAAAGGAAAACAGAAGAGGAAGATAAGATACAAGTGGTAGAAGGAAGCAAGGACTGTTAATTAAAAGAGATCCAATCAGCGATGGCCAGCATAGAGATAAGAGAAAAACAACAAAGAGAACAAATAGATGAGGCTAAATCCTGGGCTCAAGTGGTGAAAGGACCTTCGAACACGCAAAGAGAACTCATAGAAAAACATGTCAGAAACCAGATAAGGGAAGAGAAGGATAGAAATGATAGCGTTGTCAATATCATTATAAAAGGACTAAAAGACTATGGTGAGAAGGAAATCACGAAGGAGTTGGCAAGAGACTTTCTTAACGATCAAATTCAATGGACAGAAGTCATACAACAAGCAAATAGGATAGGAAGATGGATAGGAGGCAAAAACAGACATGTGAGAGTCACCTTGAAGAACATACAAAAACAGGATACTAAAGAATAAAAGGTTCCTTAAAGGCACACAAATTTACATTGATGAGGATCTTACTATAATGCAACAAGAAGAAAGGAGGAAAGAGTGGGATAAAGTAAAGGCGGCAAGGGATGCAGAAAGATGGGCTTGGCTACAAAACGGCAAAGCCCAAATAGGTGACAGAGCATCACATAAGAAATAGGAATTCAGGGCCCCCCAAGAGTATCTAACAGTGGTAAGTTGGAACTGCAAAGGATATCCATGGAGAAGAGGACCTGGATTGGGGCCCATAGCAGAGGGAAAAGATGTCATCATCCTTATCGAGACTCATGAACATGATGGGTGTAGCATTCTAGATTTTGAAGGGTATAAAAAGACGTCAGTGTGGAATGAAAGAACTGATAGTGGCAAAGGACACGGTGGAGTGGCAGTCTTAATTAAAGAGGAATGGGACAGTTTCGTAAAAGTGGAGAAAGAAGATCCAAACAAGTAGTTCATATGGCTTAAAATTACAGAAAATCAAGTCACAACAAGGATGGCAGCATGCTACTTTGCTCCAAAGGGATCAAAATTTTATAAGAAAAGGAATCTAGACCGTGAAGATCCATTTGCAGCTCTAAAAAAAGACATTTCTATTTTTAGTAACATGGGAGAAATAGTAATAATTGGAGACTTTAATGCAAGAACTGCAAATAATCAAGCTCTCAATCTGAAAAACAACATAGAGAAAGATAACCCCCTATGGTTAGAGAAAGAGAATGACCAACTTTGGGACAGGGTCTCACAAGATAATAAAGGTGCAGTCTCACACTTTGGGGTTGAACTCTTAGGGTTTTGTAGCTCTTACAACATGGTCATTTGCAATAGTATGAGAGCATGGCCCGAATCAGGGAAAATCACATGTAAGACGTACAATGGCCAAAGTGTAGTAGATTATGTCATTTGTTTGCAGAGCTACACCTCGAAGTTGATGGAGGTTATGATTGGGGACAATGTATTAGAGCTGAAATCAGACCATAATCCAATTCATATTAAAGTTCACATTCTCATGACGAAAAAATAGGAAGAACAAGTCCACTTTGGTCAAAAGAAGGATATTCCCCAAGGCAAAATCCTTCTAAATCATGAGAATCAGGAAATCTTTAGAGCTGCAATCAAACAATTGCTCAAAGATCATGAAGAAAAAATAGCTAACATAAAAAATAACAATTTCTCAGAGAGAACATGTTGATTCCCCAAATGCACAAGGCCTTAAATGGTTGTAAGAGAGCTAGACCCAATAGAGGAACAAGAAATACTTTCCCAGCAAACCCATGGTTCGACGAGGAATGCAAGATAGAAAAAAGAAATATGTGAAAAAGAGGTATGGACAAAGAGCATAAGGAGTACACAAAGATGCTATTGAATAAGAAAGAGAAGTATGTAAATAGCAGAAGAATAGAGTTGATTGCCCTCAGAAAAAATAGCCCTAAAAGCTTTTGGAAAGAGCTACGTCAAAATATGAAACAAACAGAAAACAATATCACTGAAAACTAATGGCTTGAGTATGCGAAGTTGTTATATGAGAGGGACCAAGATAAATATAGACCCCCAGTAATCTACGTGAATACAAAACTTTTCAACACCGAAGACGTCATTCAAGGCATAAAACAATTAGCAAGTGGGAAAGCTCAAGATATTGATGTGCTGCAAGCGGAGTACTTAAAGTGGGGTGCTGAAGTACTGGCACCTCATATCAAACACATCTTCAATAAGGTCATCCAAGAGGGCTTCCCAAAAGAGTGGATGACTAATGTGGTTATCCCTATCTTCAAAAGCGGGGATACCAATAACCCGTCAAATTATCATACTATCATGGTTAATCCCCTTCTAGGTAAACTCTTCGGAAGCATGATAGAGCGCAGGAATCAACAGGTGGGCAGAAAAAGAAGGAAAAAGAGCTAAGAGACAAGCTGGATTTAGATCGAATCACTCTACTATTGATCATAGAGCTACACTTAGGTTCTTGATTGAAAAAATATGGGACACTCAAGGAGACTAGGCTTTTTGTTGCTTTGTCAACTTCAAAAAAGCCTTTGACACGGTCCCCCGTGACAAACTTTGGAATAGGATGAAAGAGCTAGGGGTTCCAAATGAGCTTAGAGCTGTTGTCCATAGATTATATGAGCAAGTAAAGGCTAAAATTAGAACTAGTGATGGAATGTCAGAGTGTTTTGACAATGATATAGGCGTCAAGCAGGGCTGCCCACTTTCACCAACTTTATTTGGACTGTACATTGATAAATTAGAAGAATGGTTAAATAAAGACAGTGGGGAGGGGATTCAACTAGCTAAGTATGTTATGAAACTGCTTGTTTATGCGGATGACCTCATTTTAATTTCCAAAATAACCAACAGCTTGAGGGAACATTTGAGAGCACTTGAAACTTTTTGTCAAGAGGTTGGAATGCAGGTGAACACAAGCAAAATGAAAGTAATGATCTTCTCTCTAAAAAGAAAGAAAAAACAATATACCTTTCCCTTTGAAGGCAGCCCATTAGAGATAGTTGAGGAGTACAAATACCTCGGGCTTGATTTTCACCACAAGCTCAGCTGGGAAACGTGTAGAGCAAAAAGAATCCAAGGAGGATGGAAAGCATTGTACTCTCTTCAAAATAGGTGCAGGATTGCAGAATTATAAGATTGGAAGACCAAGATAACACTCTTCGATTTGTTGGTTATCCCGGTGATTCTCTATGGGTGTGAAATTTGGGGTAGCAGTATGTCAAATCAGAAATGGAAACCAATAGAGAGAATCTAGAAACACTTCATCATAAGCAGTCTCAAAGTCAAGAATTCGGTGTCGTATGAGATCTTACTTGCTAAAACGGGGTCCTTCCCTCTAGATGCATTGACGATGATACGGTTACTAAGCTAACTCAAGAAGATTCAAAACATGAAGAAGCACAGGTGGCCTAGACTAATTATGGAGGAAGAGCTAACTAGAAGAAAGAACACTTAGAGGAAGCAAAATGACAAATGGGTAAAGAGATGGGATATTAGCATGTAGGAGTGTCCAAATACTAATGAAGAAATAACAAAATATGTAAGAAGAAAATTCAAGTGCATCATGTGGACAAAACAAATGGGCCGTAAAAAGGAATACTACCTCAAAGAATTCAACCCCACAGGTGATTTTGAAGAAAAAGCCTATATAGGAGCAGACATTAAGTGGAAAGCAAAAATGTTGATTGCCCAACTTAGGATGAGCTCTCATCATCTTAGGTGTGAAACGTGTAGATGGATAACTCCTAAAGAGGATTGGGAGGAGAGAATATGCCTCTTTTGCAGCAAAGGTGTGGTGGAGACGGAACGACACTTCCTCTTGGAGTGCGAGGCATACAAAGACATCCGATGTAGATATGGTGAAACTTTGAAAATTGCCATCTTGGACACACTGTTTGAAGCGACAAGGCTGGGTAATACGATGAATCTCATGATCAAACTTCACAGCCGAAGGGAAGATCTCAAGAAGGAAGTTCAGGCAACTTAGGGAGTGTTTTGTGGCCAAGGTCCCATTTTGAAGAGGATGTGTGAGACTAATGGATCCCATACGCTGCTGCGGTCTCGTGGATGTTATTAAAATCCTTCAATTCAATTCAACCACGTTTGGATCCAGCATGGCTCTAAATCTGAAAACTCAACTTTTCGATTGTTTATGATTATGGAATCAATTTTTTTAATGATTTTTTTCACTGGTTTCTTCCTATCAATAAGGGTGAGACACCTGTTTTCACAATGTTTGCATTTAAACAGTTTATGTTGTACACATGTCTTATTGAGACATGTTTCTTATATTATTGAGACATAGGTTGTTATTGGTCCCTTATGTGAGAGACATGAATTCTATTTATTGTGAGATGTTTTTCTTATGCAAGAATAGTTATATGCTTAAATTAGGTGATTATTCTATGCATTATGATATTAGTTTATTTACGTTATTTTGGTTGTCTATTATGATGCGTATTAATTGTGTACTATTAAAGCTATTGTTCTTAAGCATGTATTTGATTATACATATGTTTAAATGATTGGTATTAGTTATTACCATTGATATGTGATGTCTTGGATATGTTGTGTGCATGTTGTGTTGATTGAGATCACTTGTATTTTTTACATTCTATAGCTTCGGCTATCTAGGGTAGGGCATTTTATGTGTGTAATGTTGTGCAGATGATAGAGGAGACTGACAAGAGAACTAGGACTACATCGGGCATGAACACATCATTGGTAGAGTGGAGATATGTCTACTTAACCATTATGTGATTCAAACCACTCATTGTATCATTTGTGGACCTAATTGGAAGTGTAGACCTTCTTAACCCTCTTAGCACCATTCACCCCTTCCCCCTACCACCCCAAATACTATTCACGCATTCTTTCTAAACCTTACAAATTTTCTTTAAGTTGTATCTCATTCTTAAAGTGTTTTTGTAAGCCACTTAAGTGGCCCCTTTTGACTAAAAACTCGAATGGAATGGTAGAGCTATAGACACTATTTTTTAATTATATAGCACCTCAATCTTGTACACTTGGCAAACTCAGACCTTGGATGTTCCTCTCAATTTTAGACATTTTCTACTTTTGCAAGTCTTGCATCTGCTCTCTCTTGTGCCCATTGGCCTATCTCTTAGTTTGACCAATCTTATGTTGATGACCCGTGCCTTCTATCTTGCCCAGAATGCTTAAGACCTATTTATCTTATGCTTTCACAAGTTCTAAGCCTGTACTTATTTTTTTGCTCTTTGGACACTTGTATTCTAGAAAGGCACCTACATCAACATAGGTGTCCTGCTTCGACACAAGTGTCTAGTGCCCTAAAAGTCATCTAATTTGCTAATAAAACATATCCTAATGGTCAGCCTAAGTGCTTTAATGCAAGCTATTCTCCAAATGGATTGATATAAATACAAGATCAACCCTTATTCATTCCTTGCCTAGAAAATTCTTACCTACTCACCAAGCAACTTACCAAAAGTATTCGATCAAGCACTCAATTAAGCAAAGTTTTCCTATTTTCTCATATTTTCATATCAGTTATAAGGATAGGACATCTACAGGTCTAAAGTATTGAAAGAGTCGCCCAAGAGCTATATTTTTCAAGTTACAAGCTAGGTCACTATTGTACTTGCTTATCACACATTACATTATTCACACACAAGCCAAGACATCAGGGGGAACTACATAAGTTTGAGGCCCTCTTTAGAGTATTGGATATATAAGCAATGCTCATTGATAGAGGGGTCTTTGGGGCAGCTTGTTGGACCCAAATTTTGTAATAAAACATTCTAAGTATTTTGGTAACATGGTGTCAGAACATGAGGGCACGAGAACAACATAGAGGACCTGGGTTCAGACAAATCATGGCATGAAAGAAGATAGCATGGAAGAGTTGAAGAATAGCATGAAAGACATTGGCATGGAAGGACGAGTCATGAAAGACAAGGAAACAGAGAATGTGGAGCTTAAAATGCAAGGCTCGCATAAGCGCAAGACTAGGACAAGGGTGTAGGAAGCGAAGGCGATTACAAGAAAGTTCATAGAAGCAATGGAGATTAATGAGAGTGGGAATCTAGCACTAGCCTATGAAAGAAGAGGAACATGAACATGAAGATTCAACATAGAGAGGGTAGTTAGGGGTAGTTAGTCCTAAGTTAATTGAAATTCATTGTAATGACTTTCCACGACTCATTATTGTTAATGGTCGTTGGTTAGTCATCACTTTGTATTAATGATAGAACTGAAGGCAAGGTGTATGCCTGTGTATAAATACCCCTTAACTTGTTTAAAAAGGGTTGTTAGAAGTTAAATTGGTTAGAGTTGTTAGAACTAGAGTTGATATTGTTGGATGTGTGGAATAGTTATCAATAGGCAGGTCCAAAGAGATTATGTAATGATAATGTAAATTGGTAGTCTTATTAAATTAAAGTAATGGAACTAGTTCTTGTTTACAAATCGTGATGTATTGATCTCTATAGTGTCAACTTTAATTTTATAGTAATAGTTATATGCATTGTATGGATTGGTCAAATGGATAACTCTAGAATAATGATGATAGTGACAATCGCTAAATATAGTAAGTCAAGCGCCTAAGTAAGATAGAGCTTAACTAAACACTATCGCCTAGCAGAATCAAAGGGGACTGATCCCTGCTACACTATCATGTTCCCCTTTTAGACATGAAGCAATTGAAGACCCTTAGCTTCACTTGTTTCCCAAGGGGTAAGGAAAAAAAGAAAAAGAAAAGGGAAACACTTTGGTTTCTAAGAGTAATTATAAAAAGCACTTTATTATTCTAATTTTCACTTAAGTTGTGTTCTTTCGAGGGTCATGGGAGCCCAAGGACTTAAGTGAAAATTATAAGAGTTACTCTTTTTTAGATTTAAATTAGATCCTTCCCTTCAATTTGGGTGCCACTCTTGGGGAGGTGTATACAAGGAAAGTGAAGGATCATTTGATGGCATGCTAATTTGGATTTTCAAATATTGGACTTTAAGTATGAAACGCTTGAGCCATTGCCTTGAAGACATGAACCTTCAAAGCAAAGAGATTGAGGATGCAAACGCTCTTTCTTCTGTGGGACAACTTCCTTTAGGAGGTACCATTGTTCTTCAAATTTAGGAAAAAGACAAAATAAGGGTTTTTCAAATGGGCAACTTGCTTTTAGAGGTTGACAACTTGGTTGGGGTTTGTTTTGCACATACTTTAGGGTGATTTTATGCCCTAAATAATATTCTAATTTTATGGTATTATTTTTGCACTTGAGCGATTTGATTTGGAAGGGTTTTGATATTGTTGAGGGTCATTTCTTGCCCTAATATTATTCTATAATTTTTATATGATTTTTCCAACCTTGGGCAATTTGGAAAAGGACCTAATTGAGGGTTTTAGGTCAAATATTGATTTTAAAAATATTCTATAATTTTATATATTTTTTTAAATATTTGTTGTGGTAAATTCAACTTGTTGGTGAAGGAAAAACATCATATAAAAGGTAGTTAATTGCAATTGTGTTTTTCTATTAATTTTGAAGACCTATTGAAGGTGAAACTTGATAGAATTTGTCATCAAAGGGCTGCCATAAATCATAAATATTTTATGAACCTAGGCACTTAGGGTTTAAAGGGCTAATGTGGGTTTTTGAAGGGTTAATCTTTATTGAAAGGGTTCATAATTGATTTAAAGGATTTAACATATTTTTATGCTAATTTTGGAGTGTGTTTACAGCTAGTGTTTGTTGTCATAAAAATTAGATTTCCTTTTTTTGCTAGGGTTTCACATAAAAATCAATTTTCAAAGAATTTTTCCAATTTGGGGACATTACATACACACCTTGGGTGAGTGTGTGAGGTTACCCCTTGTGTGATATGTCAGCGCATAATATTTCTGGCATTCTCTTTCTATTGGTCACGTAAATAATAATTAGTTATGCGAAGCTAAAGAAAAAGACCTAACATTTTGGTTCCATTATTAGACATGTTACACTTGTTAGCACGATGGTAGAGAAATGCTCAAATGGTTATCTTTGGAAAATGTCAAGAGCTGGGTTGCTACCATAGAAGAGAACTTTGTGCTCTAGTATCTTGAATCAAGAGTTTCTACACACACATGGGTAGAGCAACACCTATATGATTCTCTATATGAAACATTATTTATAGAGTCACCTGTTTAATTACATGCATGGATTTTAGTGTATGTGCAAGACTGCTCAAGAAATTATAGACGAAAGGCTTCTTAGTTAGTAGAACATTAGATAGCCTTAGCTAAGTTAGAAATGACTTGGACACGAGCAATAGGCATCTAGTGGAAGGGAACACTTAATAATTATATTCTAAACTATGCGGTCTCTACATATTCTTGTTTAGAAGAAGCATAATTCAATTTTATTGGGGAACCACATGGGAGGTACCTTAAGAAAATTTATTTAGAGATTAAAAATCTTATGATTGATTTTGGGCTTTAGAACTTCCCCATGGACAACTAAATTCTTGTGCATGAGCAGTGCAATTGGGGTGAATGGAAGAATTTGCATTGGTATAGAATTAGTAGTTCAGCATGGAAGTCGAATAATGAGAACTATAGAAGTATAAGTATGATGAAGCCAGGCCTAAGGCTATGAGAGACAGTGATCCAAAAGGTAGATGGGAGGATATTGGAAGTGCAAATAGAATCCATAGGATGGTGGAAAGGATGGTGACTACTCCCTGACCATGGATTTTCACCCTTCACTAGCACATGTACACATAGACAAAGCAGGGCAAACATTGATAGCAGAACCCAATCCGAATAGACCTAACTCCCCCACCACAGTGCATGCTCATGTATTTGAGTTGATGGAATTCTTGTTAGAAAATGGGATACTAACAACACACTCTAAAATTAAATCTAAAACCAAAACCATAGAGAAGTCTCTAGAAGTGCAAGATCACGTTAACGATCTATCATTTATTTCTACTTTTATATTGCAAGAGTGCCCTATGGCTCACCTTGTAATGTCAAGTAGACCTAATGTAAGTAATGGACAAACTATAGGCCCAACCACATTTCAACCTTCCTCATTACCCACTATTTTTGGTGCGCCTATTATTGCAGGAGGTGCAAGAGGAAGTACCAATGATGGATTTGTTAGAGGAGAACAGGCAATGGCATTGGAGGTATTAGTGGACTTCCCCCATAGGGATTAAGGAGAACTAGAGGATCACCTTAACAAGGTCCAATACAACCATCTAGTGTGCCTATAGTCTATTACAAGATGATGCTTCATTTGCCTAAATATTAAGGTGTCAAAATGTGGCATAACACTTTCACAAGCATGAACTCATTTGGTGAGCTAAAGGTGTCACTTATTTGGAACAAAAGGCCACTCAATTCACCACTACTTTATTAGATTTCACACACAAATGATACCACAAATTTGACCCTCAATAATCATTTGTGAATTATTAATTGTTGAAGATTAACTTTCTCTAAGAGTTTGACATCATTGAGTTTGAGCAATAGAGTATCATTGCCTTAAAAAGATATCAATTAATAGCTCACTAAAAGCATGCGTACATATTATGAAAATTTTAAAATGCTTATGTCAAAATTATCATTTGAGATTAACCCAAGGAAGCATGTTGAATGTTTTGTGGGATGGTTACTACTCCCTTTTTGATGAGCCTTATCCCACAAGACTTTCATTGAATCGTGTGAGGCACTGGAAGCCACCTTTCACACCAAAACTATGGGAAGTATAGATACAAGGATTAACCCCTTTATGGAGGTTCAAATTGTTGTGATGGATTCTTAGTTGGAAAATCTTATGGCTAATAATGTTCATGATACATGTAGCAGCCTTTGGTGTGTTGACTTTGAAGTGGATGACCATAATAGAAATAATTGTCCTTTGAGGAATGTTCACGTCATAATGAAATAGTCTTGTGAGATTTATCAAGAGGATCATGATGTAAGAAGTTGTCCTGTATTATAGTACACTACTTAGTCTAAGGTGTCACTATATTTTAAGAAATGTGATGCGTACACAAATGATACAAATGATCATTGGGTCATTAATGAGATTCATGAAGCATGCACGAGAGGAACTCGTCAAACTTATATTGCTAACAAATAAGAGGCTAGTGGAGGTTGATCTTTTAGGGGTCAAGGACATGGAAATGGACATGGAAATGGACATGGAGGTGGTCATTTCCCACTTAGAAATTATTACAAATGTGGATCTCTAGACCACTACCAGTGTGACTACATAGTTTATCTTACCTATGCCTTTTGTAAAAATAAACATCACCCAGAAGAATGTTCTAATTTGTATGCAGCCATTACTAAAGAATGGAATGAGAAGGGAACTGGTATGATTTGTGTTGAAAAAACTTTAATTTCTTAGTGGAGACCATGGCCTACCACCCCACCAACTAGACCTAAGGTAAATATTACTATATGGAGTGGCACTAATTCCCAAGAAATTTCAAATCTACCTATCGAAAAGGTTTAGCATGAAGAACCTTGTGCACATCACTACCTAGATGCTCAAGTAAAGAAATTTGTATTGCACAACACAATGGCCCTAGTACGTGAATTACAAGGTGAAATTGAGTTTTTAAAGGAGAAGGATGTTTCCATGTGCATTGATATGCAAAGAGAGACTATCTCAACTAACTCAGGGCAGGAAGAATTTCAAGAGCTATACAAGCTACTTCTTAGTGAGAAGATCATCCATCTCCTTAAGAACTATTTATGATAGAAAATGACCAAGACTTCAGTGGATCATCATTTGAAACATGCACAATGACAAGAGGCTCATGTCCAAACCAATGTTGAATGTGACAAAGAGGTCGTTGTGAATGCATCTATTAATGATTGGATGATACGAGATATATAGGTGGACACCAATGTAGAAGTTAATGTTCTCATGAAGGATGCCTAGAGAAATATGGGAAGCCATACTCTATAACTTTCCCCACACGTTATATCTATAACCAGTAAGACTCGAGGAATGCCTATAGGCATTCTTAAGGGTGTCACCATCACCATCTTGGGTGTCCCATTCAAAGGTGATTTTGAAGTAATTAAAATAGCTGAAGCTGAGATTTTTCAACCCTGTTGGGTTAACCATGGTGTTATGGAAACAATGTTGGCTTGAATTTCAATAAATGCTACATCAACTTTGAGAAAGATACCTAGTGCATAGTCATTCCTCTCAATAATGACCAAGGCCCTATTTGCCATTTTTGGCCCACATACCAAATTTTTTCCTAAGTGTGAGAAGGTGGACATTCAAGCAAAATTGGCAAGTTCATACAACCTTGAGTTCTACAAAGAATAAGTCTTCAAGCTTTTGAAGTTTCAAGACTTCAGGTTTCTAAGGGCACAGTGCAAATTGGGTTTCTAACAGTGCTTGACTTCTAAATGTTTTAGAAGTAGAAGTTAATCAAGTTGACAAACCCAAATTACTCATGGACATTATATTTTGGGTTCTCCAAGGAGCACTAATCAATTACTTCATTAGTCATGAGTAGTCAGAAGCTCGAAATAAGTAAATGGGCTTGACAAACCCAATTTTTTTTTTAAAATAGTGCTTCTTAGGTTTTTCAGGGGACAAATCTTCTCCAAAAGCCAAGGGTCATTTTTGAAAGAAGATGGTCCCAACAAAAAACCCAAAGGTCCTTTTCACTTTTCAAAAGGACCAATCAACTTTTTTGAAGGTCACTTTCACAAATTCGAAGGGCATTTCCTTCTCCAAGTGGACAATTGCAAGTTTCCCGAAGGGTATGTTACCCTTTGAAAGGACCATTTTAAAATTCTTAAAGGGTATCTTTCCCTTTGGGAGGATCATTTGTGAAAGTCTGAAGGGACATATAAGAAGCCCAAAGGGTCTCTCACCCTTCAGGAAAGTCCATTTTGAAAAACTCGAAAGGTAATTTCTGAAGGAAGAGGGCAAGAAGGGAGCTTCAGACAAAAATTCCAAAGGAATTCCTTCAAACAAATTGTCCCAAGGAATTCCTTTGGGAGATTTTCCTGAGACAAATAGGAGCCTACAAAATCTCGAAGACTTCAAGATGGACAAGTCCAAAGTAAGTAATCTTTGAAAACCCAAATTACTTTGCATAGAGTAAATTGGGTTTCTCCAAGTACTTTACTTAAAAAACTTTATACATAAAGGATATGGGAAAGTCTAAAGTTGGAGAGATCAAAGAACCCAAATTACTTTGCATAGAGTAAATCAGGATTCTTCAAGTGATTGACTTAAGCTTGGTCTAGCAACATGAGAGTCATGATACAATGAATGAAAGGCTACCATGTCGCATAAGCTGGAGCAGAAAGGGCCAATCAATAAAGGACAAGTGGCACAAAGACGACCAATTAGCGTAAAGGGAAGTCCAAGCAATTAGTAGCTAGGAATTTATGAAGGCTCTCATCCTTCAATATGGTTCGCTCTCGACAAATGACCATCTAACTTAAAGATAACATGGGTTAGCTTGAGTTCCTAGGCATGGAGACCCTCATCCTTTTTTAGCAAGATACGTGAAGGGGAAGATTGCCTTGCCATTATTTAAATGAAAAGATCAATTTCATTGCACAAAGAAGAGACATCTCAGCTACTCGTAACATGGCTCCTCAAATATGCCAAGGAGAGACTTGAAGGTGAGAGTGACTCAAGAAGGTTGTTCAGTGATCCTGAGTGATGCATTTAGTGGTACAATGAAGGATGACAATAGGGATCTCAGTCATCAACAACTTCTTCCCTCTTCCCATCTTCACTTCCCCCTTTTTTTTGATATAAATAGAGACCTTCAAGCCAAAAAATAATCTCTGGACTGATGATAAAGTTACTATACCAAAATCACTTTATAATCGACCTTTTGAAGCAATAAAGATTACCTTTTGCCTATCTATTTGTCTAAAAATTGTGTTGAGTTAGCTTGTGTACAATGGTGTTGTGAAGAAGTATCTTCCTAAACTCATTATCCTTCTTTCTTGCCTATTTTTAGGTGTTATTTAGTTAGTTACAGGTGTGAACTAGAGCTCTTTTTGCCATTAATAGATGCTTAGTGTGGATTCATAAATCCCTCTTTGCTTCATGTATGGTTCATTGAGCCTAGTTTAAAAAATACTTATGCAAATTAACTACTTGTGAGGTTGTGTAATCAAATTTATCTTATGTTGAATCAGTGTCATTTCCTAGACCAAGTGGATCATTTATTTTGGTGCATCACCTCCCTTAGCTTAGATTTATTTTCATGTTATTCTCCTATCCCTTTCCCTTAGCATAATAGATTTTAGTGTGGGAATCAAGAGTTGAAGTGGAGCACTTGAGGAACTAGCCTCATTAAAAAGCCTAGAGGTTCAACCTCACCATAGGATACCCACATCCTGAGGTTGTCCCCATGCTTGTAGCTGGAAGTGAGAGAGCCTAAAGAACTCTCCCACAAAGGGTGCAATTTCTAACTATAACAGGCCCCCCTTTTGTAGAAATAGTTGATGCCGATGAAGACCTCAATCACATCTAAAACATTACAACATCAAGAAATGAGTATGTACATCCTATTCCTGATGGTATGATTTAATGGGGAGATGCACAATCCATCTTTGACACTACCAACATTACCTCTGAACGTTAGGTTCATAGTGCATATGATCTAATAAGATGAAGTTGTGTTGTAGTTGCACAACAAATAAATGTTCCATGCAAGATAATTATGTGCCATAAATTTTTTCATCTCATTGGTGGATGTCTAATGAATGCACTACATTTATGGTTGGACCAGACACCTAGGTTTCATGGTCATATGCAGGTCTAGGAATACTTACAATAATTTTAAAATTACTATGTTTTTGAAGATGAATGTATGCACATGTTAAACTTTGTATTGTAGGTAACTACTGTTTAATGGTGGTTTACTCATCAATACTAGTTGAGTACTAGGGAATAAGTATGCACAACCATGCATAATTATTTTTACCATGATAACTATGTTTGTGCCACCTTAAGTTATAATGGTATTACTTCCCCAGAAGAATATATAGCACCTCACAATGTGAAATCCTTTGGAATACCAATGAAACCTTCTTACTGGAATTCTTATGGGTTCATGTGTTCTATGAAACTATGCATGCCTGGGCTACGATGTGGTATATTCATCAAGAAAAGTGTAGAGATACAAATAACTGGGAGCACATCAAACATGGTCTACTTACCACATTTTTATTTTCTTCGTCATGAATGAATTTGAATTTGTCTTTGCAATCCATCCACCAAGTAGCTGTAGGGGATCATGCATTGATGAAAGCCCAGATACAGACCATACATGACATAACTAAGGACAATTTGTCCATCTTCCAAGAACCCAATACTCCTATCAAGACTTGGTTGGAACCTAACCGCCAATCAAAATATGACCATCGAGAACAAATCCATAAGGGAAAGCAAAAAGTCGCATATCAAGTTTATGAGGGTACTAGTGTTGATCCATTAGAACCATCATTTGACCACTTAAACTTGCCTATGACATATGGGGTATGGGATGTTCAAAATACTATATAGTTTGAATAGAGACCATACTTCATGCCACTTCAAATGGATTAGTAAAATATTGAGACGAATGATGCACCTAAAATGGATATTATGGGAAATTACTAGTCTGAAGTAGAGTTAGCCAAAATCTTTGAAATCTTATAGTATTAAGACATCTTCCTACAAAACTATATAGAGATGAAAGGAGTGCATCCATACTTGGGAAAAATGTATATCAAATTGTTTGATGACACTCAACTAGTCAAAAAGTGACCATATTAGATGAACCTTAATCTACGTGTTTAGGTTAAAGAAGAAATTGATAACATGTTAAGCATTGGAGTTATTTCTCTCATTGATGAATTTGAATGGGTTAGTCCCATGGTGATCAACATTAAGAAGGATGGTCACATTTGAATTTATGTGGATTACAAGTCACTCAATGTGATGTGTGTAATGAACCCTTTCCCAACACCTTTCACTAAGGAAATCGTGGAAGGTGTTGCTATGTGCGAGATCTACACCTTCACCGATGGCTTTTTTGGCTATCACCAAGTCCAAATTACTGATGAAGATAAGGATAAGACCACTTTTACCACTAAATGGGGTTTATTTTCATACAATGTTATGTCCTTTGGCCTAAATAATGCATTAATAATGTTCTAATGCATCATAGTGGAAACACTTAATAAATTTAGTCACAAGTTCCTTCAAGTATAGCTAGATGACTGGAACATGTATGGTCCAGTGTGGGATCACTATGATAACCTGTGCCTCATGCTTGATTGCTGCCACCAACTTCAAATTTACTTGAATCTTAAGAAACTCATCTTTACCACACCTTTTGGGATTTTGTTGGAGCACATCATCTGTCGAGATGGATTACTGGTGGACCCAACCAAGATTATGGTCATTATCCAACTCCCAGCTCCAACCAATCAACCTATGTTCCATACCTTTTTAGGTCACACAGGGTACTATTGGAAGTTCATTCAGGGTTATGCCAACATTACAACACCATTAAAAGAACTAGTCAAACATAATGGCATATTCTTATGGATGGCTCAACATTAGTAAGCATTTAAGATCTTGAAGGAGAAACTGGTTACTACACCCATTCTTTAGTTCCCCAACTAGAACCAACTATTTCATGTGTATGTTGATGCTTCAAGAGTGGTAGTCAACGTTATCCTAACACAACCCAGTGAGGGAAACCTTGATCATCCTATTTATTTTCCAAGTCAAAAGCTCACACTAGTAGAATGAAACTATTTTAAAACTGACCATGAGGCCTTGTATATGATTTATGCACTTCAAAAGTTTTGCCAATACTTTTTGAAAACCTCATTTGTCTTCTATATATATAATGAAGTGCTCAAACATTTGGTAAATAATCTAGTATTGCATGAATGCATTTTCTAATGGATTGTCCTCTTTCAAAAATTCCAAGTCTCTATGGTAGTGAAACCTGGTAAGGTTAATTTCAATCCCATATATCTATCATGTATTCAATCTAGTGAACCAGTGCAAATGATTAAAGATGACTTGTTTGATGTACAAATTTTACAAGCTATGTGCATTCCTAAGAATTGGAAGAAATAACTGCATTTTTTACAACAGGTTTAGTGCTAGATCACCTTAGCACCCAAGATAAAAATCAACTGGTTGTATGTGCTGCCCCTTTTCATCTTATTGGTAGAGACCTATACAAACTTGGTCGGGATGAAGTATTATGAAGGTGTGTAATATAACACGAGCATGTGAATTCCTTCATGAGGTCCATGAGGGTGTCACAGGTAGATATTATACTGGTGACACAACAACATGCAAAGTGTTACTAATTGGGTTGTGGTGACTAACTTTATTTAAAGATGCTAAAGCTTATGCATGCTAATGTGATATTTGTCAGTATATCTTCAACCCATCATTATTTATGAACCCTTTAAGAAATGGGTTTTTTTTTGGGCTCATTAATCTTGCTAAAATATGAATTGGTGTGCACTACATCATTACTACCACAAACTATCTCACACACTAGGATGAAACAGCTCCCACACATGATTGTACTACTACGACTGCCACCAAATTTCTATGAAAAATGTTATCACTCACTTTATCAATGAAATGATACACATCCTTTTGGCTGAGTTCATGATCATGTACCATATGAATATGCCCTATCACTCTCAAACTAATGACATAACTAAAGATTTTAACAAGTTCTTAGGTTATACACTAACCAAGATTTGCAATATCGATCGCACTAACTAGGATGACTGAGTTTTTATGGTATTATGGGCCTATCAGACCACATATAAAAGGTTGAACAAACATATTCCTTTTAATCTTGTCTTTAGCACTAAAGTAGTTTTTCCAATCAAGTTATCTGTACATTCTTTGTGTATTACATGCGTTGGTTGATTAGATGATGAAAAATATCTAAAAGTGCATTTGGATGCTCTAGTTCAACTGGATGAAGCATATTTTATCACACATTGGAATCAAGGAGTTGAGAAGCAAAAATAGAAATCCTGACATGATCAACACATCAAAACTAAAGTTTTTCATCCTGGTATGCATGTCCATGTCTATGATTCCAATTTCACTCACCAGTCAAGTAAACTCCAACCACTGGGATGGTCTATTTAATATTTATGTTATCCATCTGACAAGCACTTGTAAACTAGAAAGGTTAGATGGCCAATTCTTACCAGGACATTTCAATGGTAGTCCGCTTTGGCCCTACCATTCAGTGTAATTTTTCCATTTCTATTAATAAGGTGTATACCAATAGTTTAGTTTAAAACTTTGTTTTATTTTCAAATAAGCATGGCACAAAGTGCACTCCTTTTGTTCTATCTTTCATTTTCTTCATATTTGGATCTTATTCAATTTTTTCATGGAGGACCACAAACATCTTTTAGTATGGTTGGGTTTAAAGGTAAATAAGCTATCGAAGTCATCAACGTATAAAGGAAATAATGGAAAAACTATGTGGGATCTGAGAGATTAAAAAACATTGGGGCACGTAAGACATGACATAAGGAGAAGGTACACAAGTTGGTGTCTGTAAAGGATGCATGTTAAAGGTAACATGCGGTAGATGCACACAAAGGATAGTGTAAGACGTGTAGGAGATGACATGTGAAAAAGGAAACAAAATGAAGACGGTAAAAAAAATGTCATTAAAAGATGGGTTAAAAAGAGTTCCCACCAAGAAAATGAGAAGTTTAAATTATTATAGCAAACGTGTATTATGGGAAAGATGAAACAACTCACCAGGGATGGGATGTAGATTCATCAATAATGGAGTGGTATGAATGCCAAGCATGTTGAATGGATGTAAAGGTGCATCATTTAGAGCATTAATAGCAGAAGTGATGGATGATGACATGGAAAAGAGTTAGTGCAAAGTAGAAAAGTTAATGCAAAATTTTGGGAAATCCTATAAAACTTCATAAGGCTTCTCATTTTTATTTTTTATGATTGAAAACTTGATGAATTATAGAGCTCTTAAAGTAAGAACCAACAACAAAGAATGTGATTACATAGTACTATAATTTACATAAGCAAAAAGGATATTAAGATGATGGTCACTCATGTGAAAAATAAATAAAAACATGTCCATGAAAGTAAGAAAGAAAATTTATAGGTTACAGGTGTCCAGTTTTCCATTAGAGGAGGGTGAAACAAAGAGCCTAAGAATTTTGTGTCTAAAGAAGAGAAGTCAATACAAATTCATTTAGGAAATTTGTTCAATCGTGTGTTAACCTTTAGGGACCTCGATCAGTGATGCAATTGAAGTGGAAGTCTAATAGAAATAGAGAACCGTTACCATCCATTCCCAAAGTAGAAGAGTTCGAGGATACGGAAGGAGGTCCATGTACATTCAGGAAGAAGGTCTTGTGTTCATTCAGGAAGAGGGTGCTAGTGAGAGCAACATGTAGGGAAAAGACATAATAGGATTGAGGGAAAGGACCCCTATTAGACCAACACCAAAAATGGCACATATAGGGAAAAAGGTCACTACAATACCATCTCCTCCCCCTATTTTGGTTAAAGAGATACAATACCCAAAGGTAGTGTTACCTAAGATGATTGAGAGTCTAAAGTTTCTACCTATCAAGTCCTAAACTAAAATCACCATCAGCGTAGGAATGAGCTTGGTTTGTAAAAGGACTACCAAGTGGAGTTTCATAACACCCAAAATAATATCACTTATGATCTCATGGTCTACAACCTATTGGAAGATGCGAGGGTGCTTCAACTCTTCAACCTTTCATATTTTGGGAAATTGCAAGAGCTAGTTTGGTTCTTAGTCTCGTGTATTCATGTAGACTACCTCTATTTTGTTGGGCATATAATGAGGATCACTCTTAAATAGATCAATAATGTAACTGGGTTACTTTGTTCTAGATGTGACCTCAACACAGATCTAGGAAATTAGGTGGTAATTGATAGGATGGTGATGGCACTAAAATATAAGAAAGAAGGCCACACTATGTACGTAACTATCTTAGAAGATCCAACAATTAGAATGGTTTCACACTTGACCATGACCAAGTTGGGAAGCATGGATCAGTGGAAGGAGGTGGACATGGCACACCTATATGTGGCCATTCAAATGACTAAGGGAGTAGAGTATAATTACTCGTTATATTTTATAGAAAACATTGTATATGATGCATAAAAGGCACAACACCTGCCCAACCACAAGTTTCCTTGGGGCATGATTTTATTACTCAATTTTTGTTGAGATTATCATCTTGGAGCACTCGAACAAATAATTGAAGTGGGTTTACCTATCAAAACATAAATACCCATTGAATGGTTCAAGTAATTCACTCACCCCTACACCATCACACCCTCCCATAAGGCCAAGATGAAGGGTTGGTTTGATGGCATGAAGGAGGCATTTGGGGATGAATGGTATGTACCCACATAGTTTCCTAGGTAGATGGGATCCTACACATAGTTTTTTGTAAAGCAACACTATTACCTTGCATGTATCTTGATGGAAACCACAAAAAAATTCTTCGGGTGGCTTAAGTTACCCTATGCCTTCACTTTTAGATACTTCATGGACTTGGTGAACTACATTTTGAATGTGCACCCTATGAATATTGATGTGAAAAAGATTGATGTTGAGGTCCATACTCTTTGTAATATTTACGTATACTTAGGAAGGAAAACATATGTGGAGAAGCATGAATATGATAGGATTAACATTAATCCCTACCAGATAGTCATGTAGGGAAAATCTAGGTCTTTTTATACATGCTCAAACCACCAAAGAAGTCATAAAGCTAGGAAGTGAAGAAGGAACTAATTTCCTCCCCACCAGATACATGTACGGAGGCAAAGGAATGAGCAAAAATAAAGATGCCAAGACCCAAGGCCTCTGGCTCTAACAAGATACAAAACCAACCTAGGGTCATTCCAAAACATGAATGACAAGCCTTACCACCACCAATGACCTAGGGGTTGCCTGTAGAGTATAAGGATATCACAACATCCTAATTAGCCCCTCAATTAGAGCCTAAATGACAAATACAGACCCCATCATTGATAAAAAATTGAGGAGCTTCTATCAAAATAAAAGGATAACTCTACACATCCCACTATTCAAGTTAAGTCTGAATAAAAAGCACCTTGAGTGGTAATTCCTAACACATGTGAGGCTTCTCTTGAAGTGCAACCTATCAAGGAACCCACCTCTAAGCCTAACAAAGAGTCACCTAGTGAGCCTAATGAATAACAAACTATTAAGGAGTAACATATGAACATAAAAAGTCCAAAATATGGAGAAACAAAAAGAGGGGAAGGCCTTAACATAAAGGACCTTGGCATCAATTCTAGCAAACAATGAGAAAAGTAACCTGATATTATTGACTTATAGTAGGACCCTCAAAAGGGCAAGGATCCTATGAAGGAGGCAAAATAACAACAAGCACCAAATCAAAAACATCCCATTCATGCCACATTTCAATAGGAGACACCTGACGGGCAATTATATTTATGGAATTATTTCCCTGAGAATGTTGCCATAGAATAGACCCATTGTGAGATGTCCTTTGAAATGAAAGTATACCGTGATAAAGAATGACTTGAAATTCCAAGGGCCAGCATGGACATAAGCTTGAAAGTGATAGGTGTCCGAAATACACTTTGGATAAGTCCCATGATCTATTCCATGGCTTAGGTAGGTGTAACCCTCATCAAGTTTATCTTAGAGGTTTCTACGTTAAATAGTCTCAATGGCCATGATTTGGGCCAAGCTTGTGACAAACACTAGAAAGCCATTCAATTATATAAGGATGAACATAAATAAAGGTGAAAGCTTGAGGTAGAAATTGAATAACTCAAGTTTCAACTTGATGCAATCAAAGCATCATAACTTAGGACTTTGGGCCTTTGTCAAATAATTTTGAGAAGTGAGCCAATGCTTGTAGATGGTGTTCCTATAACTGGAGAGGCCATAAATAAGCTAGAGACACTTGTGGACCTTCTGTTGAAGAAATGTAAGAACTAAGTAGATCTTGGATAGGAGAAACTTTGGGCAACTAGATAGTTCAATCACAGATGGGGTTTTAGTAAATTTAGCATGATCAAGTAAAATTTTGTAAGTGTGACTGCTGCCTGAGGAACAATAGTGTTAGTAATTGGTTAAGAATGCCCTAAGCATCAAAGATAGGGCCTAGTGCACAAAAGCTTTCCAAGATGTTGAAGAGTTATAAAAAAAATAAGTGCCTAATAATCAGAGCTAAATACTAGTTTCTCAATGCTTTGAGGGTAGGTTTCAGATGAATTCAGGTCCCTCAAGGACACACACAAGGGTACCGATTCTCATCTTGAGACTTTGGCAACTTAAGAAGATGGCTTTTTAGAGCAACATGAATAAATGAAGAAATTAAAAGGCCAAGTAAAAGTTATTACTTCCATTCTTCAAATGACGTTAAACCAATGGAAAGAATTGAAGCACCAAGTTCAACATGAAGATTCTATATTTTTAACAATCAAGCAAACTGTAACATAGTCTAGGATGAATTATTGAATTAGTATGGGGTAATTTAGGACCCAAATTTTGTAATAAAATATTCTAAGTATTTTGGGAACATGATGCATGAATGTAAGGGTATGAAAATAACATAGAGGACCTAGCCACAGATAGATCGTGACATGAAATAAGATGGCATGAAAGAGAGAAAGGTTGAATAATAATGTGAAAGATATTGATACAAAAAGAAGAGTCATGAAAGACAAGGAAATGGAGAATGAGCATAAGATGTAGGACTCACAAAAGTGCAAGACTAGGACAAGGGTGAAAGAAGTGAAGGTGATTACAAAATAGTTCATGGAAGCATCAGAGATTAATGAGAGCACAAAATCTAGCACTGAACTATGAGAGAAGAAGAACATGAACACGGAGATCCATCATAGAGAGGGCATCTAGGGGTAGTTAGGCCCAAGTCAATAGGACTTCATTGTAATGGCTTTCCATGACTCATTATTGTTAATGGTTGTTGATTAGTCATCACTTTTTATTAATGATAGAACCAAAGTCAAGGGATACACTTCTGTATAAATACCTCTTAGCTTGTTTAAGAAGGGTTTCTATAAGTTGGATTGGTTAGAGCTATTAGAACTAGAGTTGATTTTGTTAGATGTGTGAAATAGTTATCAATATACAAATATGAAGATATTGTGTAGTGACAATGTAACTTGGTAGCCTTATTAAACGAAAACAATATAACCAATTTTTGTTTGTAAATCATGATTTATTTATCTTTATAGTGTTAACTTTGATTTTATAATAATATTTATATGCATTATATATATTGGTCAACTTGATATCTCTAGAATAATGATGATAGTGAAAATGGATAAATATAGTAACTCAAGCACCTGAGTAATACAGAGCTTAACTAAACACCGTGTGATAAAATTAATGGGGACAAATCTTTATTATGTGCCTCAGGTGAGTGCACGAGGTTACCCCTTGTGTGATATGCTAGCACACAAGCTTGTTGGCACCCTCTTTATATTGGGCACATAATTAATACTTAGTTGTGTGAAGCTAAGGAAAAAGTTCTAACATAGCTCGACACCGTGTGCCCACTAACCCATTTTTCCATGGCCACTATGAGGATGAAAAATTAGGGTTTGATCATATCAAAAGAGCAAAATTCTATGACTTAGATATGAATACACAAGAATGAAGATGATAAAAAACTCAAAAGCATCTCCTAGGCTAACACAAATGTATGTGGCTATAGAGGCATTGACTATTCCAAAATACTCTCTCATTTTGCTTTCTACATGTTCTAGATCCAAATCCATATTAGCATTAGGACTAATTAAATATCTTATTTATTTTTCATTTCCATATCTATCATAGTTTTTGTTCCCATTTTTAGCATATGTCAACATAATAAATTTAGTATATGTTTTATATGAGTTTCATAAATAATTGACTTGCTATAGAGATAGTTTATCACCCTAGTGCCCTAGACTATCTCTATCCACTTTAACCCTAGATTCCCTAATCTAGGGTTAAACATTTGGTAAACCCAATTCATATAAATGCAAACATTTATTATTCCTAGGGTTTTTAGTCAATTAGGGTTTTAGATTGCTATACTTTTTCATTTCATGCTTCTATTATTTTGTTTCAACCTAGGCGTAACTCTAGATTGGGAGGTGTGCTTATTGAACACATTGAGCTTCCCTTCCTGCCATCTAATATGTCTCAAACCAATGAGGAACCTAATCCCATGGTCTATGATGATACCCACGTTGAGAATGAGTAATATGTTGATGAAGTTACCATAGAGGAAGATTTTGAAAATGAAAACAATGAATCTAATAAAACCAATGAACATGAACAAATAGATCATGAGCAAGTGCAAACTATTGCATTGTTTCATGATTGTATTCATCAAAATATTAAAGATCTTGATGAAATCCTAAGAACCATATTAGAAACTAAAAAATCAAAAAGCATATATGACCAATCAGGTTCATCTATTGATCATGTTATTCGAGTTATGGGTAATCCAAATATACCAACAACCCTCCCCTTGAGTACATTACCAAGTCATACTTCCCCTTGAGTACATTACTAAAACCATGTTCACTTCCCCATTGGTGAGAACTCAACTTGTTAATTCAAAACCCAATGGGTCTAAGATTCAAACACTCTTTCAAGTTATAAACACCTTGAAGGACAAGGTTACAAAATTTGAACAAAATGCTTTAAAATCTCCTCATATTATTAGTTCTCAAGATGTGTTGCATAACCCTCTTGCACTTGAGATATCTTTGCACCCTTTGCCAACTGGTTTTGTTTCACCTAAGTTCCTATTTTATGATGACAAGGGTGATCCTGAGTAACATCATTGATCTTTCTATGCAACATGTCTTGATTATCCATTAAATGATAAAATTTTGATCAAATTATTTCCAAAGAGCCTCGAGGAGTATGCTTTGAGGTGGTTTTATGATTTACCTCTCCAATTTGTGAAAACATTCAAACCTCTTGTAGGTCAATATTTGACACACTTCTCTATTAACATTACCGAAAAGGTTTCTTATGCCCAACTTGTAAAAATAAAAAATGGAACTAATGAATCAATGAATATATCTTGAGGAACAAGACAATATTGGATAAATTGACAAATCCTATGGTAGATAAAAAAATTCAAGACATCTTCAAGAAAAGTTTGCTTGCTCCATTACATGAGTCCATTATTTTAAAAAAGTTTAAATCATTTGATGACTTATGCCATGTTATTCGGGACCATGAAATTAAACTTATCTCATTGAACAAACTTAAGTATGTAGCAAACACACCAACCACATCTACATCCAATGCAAAGTTTACAATCAAACTAAGTTATAAGGTAAAATATCTTGAGCCTAAAAAGGAAAAAAACACCACAATTAATGTATTCTCACAATAACCTAATCAACTTGTCTTATCTAATATACTAAGGAGATAATTTACATGCATACCTAAATCTCTAGCTTCATTACTTTCATGGCTACTAGAGTGTCATCTTATATCTCTCCTTTGACAAAACAAGCCTTACAATTGCATACAAACACCACATCTAGATGTGAGACCAATAACAAAGACATTCACCAAGAAACACTAGATATACCATGGAAAAACATCATGAATAGGTAAAAAATCCACCAATATTATTCATTATTTGAGAAACAAAATGTACCCAATACAAGCTTTCTTTTCTCACTTTTTTTCATTGCATCTTACAATATAAACTCTATATTATATAGGCAAGGTAATCTAACCATTATAATGTGACATTTTACAACCACCACATTAATGGGTCAAAACTCTCCAAAGGTCATTTAATATATTTTATTATTTATTTAAATGAGAATAAACTCATGATAAATAATAAAATATATTATTATTTAACTAATGTAATTTAATATATTAAAGGTACATCAATAACACCATTTAACCGTTAATTGTTTCAATACTCTCCCTTAATATTAAATGAGAATACATGCCATAATCACCTTTATAATAACAAAGTTATAATCCATGAACCATCCACATGATGAGTTTTAGGAGATAACAATATAAAAAACTTATACTCCATGAACTATCCACATAATGAGTTTTAGGAGGTAATAATTAAATGAAACATCCTTCATCATGCCATAATCACTTTTAAAAAAACTATGCTATGTAAACATAGTCACCCAAAGGTATTACACTGTTTGAATATAGATACCCAAAGACATTACACTATGAAACTACAATCACATAGTCTCTTTCAAAAGAAATGCACTATACAACTATAGATACCCAAAGATATTACACTATGTAACCACACTCACATAGTTACCTTTAAAGGAATTGCACTATATACCCATAGACAGCTAAAGGTTTTACACTATGTGCCCATAGGCACTTCTAAAAAATTTACACTATATTACCCTGAACCACTTAGAATGAGTTTAAGCTAGCATGATCATGAGATTACATCTTACAATGATAATACATCCCACCATTTCTCATGAATAATCAACCAAGCATATTGGAGTCTTTTATAACAGAAAGACCTCCATTCTATTATGTGTTACGTATAATGTAGATTTCTATATGAAATTTATCAAAATCACATAAAATAATATATTACAATGCATTGCAATGACAACAAGTAAAGAGAGATAGAAAGAAACACATGACCCACATGACTATTAAGAAGTGACATCGTCATGCACACTCCCCCTCAATGACAACTTCAATGGGCTTAGAATTGAATAAACTTATATAAGATTTAGTTTGTTGGTTTTGCATTGGATATTTCACCAAAGTTATATAACTTTGACTATCACCAAGAATGTTGGTACAATGAGGAACTTCCACATAACATTCTTCTATCATTTTTCATAGCCACAAGGATTCTTTATCAACTTCCACATGAAGTGCTCCAAGTGATAACACCTACGCCAAAAATAAACACATATCTAGAAGTAGACTCGTCATAGTATGGTTAGTATTATAATAATTAAATAAATTAGAATAATCAAAGGAAGAATAATATAAACAAAGTTTATAGTTCTTTTTATATATCAAAGTATCCACTTTACTAATTTCCAATAATCCAAGTATGGATCCTACATGAATTTGGAAGCAACACCCACATCTTATGAAATATCTATTTTAATAATGGTTAGATAAATCAAACTACCAACAAGATGTTTGTAAATAGGAGTTATCTTTATCACACATAATTTTTGGATCAAGCTTTAACACAACCTTCAATAGGAGTATATGTAAGCTTGCAATCAAGCATGTTAAATTTAACAAGTGGGTTATCTGATGCACAAAAAATAAATTCACTAATAATTTGATACTAAGTTTACTAACACTACATATCTTTTTAGGAATAATTCATATTATAATTTGAATCATGAATATTTCTTCTTCTTTTTAAAGTCGACACTACAAATTTATATTTTATACTAAACTAACAAAAAATGTTTATAAAGTAAAATTTTAAATGTGTTTTATACTTGATTTTTCAATAAAAACAAATATTATAGTGAATAAACAATACTAGCCACTTAGTTGATTACAAAACATTTCAAAAAACACAAATAACCGTAATAAGGGTTAAAGTTACAAGGGTCGTAAAGATAACTTATACACTAAAAGTCATATTAGGAAGCTTAGAATTAAAAAAAAGATAATTTCAATACGTCTGAAAGGTACAAAAACTTAAAGATCGAATGGTCACATGACCATTTTTTACAAAGAATAAGACAAGTCAAGGGTGTTGAAAGTGTTGTACGCTTCTCACATGAGAAATTGGACGACGAACAAAAGATTATTTAAACTAATTATTTTAAAACAAAATAAATTATATTTGACCAAAATATATATTGGGATGAGTATTTGATTTAAGGACCTTGGATCTACAAATATTTTTCCAGAAAATACTAGTTAAGTTCCCTTTGTTTAATACAAGACTTCACATGCAAGCTACATGATTTAAAAGTATTTAATTAATTTTAACTTTTTTTATTAAAAAATTAAACATAGTTAAATATTTACATTAAATAATTCAATGCATGTAAATATTTTAATTTACAAAAAAAAAAAATCAGGTGGGCTCCATAGTATGTGGAAAATAAAGTATTAAATAATTTTTTTATTTTTAAATACTTTCCCCTAAACATTAGTTATAACTGTTATTTTGCATCAACATAGCTACAAGTAGAAGTATGACGCAGGTGGAGAGGAGGCGAGGATATACATGCTCCAAATGACCATTTTGGATGAAGTAAAGTGTCAAAATACCTTGAAAATACCCTTCAATGTTACTTGGAGACTCAGATCTGGATTTTAAAGACTGAAAAATGATCTTTTATTCACTGCTACGTTATAATGCTTAGAAAGAGAGAAAAATAAAAGGAGCATATAATGACCATTTAAGGTCTAAAAATTTGCCAGTCTCCTTAAAAACTCAAAACTAAGCGGTTAGGACCTTCACAGATCAAAAAAAGACTGATAAAATAAATTTTCTAATTTTTTTCATCCAGGGGCCGTACCGGTCGTACAGGGATGCCAATGGAGGATGAAAAAAATAAACTGAGCTTAGATAGGGGTTTGGAGGGTCTAGGAAGGTTTTGGCAAGCTTTAAAACTAAAAATCCAACCTTCAAAAGACTGAAAACAAGATGCAAAGGCTCTAAAATAATTTTTTAAATTTTTTCTACATCTCATAGGCCATACAAAGATGCTTGGAAAGAGAGATAAAAAACAAAATCAGCTACAAGGGTCTAAATCAGGGAAAGTAAAGGTCAAAAATGCTTGAGAAAAGTAAAACTAAGTAGATGGAGTGACCAGAATAGATATTTAATGTCTAGAAACAATTTTTTTCCTTATTTTTAGCTTTTTTATGCTAAAAAATGACACCCTAAGCTGACTTGAACTTCCAGATCTTTAACTGGTAGCTTTAAAGACTTTTGTAAGAGTGTTAGCAGGCCATAAAATAGAGATCTAGCATTTAAAAATATATTTTAAGTTGTAAAAACTTCAAAAATTAAATCTTTACTGATTTTACAATATTTAGGGCTTCAATAGACCCAAAAATGGTGCCCAAAATAAGTCTTACTTTGAAATGCTTCTATTTACTTAGATCTGCAACTAGAGAGCTTCAAACAACTTCACAAAGATCATTAGACAACATAGAATTTTTTTGTATGATTTTTAATGCTCAAAGAAGCATTTATAGCCCCGTTCAAGACACCCGAGCATATCTATATTATGAAAATGAGCTTGAAATTTGATAAAATGCTCATATATGAAATATCTAGGTTTTAAGAGGACAAATAAATGAAAGAACTTACTTTTACTAAAGAAGAAACTTTAAATTCTTTCATGAACATACCATGGCTTAAAAAATGAATGAATAAAAGCTTGAACACAAGCCAAACCTTCAATCTACAATCTTGTCACTTGATCACGCATTAATCAACTCTGATACCATGACAAAACAAGCAATATGATTACATAGGAACATCGGATCTAGATGGGAGATCAATAGCAAAAAAATTCACTATGAAAAATCAGATATGCCATGAAAAAACTTCATGAAAAGGTAAAAAATCCACCAAAATTATTCATTATTTAAAAAACAAAATGTACCAAATACAAGTTTTTTTTTCTCATTTTTTTTATTGCATCTTACAATATCAACTCTTTATTATATAGGCAAGATAATCTAACCATTATAATGTGATAATTTACAATCACCACACTAATGGGTCCAACCTCTCCAAAGGTAATTTAATATATATATATATATATATATTTATATGAGGATAAACTCATGATAAATAATAAAATATATTATTATTTAACCAATATAATTTAATGTATTAAGGGTACACAAATAACACCACTTAACCATTAATTGTTCCAATATCTCTCATTTTATAGACGTTGATGAGTCAAAATCTACCCAAAGGATATGATGTGAATGCTTATTGTGATTATTACCAAGGACTAGGATATTCTATGAACATATGTTTTACCTTGAAACATAAGATCCAAACCCTTGTTGATGACCAAAATATTACATTTGATGATACTCCAAAAGAATCAGGTTCATAACTTGGTGATCACTAAAAATAAACAATATATTTAACAATCCTTTACAAGACCATTCTAAGAAAGAATGAGAAACACAAATGACATACAATGCACATCCTCCTCCATCGCATTATGGGCACTCATTAAATGGGATTATTGGTACTTATACACAACATATACATCCTATGTTTTAAATACTTTCTATTACCTTCAATGATAATGAGATTAAGGATGATGGTTCAGATATTCATTCTTTATTCATTTGAGCATACCTTGATAGACACCTTATATTCACTATTATGATTGATAATGGTGAAAGTGAGAATGTTTTTAACATGACATTACTTACACACTTGGGTTATACTCCAGATCAATTAGAGCATTTGATGGGACCTCACATAAGATTTTTGGCAAGATTGATTTACCTTTATAGGTGCACCTTGTACATGAGGCCACTACCTTTTCGGTTATACCTTCCACATGTGTCTTTGATATGTTATTGGGATTCCCTTGGATACATACTCTTCTAGTGATACCTTTTATAGTGCATTGGTGTGTTAAATACATTCATGCTAATTGGGTAATTATATTTTATGGAGTTTCATATGAACATCGTCTTGAAAAATAAAAATATATATGCAGACAGTTAATTAGTAAGCCTACTAAGGCTAATCCATCGCACAAGGGTAAGTAACAAATAATCCCCTTTACTAGGCAACCAATACTTGAGAGATCATTATATCAGAGAGCCATAATGGGTTCCACAAAATCTTCATCTATTGCATGCCACATTTAGATATCCATAGCACTTACACATGTTCATATTACTGTTGTTTCAAAGATATCATAGAACACTCAATGATGGGCTCCACAAACCCCTAATCTTATTACTTCTATTATTGTTTCATAACCACAAAGTCCTATTATACATACATAGAGCATCACAGATCCTACGATGGCAAATATTACACCTATACATGTTCCTTGATAACATCACCAATTTATTACACTAGGTTCATAGTGAGGATATATTTATGAGCAATTTTTAGATGTGATCATAGGATAGTATCTACACATATCCCAAAATACCAAAAAAATCAAAAACATTAAAATCTCTAAAAATATTTTTAGCATATACATATTTTATTGCATCCTTGGCATCTATGTGTTAGTTTCATATGGATGGATAACATATATATTACTTATACATACACGTGTTTCATACTTCTATTTGAGTGTGATACCAGCATACACATATACATGATTTATGTACTTATGGGTGTTGGGGTTTTCCCTCTACTCATGTCACTAGGATGTTAGGGGCATCCACCTCTATGATTATGATACTTCTAAGTTATATCATTTTATGGTCACTTTACATTATCATGTTTGAGGTCATACATGTACTTACATATGCCTTTATCCATGATTATATCTTTTGTGGTGTACTTGATATGCTATATACTTAACATTTTTTAGCTAACATATTTGATTCATAAGCTACTATGATATGTTTATGTTGGTTGCTTATGATTTTATTTAAGCACTTCCTTGAGTGGGTTACCTTGCTATTGTCTCATCTATTAAGCATTTGAATATGTTCCATTATTTGTGGCCCCCATGCCTTTATTTGCCTCTTTGACATTTGAATTTGTCATTGCTTATTATATGGACATTTGAATGTGTCATTATTGATTTTTTGGACATTGGACTAAGTCATATCCATTTGATTGTGTGATGTTTGAACATGCCCTTATTTGTGGTCTCCTTAGACCATTACCTTTTGACTTACATTTAAGTGATCTTGTGTGTGTGCTTGATTTACTTGTTGAGCTTGTATTATTACTCTTTAGATGTTGCCAAAATATTTATAATGCATCTTCAACCTTAGTGTGATCACACTCTATGTGCTTCAATGATACATTTACTTAGACATATTCTTTTATATGTTAAATAGTACATTCACAGTTATATGGTTATCTTATCCTTTTGAGATGAGGTAAATACCAGTTTCTATCTTCCCTCACCTCAAAAGGGGGGCATATTAGTGGGGTCATGTCATAGAGACATCGATTCCACACACATTAAAGTTTTTAATTAAGTGGTAGGAATGTCATAGAGACATGGCTTCCACATATTTGTAGTTTTAGATATATAGTTGGGGCATGTTTTGGAAACATGTTCTCATTTATTTGATATTCAACATACTCATATTACAGTGGAGGCATGTTTTGGAAATATGTCATCCACATTGGAACTTATATCAATTTTTAAATTTCTCCATATATAGTGGGGAAATGTTATGGTAACATGTCACCCACACTTGTTCAAATTTTTGAATTGGTCAAAACACAAAATTATATGATTTAGATACACATTTGTGTCATAATTATATATATTGGTACCATTGTTATATATAATTTAAACATGAGACATATCTAAGGTGCATATGCTATGCAATATATGCCTAATATTACAAGATACAAATTAGTTTTAGATTTTAAACAATCTTAGGGAATATAACCACCCACCAGGTTGGACTTTTATGAACTATATTTTGCTAATATACTATAGTATTTAGTTTACTTTTTGGTATGGTTGAGCTAATTAAATCACTGAATCTTGCCAATATTTTGGATTGGACTTGATTGTATCATCTAGCCTCACCAATTTGATAGTGTAAGTTGAATTGGTTTACTCACACTCACTAGATTATAAGTATGATTGGGTTGTATGGTTAAGCTAGTCTTAACTATCAGATGAAAGTTACTATCTACTCCAAGGTTGGGGGAAATGAACCTCTTTTTTATCTCTCTATCTCTCTCTCTCTCTCTCTCTCTCAGATATATGCACTTTCTAGATTTATATTTGTCCTAATCTCAATTTCAGATATTTATAATGATACATATTTCAAATCAAGTTGCCAATAAGTAACATGATTGTATTGATACATAGGTGTACTCTTAAACCTTAATATTTCAATTTTAAATATTTTAAATACTTTAAATTTTATAATATATGCACTAATTATATACTATAATAGTCTCTTGGTTTTAGGTTAGTCATCAACAAAACACTCAAATTAGATTCAAGCAAATAAAAGGTGTGCTATACACATCTAAGTATTTATTCCTTTCATTTAAACTAAAAATTTCATTATTAGATTAATGGTGGTGATGGGGGGGAGAAATATAGACACTATTTATAAATTATATATCACCTCAGTCTTATACACTTGGCAAACTCAAATCTTGGTTCTTCCTCTTAGTTTTAGGCCTTTCTTACTTTTTCAAGTCTCATATTTTCTCTCTTATGCCCCTTAGCCTATCTCTTAGTATAACCAAACTTATGCTGATGACCCATGCCTTCTATCTTGCCCAAAATGCTTAAAACTTGCTTATCTTATGCCTCTGCAAGTTTTGAGCACGTTTTCATTTTCTTGCTCCCTAGACACTTATGTGTCGAATAGACACCTACTTTGACATACGTGTCCTGCTCTGATGCAAGTGTCTAATGCTTTAAAATTCATCTAATTTAAAAATTAAACGTATTCTAATGGTTAACCTAAGTGCTTTAATTTGAGTTATTCTTCAAAGGGATTGATATAAATATAAAATCAACCCTCATTCATTCTTCACCTGTAAACTTATTACCTACTCACCATGAAACTTACCAAAAACATTCAATCAAACACTCAAGTAAGCAAAGGTTCCCAATTTTATCCTATTTTCATATCAATCATAGGGACAAAAAATATATGGGTCTAAAGTAATGAAAGATAATCTCAAGATCTATATTTTTCAAGTTACAAGCTAGATCATTGTTGTACTTGCTTATCACATATTACATGATTCACACACAAACCAACATGTAGAGGAAAATGACATAAGTATGAGGCCCTCTTCAAAGTATTAGATATGTAGGCAATGCTTATTAATAAACATGTCTTTGGGGTAGTTTAATGCTGTGTGCCCATTAACCCATTTTTTCACGACCACTATGAGGATGAAGAACTAGGTTTTAATCATTTGACAAGGAACAATGATTCATAATTCAGATTTGAATGCACCAGAGTGAAGGTGATGAAAATAATAGAAGCATCTAGGTGGTCGTATCCTATTCTAGTAAGTATTTTTTATAAGACACCTATGTCCAACCCATATACTAGCATCGAGATGATGATTCTAAGTTGACACAAGTGTTTGCAACTAAAAAGACACTAAATATAAAATTTGGTGACTATTCCAAAATAGTCTCCTAGTCTGCTTTCTGCCTTTTCCAAATCCATATTTGTATTAGAACCATAACTAACTATCTTATTTATTTATCATTATCATATCTAACATAGCCATACTTTTTATTTTTAACATAACTCAACAAAATAAACTCAATATATGTTATATATGAGTTTCCCAAACAATTGACCTACTAAGAGATAGTTTATCACCTTAGTACCCTGGGCTATCTCTATCCCCTTGAACCCTAGATTAACTAATCTAGATTTTTAGGGTTAAACAAGGGCTGACATTGGAGGGTGACATAAAGTGGTTTTAGATATTTTTTGTTAATTTTTATGTCCTTAGACTAGTGGGAATGTTGGAAATTCTTTGTAGGAGCCATATAGGATTTTTAAGGTAGCCTATGTGTCATTTATGGCATGGGATAGTGGGTTAATTTATGAGGTATGGACTTACCTTCTTGCCCACATGGGCTTGTAAGTGGAGTTATGAAGAGGGGAGACTTTTTTACCATGAGCTAAGGGATAGGAAGGGACACATGTCACCTTTCCTTTGAATTTTAAAGGAGAGTGTTTAGTCTATTATAGATACTAAAATTTGATTTATGTAGCACCTCAGTCTTGTACACTCAAAAATATCCATTATGATTGTAATTCAGTTATAGACATGATCACTACTGAAAGTCTTGTAATCACTATCTCTTTGTGCCTAAATTGTTCATCTCTTAGTCTAACCATTGTTATTATTCTAATGACCAAGCCTTCTATATTGTGCAAATAGTTCTATACCTAATCATTATCCTTCATCACCAGTTTTGGACCTATACCTATTTTTTAGCTTTCTGGACACCTGCATCCAAAACAAACACCTTTATCGATGTAAGTGTCCACTTTTCCTATAAACTATTTAGTTCTCAAAATAAATCCAATTTTTAAATGAAATGTATCTTAAAGGTAAACCTAAGTGCTTTAATATGAGATATTTCAAAAGGGATTGGTATATAGAAGATCAACCCTCATTCATTCCTCACCTAGCAAACATTGGGAACTCACAAGGCAATATACCAAGAAGCATTCAATCAAGCATTCAAGTGAGCAAAACTACCCTAATCACACCTATTTATATATCATTTATAGGATAAATATTCTCATAGGTGTGAATAATTTGAAGAGTAGTTCATAAGCCATATTTGCTAAGTTACAAGCTAAGTCACTGCATGTATTTGATTATCACACATTACATATTTATGCAAACACAAGCCAACAAATAGGGGATAACTACATTAGTATGAGGCCCTCTTTAGAGTATTGGCTATGTAGGTAGTGCCTATTGATAGAGGGGTTTTTAGGGTAGCTTGACACCACTAGCCCACTAACCTATTTTTCCATAGTCACTCCAAGGGTGAAGAAGGGTTTGATCATTTGACAAGTGCACATGATCTGAAGAAATCAAAAGAAAAACAATAGAAAACCTAAAAGGCTCTAGTTGGTCGCATCAAGATACAATCAATATTCCATACATGACACTTATATTAAATTTAGATACCTATATTGATATAACTATCTAGATTTGATGCAAATGTCTGAGGTCATAGAAAAAACATTCTCATAATCTGACAATTGTTCCAAGATCATCTTTTAGTCCACTTCCAACCTGTTCTAGATTAGACCTACGTGAGCACAATAAACTAGTTGACAAACATTTATTCCTTATTCATTACAATATCTATCAATAGTTGTGCTTTACTATTTTTATCAATATTAGTTGTTTAAATTCAAAATATTATTTATCTGAGTTTTTCTATTTAATTGGCATGTTCATTAGGTTAGTTCACGATCCTTGTGTAAAATCTAAATTAATACCTCTTAGTCGTAGATATACCCACATATATCTAAATTTAGGGTTAAACATTTGGTGAACTTGACCTATGTGTCTTTTCATGTAACTCTTAGTGTGCTCTAGGATTTTTCTAATTTTTTTCATTCTAATTTATTGAAATTTGTTTCAAAAATTAGATTGTTTTCAAAATCAAAAGAATATATTAGCATAATGAATTTATCCCTAGAGTTTATGTGTCTCTCTTACCCTATACTCATTTAAGTATTTAGAATATTTTAAATGGATAAAGTGAAACCTTTTTCTCTTCCTAACCCTAAGAAGGGTGATAACTATCATCCTTCTAATCAAGTCTATGTTATCAATCTTCTAAGGGATAAGGTGGCGAAACCTATGATCTCAAATTAAGGTAATTGGTATGTCCTTCCTAAAAACCCTCCTATATCTTTTGTAAATGATGTGTGTATCCATATTCAATCTGAAGTACCTAGGGTTTGTGCTTATGAGGCCATAAAAGATTAAAAAATCACTATGAAAAAGTTAATATAAGTGTTACAAAATCTAAACCAATACTTGATCTCAAAGCATAAATCACTATAGAATCAACTTATATATATATAAAACTCAAAATGTGCTAGTAATATGCACACCTTTTTATCTTCTACCAACATCAAGCCCAACAAAAGATCATTTCAAAATTAGAAGTTAAAATAAAATCCATTTACGATAAATTATTTACACAATATGCAAAAGGTTAATAGAATTCAAAGTGAGATTATAAAGGAACTGCTTAAACACAACTTGATCACATTACCTCCTTTACATCATCTAAGAAGAACAAAATGTTATTAACAATATCATAGAATACAAGGGAATCACACAAATCATTTTTTGGATTTAAAAAATAAGATACACCATATAGTTGATAGTGGTGATCTTAAAATTGATACATCTTGATTTGGATCATAAACACTTCTAAAATATTTTAAAAATTCTAAAAACATTCAAAATAAAAAATAAAAAATAGTAAAACTTTTTAGCATGTTCATAGTTGTACTATTTATTATGCATATGTTGTTTGCTTCATGTTATTATATATAATATCATTCTTTTCTTCTATAAAAATATGTTTCATGCATCATTTGAGTGTGATATAGGCATACCTAGATACATTACATATTCACATACATATGTTGGGATTTCCCTCCACTCACAGCTTAAGTACTTTGGGGGTATATTTTTTTCATCATGATACACCTAGGTTACATTATTATATGATAAATTTCCATTATCATGTTTTAGCTTATATATACTTACGCATGCCTATATCCATGATTACACCTTTCACAATATACTTTATATGTTATGTACTTAACATTACTTGTAAATACTATGTTTAAGAACTAGTATTTTAGGTTCTTGTTGCTTGCTTATATTTGTCCTAATTTTCCATTTTAGCACTTCTTTGATTGTGTCCCTTGCTTTCTATTGTATTGTGTTATATCACTTGTTCGAGCATTTGAATATGCTCCATTGATTTTGGCCTCTATGTCTATGTTTGCCTATTTTGACATTTGAATATGTCATTGTTTGTTGTATGTGGACATTTGAATATTTAATTATATGATTTATAGACATTTGACTAAAACATGTCACTTTGATTATGTGGCATTTGAACATGCCCCTTGTATGAGGTATTTTTGGACCATTTTATTTTGCATTATGTTTGAAAGCTCTTGTGTGTGTACTTGATTGTTTGTTGAGCTTGTAGTGTTACTCTTTAGACATTGCCATGATCTATACCATGCTTATTAGGATTTGATGTGATCACATACTACATGTTTCAATGCTATATCTACTTATACCTATTCCCCCTATATGTTACATGATTCATACACAACTTGTATAGTTATCTTATCCTTTTGAGGTAAGGTGACCACCAAATTCTACTTCCCCTCACATAAAAATAGGGGAATATCAGTGGGGAAATGTCATAGGGGCATGGATTCCACACTTTCATACTTTTAGATTTTAATGGGGGCATGTCAAAAAGGCATGACCTCCACACTTATTCAATACTCAACATTTTCAAATTATAGTGGGGATATGTTATGGAAACATGTTCTCCACATGTTACACTAGTTCTCAAATTCTTCGGATTACAATGGGGACATGTCCTCCACCCTTGCACATATTTTATATTCACTAAATTTCATATTTATATGATTCAGATATGTATTTGTGGTAGCATTTTATACATTGGTACCATTTTTATACTCATATTTTAGCTTGAAACATATATGAGGTGTATATGCCATGTAAAGGGCACTTAGAATTGTAAAATCAAATCATTTCAAGATTTTAAATACTATTATGGATTATTATTATTCTTAGATTGAACTTTTATGGACTGTTATTTAGCTAATCTACTATAGTAGTTAGTTCACCTTTGGAAGGTTGAGTTGATTAAATCACTCAATATTACCAAGATTATAAGTTAGATTCAATTAAATCATCTAATTTACTAGAATTATAGGTTATATTTGATTAAATAATCCACCCTCACCATATATATATCATGAGTTGATTAAATTTATCACACCCACTAGATCATGTACATATTTGGGTTGCACATTTGAGATGAAACAAGCTCAATAAACATGTTACAATTCACCTTTACACCAAGGTTGGGGGAATGTGCCCTTCAATCTCTCTATATATGCATTTTTATGTTTAGATTTGTCCTAATCTCAAATTAAATGCTTCATAATGAGGCATCCTTTTAAATCAAATTTTCAAAAGGCAATATGGTTGCATCAACACATAGGTATACTCCTAACCTTGCTCTTTTTACTTTCAAACATTCTAAATTATTTCAATTTCAAGTTTCATACATTTATTATCTACTCTAACATGCTCTTATTTACAGGTCAATCATCAATAAAGTGCTCAATTTGGGCTGACACAAAGATAAGGTGTGTTATACACACCCAGGTATGCATTTCTTTCCTTTAAACTAGTAATTTCGTTACTAGATTAAAAGGGGGACACATGTAGATACTAAAATATGATTAATGTAGTACCTAAATCTTGTACACTTGGTAGATATCCATCATGGTTTTACCTTTTATTTATATACCTACTTGTTACTAAAAGGGTCATGTTCATTCTCTTTGTGCCTAAATTGCTTATCTCTTAGTCTGACTATTGTTATTCTAATTACTAGGTCTTCTACATTATTAGCAGAGGTTTTTGGAATTACTCTAAAACATGCTAATTATAGGGATAACTTAAGAATTAGAGATTACTAATAGGTGAATAAGAGCCAAAAATATTATAAGCCATCTATGATGTATAAGAATAGACCAAAGAGTAAGACAAAGTAGATACAAATAGAAGATAAACCATAACTAGTATCGCACTACATAACAAATTAAAATAAAATAGAGTACTCACTATGCGCAAACCATACACAAAATAAGATAAGGAAAACCATAATAGAATGATTTTATTAATCTTTATCAACACATTAAACCAAATTTTATTACATCAAAGTGTTATTTATAATGTTTTACAATCCTATTGTCTCTTCAAATTCCAACCTTTTGAGATACAAAAAGAAAGAATATTCACATTCTTCTATTACCCAATTAGGCTTACAAGGTTGAATACATACAAAATTTATACCAAAGACAAAATCATACACTTTACACATGTGCTCATCTCATATAATTTATGGTTTTACCAAACTCCACTCTTTGTCCAACACTTTCTCAGACTTTAATATTGATCTCATCTCAAGATAAAGTTGTAAGATGATCTAAACTGGGCTCAAAAGATAAGTCATAAACAAAAGTCACAATTATCACTCTAGGTGTTATTTATTAGTTTTCACCATTTGCGCACTACTTAGTCACACTTTCAAGTTTTTAACTAAGTTGCATACTAGACTACCACCCTTTCAAGTTTTCAATAGACTAGTATAACTAGGTGGCTACCATTTATAGGTTTTCAACCATTCTAGCCCCACTCATAATGTTTAGACTATCTTAAAAAAAATTCAATATGCTAAAATTATAAAAAAGACATGTGTAAACCTTACTGCTATAGCTAAGGGGGTGTTTGGTTGGGTGACTACATAGGTTATTGTGGTTGAGTAATTGTTAGCCCATTAAATTTTGATGTATCCACTACCAAAGGTAGTTTCAAAGACTATGTATTTATGTTTATCCTCTCTTGTATGATTTGTTAAAGATATTGTGAAAGAATGAATTGGGGCTCATTTATTATCTGGGCAATTACTAGATCAATTTGAGTGAGATCTTACTTGAACATTTTCTAATCGACGAGCACTTTGTGTACCATGGTAAGTAGAATGCACAATGATACCTAGATCATCATCATGTTTTGTAGATATTTATCATCTATAATTATAATCAATGCTTTGCTATTATATTATTTCTGTTGAATGTCCAAGATGAGCTCATCTAATCTGTCTACTATTTTCTAGGCTTGGATGGATGTAAAAGTGTTGTGTATTGTTTAATTATGCCATTACTATAGCTTTTATATGGAAACATACCTATAATCAAGTAATTATTTGAGTGTGCCACTCATTTTTTATGTAGTTGTTATTTGATCCTCTAGTATGGCTTTAGCTTTAGTGGCAGTGGCAAATTCAGGCTTCATAATGGCCAAATATTGATTCCAATGTTATCTCCAATTTAGCATATATTGGGCTATTTTCTTGGCCTGGTTCACAACAATGTATAGGACCTACTCATCCTCATCAAGGAGTTGACACATAACCTCTATTTCCATCTTGAGATCTTGTCTTTATGTGCACAGTGCCAAAACTTTCTTTGCAGCTCCCCAATTCCCTATGAGTTTTGTCAATATATGTTGGCCCCTAAATTTTGACTAAGTACTATCCCAAATTTGGCACATGAGACCAACATAGTATGGAAGGATTGTTATCCCATTTTGGTGCAAGACTGACATGATGTAGAAATACCATGGTGTGGGAGGACCATGGTGCATAGATGATAAGCACATAAGCATCATGATGCAAGACATGATGGGCATGAGAGGACAATGGTGTAGGAGAACCAGTGAGAGCACCCAATAAAAAGAGAATGCCATGAGGAACCTGAGAACATAGGACTCAAAACAAAAATGGAAGACTAGGGGAGTGTGTAGGAAGCAGAGCATGTGGGAAACATGAGAAGTTAGAATAACTATTCATATGGGACACTTCAATCTTATTAATTGAAGGTTTCATATTAACCCATAAGGAATGAAACATATGGCTGCTAGAATATAGCCTAGAGTGAAGATCTAGGGGGCGTAGGGACCCAAGTCCTTAGGAAGAACTTATTGTAAAGTTCTATAACTCTCAACATGTCAAGAATCCATGCACCATTAGATTTTTCATTAATGATAAGTAACACTTGTTTAGGGATAAACATGTATAAATACCCTTGTTGTAATTGTAGACACCTAAAACTAGCCACCAATAACCTCCAACCAAGCTTTTGACCAATTTCCACCTAAAATGCGTAATTTGGCTTAAAAACACTAAAACATGCTAAATGATGTGAAACTAACATATTCAAGTGCTAATTTTGGCTAAAGTATCATTAAATGGGATAATGCAATTTATGGACCAACTAACTTTGATCAAATCATTTGGAGTCAAAATGCCAATTTTGCACCTAGGTACTTTGGATTGATCTTTCCTATCAAATCTCTTGCACAAGACACGTGCCTTCATTGTTTATTATTGGTAACATCCTAAATGGGATAATGGAACCAATGCATCTGACAGTGACTTCCAATTCTAACCCAATCAAAATTTAGACCAATAATAAGACATTCTGATCAATTTGAGCAATTTGTGCATAAATTGCTTAAACATGCTTAAGAGATAATTAACCCAAATCAAGGTCTAATTAAGAATTCTATGGAAACTTGTTAAAAACTTATTTTTGGAAATTAATATTGAATATCTACATCATGAGGTGACCTCATTTTTTGGGAAGACATTCCTAGGCCATAAATGCCACAAATATTAAGATTCATGCTCTCTATGCCTCATCAATACCTTCCATGATGCCCTCTATGCCTCTTAGTTGCCCATTTTTCCAATGTCATGATGAGTCTATTTATCAATTTTAATTGAAAAATTAGATTAATCCTCAACCATACATCTTAATCTCAGGATGGACAGTTTAGGTTGATTCTAGACATTCTCAAAAATGTATAAATAGAGAGGCCATGAACATCATTTCTAAGCTATTTTGGTGCAAAGTTATAATGCAAAAATGATTCCAAAATCCATTACAACTAGTGTTATCATGCCAAATTGATTCCAAGACAAGCCAAGCCAAGCCAAGCTACAAGCCAAAGGTGCCAAAGAGAGATGGAGATAGCCAAGCTTCCATTGCTAAGGACTTCATGAGCACAAGATGAGCAAGCCACTACAACAAGAATTTTGGAGCATCCAAAGAAGGTAAAAGGTTTCTTTTGAATTTTAGTTATATTTTTAATTTATGTTTGTTAACTAAGCTCTCCCTAGTGTCTAGGCCTAGAGATGTTATGCTAGTTAGTGTGTTTCTTTCATTTTGTTTTTATTTTGGAACTAACACCATACTAACCATCATCTCTTGAGTCAAACTCTTAGATCCACATATGGCACACCTAGTGGGACTGAATGCATCCCACACATGAATAATATTATTTTGTAGCTTTAAAATATTCATTTAGACCATTAAAACTCTTGTAAATTGTTTTTTTAACTTTATTTTACCATTTTTGGTCTGTTACATGTTTACACAGTAACCGACGTCAACTAGTAATACCGACATCGATTGGATAGCTTAACTAACATCAGTTAGTAAAATTGACATCAGTTGGATACTTATCATCAGTCACAATGGTATAACTGATATTGGCTAGATAACAATCATCAGTTAGAAAATGTAACCATCGTCAGTTATATAACTGACGTCAGTCATATAACTGACGTCAGTCACTATGTTTTTCTTAAAACGCAGACCTGAGAGCTCTTTTTTTAAAGTTCATTATTTCAAACCTAAAAAATATTCAAGGCTAAAGGACATGATAACATTTTTTTTGTAGGACCAAGCTTGACATTTGCTAAAAACATGTTTATATCACCTTTTGCATGCTTAAAAATCAATTAGGAACCTTGTTTTGGTGTTTAACAAAAACTAAATGTTAGATGTTTATGGTGAATGTTTTCAAAGTTTACAACTAAGACCAAGGGTTCAAACAAACACCACCTAATTTTAATTAGGACTTAAAAATAAACTCATCTTTCCAATCTTTTTACCTTCAATAGTTGCTTGATCTAATTTTTGTTTGGCAAAAAGAGGGGTGTTGTGTGTATGCTCTTCCATCTATCCCCTTTAAGGAACCCTGGAATCAAAAGCACCAATCCTATTACAAATAGCCTAGTCCAAGGCTTAGAAATAAAGTCATCTAAAGCACTCCTCAAAAACTCATCAAATTTTGGGTGACCTTGAAAATGACCCTAAAGTCTTTCTATTTCATGATTTCTTTATTTTTATGCAAACTTGGCTTGTGAGGGGGAATTCACCACCTCCCATGAGTTCTTTAGGGAATCTTTGACCTGGGGTTTCATCTCCCAGCATTGACTTCACTTACTCCTTCTAAGTTGCACATGATATGTATCTGCATTTGGACATCACACTACACTGAGTGAACAACAAGATGTAATGGTTGTAAAAAAGACTAGACCTTTTTACAACTAGCCAATGCCGCGGTCACCCAATTTCCATCCTTTTCTTTAACATTATTTGATGTGAAAGTCATTATGTAATTGATTCCCATAGAATGATAAAAAACTAATTAGTTTTAGTCAACCCCATTTTTCCATACCCTTGTTAAGATTTGGATGATTATACTTAGTGTATTTTAGTCATTTTTACTTAGTATGTTTTGAGACTAAAACTTGTTTGTTTGTTCATAAGCCATGTCAAAACAATGTATTTGAGTTGAGGAGGGTAGTGTTATACTACCCAAATCATGTTAAACCTTTTTTCCTTTGAGTATTTTGAAGCATAACATAGATTACATCATTCGAGCATGATTATGTCATTCGGTTGCTCAATTTATTTCAAGACTTGTTTCAACTTATATCGAAAACCATTTGTTTCAAACCATGTCATGTATATCATTTGGACCTTTATCTTGTGCCATCATGCTGTCCGATCTTGTCTTGCTTATTTTGTCAAATCTTAGTTTTTAAACATTGATTTTTCAATTAACCTTGTTAAGTTTGGATCCAAACATTGATTGATTTCTATTTAGGCCTTAATTCATGGGGTTGATACACCGATCTTTCTCTTTTGGGTTGCATAACTTTGATTAATTGGTTACCTAATTTTGAAAACTATTGATGGTTTTTTTGTTTAGTACCTATCCTTATCATTGTTTTTACCTATATTTCAGAGAACATAGTCTTTCTTCAAAGATCCTTTTGTCTTATGGCTTATGCCAACTGATCATGTTTATGTTTGATTCCATGTGCCGGGTTTATGTCAAAGTTATTTCCAAACTTGTTAGATTAAATCAAGTCAAATCATGCCTATTTTTTTGAGACTAGCTTTTGACTCCATGTTTGGACAAAAGGCCTAGTAACTCAACTTTTCCCTTTCCTAGTTTAGACCTTGTTTGGAATACTTTGACCTAGACATTTAGCATACCGGTTTTTATTCAGACGCTTGACATTTTGTGCATATGACATTTGACATTAGACATTTGATGTTAGAATAATTTATGCCAAGTCTTAACATAAATCATTTGGAGATACAACTCCACTTTTAGACCACATTGGAGATACAACTCCACCTTCGACCAAGTTAGACCAAGTTTGAACCATTTATCCTTTGGACAATTTTTTAGAGTTTGTAGAACTCTAAGCCTTTTTGTTTTAGAGCTTTCATCATTTACACATATGTGTCTCACTACACTTATGGTGTAGTCATGTATAATCCAACTTATGATAGAATGGCTACACAAAATCCCACTAGGAACCCCTATAGAGAAAGATTTTCTAAGGAGTTTTATTATTCTCCCTACAATACTCCATATGGGGAACATAGTCAAAATACAAAAAATCCAAATTGAGACTTGGATTGGTATGAAGAGGCTTTTGAGGAGGAATTTGAAGACATAACTATATATAATGTTGTTTTGGATATAGATCCATACCCTTTTTACAATAATCAGTACATGAAACACAATCAAGAACCAGCTTATGAGCTAACTCACGATTGGGATGATATGGTTTATGAGGAAGACTTGGATGCTTTGGCTTGTGCAAGTAATTAGGCTCCACCACATCATGCCATTTCTAATCCAAGACTACAATATCCAAGGAATACCATTACCATTCCTAGACCTAGTCTTTTGGCTTGTATGAGTAATCAAACTCCACAACACCCCTTCATCATTCCAAGACCTAGTCCTTTGGCTTATGTGAGTAATCATGCTCCACACCGCACTATCATTACCATCTTAGGAGTTTGTAATTTAGCTCATGTGAGAAATCATGTTCCCAAAAGCCTTACCATTATCCAACCATGGGCCATTCCTCCTCTAGTACCAATTTTATCCAAACCTCAACCCATCCAATCATTCAAAGACCAAACTATGTTCAAAACTAGTATTTTCCAACTCATTGAGAATAAAAGCCACGAAAACCGACCAATCAAAGATGTTTTTGTTGAATCAACCATTTATGATATGTCAGCTTGTGATGAATCACCTATTAATCCTATAATAGTTATCAAGGAGTCTCACTCTGATGAGTCAGTCTTTACTGAGTCACTTTTTAATGATTATAACCGCCTTTAGGAAAATCATTACCTCAACCATGTGCCTATTTTTCAAGATCCTCCTATTGACAAGCTAGACTCTAAAGAGTTCTCTTGACCTTTTTCCCATCCTAGAGGAGTCCCACTCTGACAATCTAATTTTTGTGGAGCCCATCATGCCATTATAGGTTGTTACTTATCCAATACTAAACATTCAACAAGACATCATTATAATAGATTACCCATCAGATGAAGAATCATAGTTAGAGTTAGGTTCTATTCTTGAACTGACATCAGATTTAACATCAAAATCTAAATCAATATCAATTTCAACATTGAATTCAGAGTCCCTTGAGTTAGAATCAGATTCAAAAGAAGAATATGTTCGTGGCTATTACAACATTGGTTACACATACCTTGCAGATCAATTTGAATACATTTGTGATCCTTATATAATTTTTGAGGATGAGTACTTCAACTTCAACATAAGTTACCTAGTATCTTCTATGAAGATTGTGTAACCTCTCCCCATTTTATTACCATTCCACAGGCCATTACCATCAACCAAAATAGCCATATCATTGACATTCCATCTCCCACAAGTGGTGATTGGGATCAATAGAATCACACTTTTTTGAATTGCATCCATGGAGACATAGCAATTAAAGAAAAGTAAGGAGGCCAAGACCACATTCATATAGTAGAAGAACACTCTCCTAATGAAACCTTTTCAAAAGCACCAGGGGACAATCAAAGTTAGAACTCAACATCTTCTAGTGAAAATTTTATAGAAGTGCTAGAATAAAATCAAAGTCAAAAGCCAACATTCCTTAGTGAAACCTTATTGAAGGCACTATTGGACAATCAAGATAACTTCATTGGTGAAAACCTCATTCAAACACCAATTGGTGAGCACAAAAGTTTGTCATTGCTTGATGAAGACAAAATTCAAGATTAAATCAAAATAGCTTCCTATCTACAACCGAATCAGATGGTGACTGTTCTCAAGATTAAATAACAAAAAAATTTGGTGGTCCTATCAAGAGAACAAGTCTTCGGCCCTGTCACAACCAAAATGATGTCAAATCCAGTATCAAGAACATTACATGTGACTGAAAGTCCTGATCTTCATTTATTTCCCCACCATTATACATTCCATTATCATTTACCATTCCATTTTATAATCAAAACTACCATTCATTATTTATCCTTATTTACCATCCATGGACAGACTTTCCTTTGTAGAAGCTATAAATATAACTTGTCTCGACACTTGAAGGAAGTAGAATCAATGACTAATGAAGATCACAAAAACATTTTCAACAATCAAATCTATAGGTCATTCTTGACAGAGCAGTTATTCAGATGAGGTGTGGGATAGAAATTAACATGATTGATTATTCTATTTATATGATTTTTTGATTAGGACATGCATCTGCCCATCAGTAGGAACAACATAATCATTTACCACACCCAGGTTAAAAACATATACCATACTATATCACATTGCCATTGTTACCTATGCCTATTTGCCATTATCATCGACCCAACCATTTACCCCATCACCTGGGGGCAACCCTCTTACCATTTTATCCAATTTATCAAAATTATCTTAGAGCAAGACCATGTCATCCTATCATTTCATTCCTATCTAGACCAAAGCCTATTTTTACTCATCCTACCTAATCCTATTTTGATCTTGGTTACTTTGGTTCTTCCTACACTTTTTATGATAAGATTTCAATCAAGTTTTGAACAATCAATCTAATTCATATTTACAATGATACTCTATGAAAGTAGTGTGACAATTGATCTGGCAAGATATCTTTCATCCTATCAAGATTGTTTATGTGAGTCTGATTATAACCACCTATGGGCAAATCAATGTCTCACCAGTCTTGCTACTAGTTATAACCACCTATGGGAAAATTAATATCATTAACTTATGCCATTGTATCCTAGTTATAACTGCCTATGGGCAAACTAGGGGCAACACTTGTTTATCATGCATTACTGCATCACCTTGCCATTACTATTTTCATTTGATTGGTCATTTGTCAGATTTGAGAACTTGTTGGGACCTAGTTAGTTTTTCCTCACCTTTTGTGTGGATGAAATTACTATGACTTGAGGTCATTTTAGGACTATGTGGGTCATACTTAATTCATGTTGAGGTCACCTCAGTCCCCCTTTTCATACACTCTCACCATTTTATGAGCAACCTAAGCCAAAAACTCTTGCCATTTTGCGAGTAGCTATCTTATCATTCTCTAACGAGTTAAGATACCTCAAAATTCGAAAAACATTCATAACATTTCAAAAATCCAAAACTATTTGTCATGTCTAAGCCTAGTCAGTTATCCTCGATCTGCCTTACTAGGGCATTGTCATTGTTAGGATGCTTTCTTTTGATTTTATATTCAGGCTTTCTATTTATTTGTTTATTTTAGGTTGTTTATTTATTTGTTCATTCACTTGCCTATTTATTTTCTTTTAGCAATGTTGTCTTGACTCAGTCTATATGCATTTATTGGGTGATTCCTCAAGCACATTATTCTTAAGTCTATCCATATTCATACGTCAACATTCTCATCATGGTTTTTATCATTAGTGCATTATTTTTGAGTGTTTATTGGATATTGGGAGCAAGTCCTTATGCATATTTTGGGATAGTCTTCATTGTGTTCTATAGTAAAGCCTACCATCACATGCTACAAAAAAAATTAGCTTTAGGAAGGTCTAAAATCAATGGAGTTGTAAAAGTTTCTCCTTGACACCTTGGCAAATCCTCCCACCTACCTTGATCAATATAACTCATTTGACCATTCTAGTTGTATCATTACTAATAAGGATGAGCATATCCTCATTGGTAGGTATAACTATATCATTTCTAATGATCAATCTTATTCCTCTATCCATATCTTTTATCACTTTGCACCTGCTCATCTTTAATCTGTATTCCAAGTTATATCCTTGAGTTATACTTGCTAATCATCCGTAACTGGGGCACCATCAATTTTAGCTAATCTAGGTTTGCTTAATGATTATAACTACCTATGGGTAAATCATTTGTTTGACTTTTATTCTTGATTATAACTACCTTTAGGCAAATCAACATCCTTTTTACATCAATGCATGTAAGTATTTTCTCATTTGTATTAATCTCAACCATCGATTAATTCCACCTTTCTTCTTGTTTCATTTCGAGGGACTATCCATCAACAAATATGATGGCCACTCCCTTGAGGGGGCATCATCATAGGCTTTCTAAAACCATTCAAAGCTTTGTTCTTCAGTCATCATCTTCTTCTTGGCATATAGACCATTTCTTATTATTTGAGAAGACATTGCTTTTCCTATGGTTTTCAACATCTTCTTAAATAGGGGCAAACTATAGACGCCTAAAATTGGCCATCGATAACCTCCAACCAGGCTTGTGACCAATTTCCACCCAAAATGCACAATTTGGCCTAAAAATACTCAAACATGCTAAATGATGTGAAACTAACATATTCAAGTGTTGATTTTGGCTAAAGTATGATTAAATGGGACAATGCAATTTATATACTAGCTAACTTTGATCAGATCATTTTGAGTTAAAATGCCAATTTTATACATAGGTGCTCTAGATTACTCTTTCCTATCAAATCTCTTGCACAAGACACATGCCTTTATTATTTGTTGTTGGTAACATCCTAAATGGGATAACAAATCCAATGCATCTGATAGTGACTTCCAATTCCAACCCAGTCAAATTTTAGACCAATAAAAAGGCATTTTAATCAATTTGTGCACAAAGTGCTTAAACATGCTTAAGAGCTAATTAACCCAAATCAAGGCCTAATTAAGAATTCCATGGAAACTTGTTGAATACTTATTTTTGGAAATGAATATTGAATATCTGCATCATTAGGTGACCTCATTTCTTGGAATGGCATCCCTAGGCCATAAATGACACAAATATCAGGATTCATGCCCTCCATGCCTCATCAATACCTTCCATGATGCCCTCCATGCCTCTTAATTACCCCTTTTTTCAATGTCATGATGAGCCTATTTATCAATTTTAATTACAAAATTGGATTAATCCTTAACCACATATGTCAATCTCAAGATGGATGGTTCAGGTTGATTCTAGACATTCTAAAAAATCTATAAATAAAGAGGCCATGAACATCATTTCTAAGCTATTTTGGTGCAAAGTTATTATGCACAAATGATTCCAAAAACCATTACAACTAGTGTTACCATGCTTAATTGATTCCACGACAAGCCAAGCCAAGCTAGGCCATAAGCCAAAGGTGCCAAGGAGAGATGGAGATAGCCAAACTTCCATTGCCAAGGACTTCATGAGCACAAGCCGAACAAGCCACTACAAGAAGCATTTTGGAGCATCCAAGGAAGGTAAAATAAGGTTTCTTTTGCATTTTAGTTGTGTGTTTTATTCATGTTTGTTAACTGATCTCTCCCTAGTGTTTAGGCCTAGAGATGTTATGCTAGTTAGTGTGTTTCTTTCATTTTGTTTTCATTTTGGAACTAACACCATACTAATTATCCTCTCTTGAGTCAAATTCTTAGATCCACATATCACTTGTGATGGATGGTCTTTAGAGGATAGATTATATAGCCTTGCCTTTTAATTCATTAAGCATATAATAGGAGATATTAGTTTTACCAAATTGTGTTATGAATGATGAAATACACTAAATGTTAGATATGGACGTGGTTTATCTCTTTGTATTATTATTGGTATATTTTTCTTTTTTGAGTCACAACTATTAAATAATAATGGTGATCCTTGTATTAATGATAGTTACATCTAGGATGAGAAGGATATTAGTAGTATATCCATGTTATTAAATAATTCTTTAGTGCTACATAATGGAATATGGATAAACATTCACTACTATGTTGTAAAACCTTTAGGAATCGGTCTTTTGCTGCACATTTTGGGTGAGTGTGTGAGACTTAACTCTCACATGATAGGCCCAACGTGTTATCTTGTTGGGAGAAAATTCAGTGCTAGAGCTAGAATCAATGAACTAAACCCAACATTTTGGTTCCATTGCCAAGACCTGAAGCACTTAAATCATAGTCATGGGAAAATGTTTGAGCACATTACAGTGGAGAATATAGAAGAATGGGTTACCAGTGTCGAAGATAACTTTGTAGTTTTATATCTTGAACTAAGAATCTCTACACGATAGTGGGTAGAGAAGAATCTCTATAGTCCCTTATATGAGACCTTATTTTTTGAGGTCCCAGTTATCTTATATGCTTAGATAATAACCTATGATCAAGGATGATCCAAAAATCAAGGAAGGAGGTAGCCTTAGACACTTGAACGATTGAGGATTTTAGCATAATTTGGAGTTCCATGGATGCGAGTAGTTAACTCTTGGTGGAGAGGAGTTCAAAACAACTATATTTTGGAGTATGCTTTGACCCCCTATTTATGCCCTAAAGTAGCCAAATTCCAATTTCTTTGAGAGATGAGGGGTCACTATCTTAGCATTTTTGCTTTTGAGATAAAAATGTTATTTTTTGATCTTGGGATACAAATAATACCCATAGATGGTTAAATTATTTTGTGTATAAGCCACACATTTGGAAGGAGAGACTAGGGGTTGATTAAAGATTGTGGGTCTATCATGGTATAAATTCAGTGAGCAATATGAAAATAGAAGTATGATGAAGATTGGTAAAGGATTATGAGAGTTAGTGGTGTGAGAAGAGATCAGGGAACTTCTAGGAGTATTGTGAAGAGTCGTAGGGAAGTGAACATGCATGAGGAACCCATCACTTTTAAATTACATTCTTTATCATTTTTATCCTATAAAAGAGAAATGAGATGGATTGCAAGAGTTGAGGAACCAAGCCTACATCAACTAGGCTCCCCCACCATAGTGCATGCTTATGCCCTTGAATCAGATAAATTACATATATGAAATTGGGATATAGACACTTCAAATTCAAAAATTGAACTGGTAAGGGAGACTAAAACTAGGCCATTAGACATTCATTTATATTTTACATTATCCTTCCCTCTTTAATGGAATTCTATGGCACAACTTGGGATGCCTAGTGGGTCTAGTCCTCAAGGCTAGAGTACAGACCCAAACATGGGTAACCAACCCTCTACCACACCTCTTTTTATGGGCACTACTACTAGAGGCACTAGAGGAGGATTAAGAGGAGGCATAGGTGAAAGTGAACCCCCTCTTCATAGAACAAGAGTTGTATCTTCCCAATAACCACCTACTCAACCATAAACCACTATGGTCTACTATGAGATGACATTGCACTTACCTAAATATTGAGGGGTAAAGAATGCAGCTAAACATGTCCATAAGTGCAAACTTATTTAGCAAGCATGAGGCATCACATCTTCTTAATCAAAGGATACGTAGTTTGAAACTATGCTTTTAGAGTGCACACAAAAATGGTATCAAAATTTTGACCCTCAACTAGTTATGATTAATTTGATTAGTTCAAAGCAGCCTTCTTATAGGAATTTGACATTCTTGAATTTGAGTGGCAAAGTATAGCAGTGCGGAAGGACATAAATCAAGGGCTTACAAAAAACATATATGAGTATGATTCATGATTCACAAACTTTCTTTCTAAATTATCATTTAAAATAAACTTTGCTTAACATGAACAATGGTTTGTGGGATGATTATTGTTACCTTTTTGATAGAGCCTATCACAAAGAACCTTCACCAGTGCATGTGAGGCTCTAGAAGCTACCCTCCATGTTGAAGTGGTTGAGAGCATGGATACTAGGATTAGTCCTTTTATGAAAGCACAAATAGCATCTATGGAATCATAACCTACAAATTTGATGGCAAGAAATGCACATGAGACATGTAATGGTATATGGTGTACCGATTGTAAAATTAAAGGGCATACAAAGAACAACTACCCACAAAAGAACATTCATGTGGTAATAAAACAAACACGTGAGATCCTTTATGAAGAACATGATGTTCATCCTTATCATTTTTTTCAATGGGAAACAAACACTAAGGTGTCTAAGTATTGTAATATTGGTGATGCCTACACCCATGACATCAATGACTAACGATTGATCAATGATATCCATGAAGTTCAAGCATGTAACACATGCCAAACCTTAGTTGCTAATACCTAAGACAATGGTGGCTACCACGGGAAAGGGAGAGTACGAGGATGAGGTGGTGGTCATTTTTTTCTAAGAACCTATTATAAATGTGGTTCTCTAGACCACTATCAAAGAGATTGCCTAGAGTACCCGACATGTGCATTTTATAAAAAGGACCATTGATTGGAAGAGCGTCCCAATCTATATGTGGCTATCACCAAGGAGTGGAATGAAAAGGGCAATGGTATGATTCAAATAAATAAACCATAATGGCACACATGCTTAACCATCCCCATTGTTCAACAAGTAAACATTGCCACTCATAATAAGGGACAAACCCAATCAACTAATCTGGTGGAGAAGGTACAATAGGAAGAACCTCATGCTAGAAAATATCCTAATGCTTAGAAATAAAAGGATGTCCTTCAAGATACAATGGCACTCATATGAGATCTCTAAGGTGAGATTCAATATCTCAAAGACATGGATGTAACATAGTGTGTTGTTGTACAAAGAGAACCTAAACTCTAAATGGTGGCCTGGGATGACTTATGTGAACTATGTAAATGGATGCTGGATGTGGATATCATCCCAAAAATCAACACTTGGCTTAAAATTAAATCTCGGTTACCAAATGTGGTCCACCCTCATATCATTTGATAAAGTAAAGATCACTATTTGAATCATACCCAACATCATGTTACTCTTAGTTCATATACTCCCCCAAAAGATAGAGAATTCTTGGTTAATGTTGCCATTGATGGATGGGTAATTAGGGACATTTTAGTAGATATTGGTGTAAAAGTTAATGTCTTCACTAAGGATGTTTGACACAAAATGTCTAATCCAATGCTATAACTATCACCTCATGTATTATTCATGGCTAATAAGACTCATGCTCACTCGATTAGGGTCCTCAAGAATATCACGGTCAACATACTTAGAGTACCATTCAAAGTATATTTTGAGGTTCTAGAGTTACCCAAAGCTAATGATTACCCAACCCTACTAGGAAGGCCTTAGTGTTATGAGAATAATGTTGACTTGAGCTTTAAAATATCTATATTAGCTTTGAGAACACTAATTAATGCATTATAATACCACTAGATCAAGCACAAAGACCCCCTCATATAGAACCTATCAATATAGATGAAGACATTAACCATTTATATAATGTCACAACCTAAAATGATGAATAACATGATTTAACCCTAGATTGTATTCTATGCTGGATAAATACCAAGTCAATTTTTGATACTACAAGCAATGCATGTAATTATTGGGCCCATGGTGATTATGATCTCACTGGGAGACTATGTAGCACCATCAACAATTGAGAGAACCTCTCACACCCACTCCACAAATGTCACAACTTGATTTGCCTTATGGGTTTAGTAATGAGAGGGTAACTAATAGGACCACCACTAGAAAGACTTGATGAAGCCCCATGGTTCTAAGGATAAATGGAGGTACATGAATTTGTCAAGCATCTCGAAGAGTTCTATGATATCAAGAATGACTAGATGAGGTCATTAGATCATATTTTTGATGGCACCTCCACCATATGGTGGCATACTCATAAAGAGCACTTTTTCTACTAGGATCAAGTGTGAGCTGCTCTACACCATAGATTTCATCATGATAATAAGGTCAGGGGAACACTTAGTTACAATGGCATACAAGCACTTGAACCTCACATTAAGGCTTGTGAGATAATATGGTGAGTTGAGGAAACACTCTTACCAAAGTACCTCTAGGCACATGCATTCTATGGAACTTTATGCTCTTGGGTGTGAGCATGGTACATTCATGAAGAGAGGCACATGAGTACAAGGTTCTAGTAGATACTAAAGGAAAACATGAAGTCGATGCTATCTTACTCCTCACCAGGGATAGACTTGCACCTTACTCTCTAGGCCATGTGTGAAGTAGTCCTTAGAGACCTAAGTCCTTTAGAAGACTGCCTATACAACATCCATCAGGAACTCAAGGAACCTTTACTCTTATTCAATGAACCTTCAACACCTCTAGCTCATTTGCCTACTCTAGTTCCTGATGAAGCATGATGTGAATAAATTCACTTGGGAAATTAAAAACTTGTCTTTCAATTTGATGAAGGTGAGGGATCTACTTCACTCAACCCCTTGACCAACCATTTAGATGCTCCTACAAGTATTAGTTCAAGAACAATTCAAGACACAAGATCTTGAATGGACAACTCCTATCATGGGCCCATTCAAACTATTGAATGTAATATTAGTATGAAACAAGAGCCAAAAATGGTTACAATTGGAAACTATTGGATTAACATAAAGGTTTCAAAAATCTTTGAGTTATTGAAAGAATATCATGATGTATTTCCAAGAAATTATAGAAGAATGAAGGGAGTCCACCCATCTCTAGGAAAGATGCACATTAAGCTAGTCAATGACACTCACCCTATGGAAAAATGACCATATAGGATGAACCCTAATCTTCAAGCACAAGTGAAGGAATAGATTGACAACATGCTTTGCACTAGGGTAATTACTCTCATCATCGATTTTAAATGGGTCAACCCCAATGTAATCAGTATAAAAAAATATGGGAATATCCATATCTATGTGGATTACCACATGTTAAATGCATCTTATGTGACAAACCCTTTTCTAATGCCTTTCATGTAGGAAATCCTAGAAGGTGTTGCTGGTTGTGAAGTGTAATCTTTTATGGATGGATTTTTAGGGTACCACCAAATCCAAATAGTTGAGGAAGACCAATCTAAAACAACTTTTGCTATAAAATAGGGATATTTTACATATACTATTATGCCATTTGGGATGAAAAATGCCCCAGTGGTGTTTTCATAGATAACAATTGAAGCTTTTAAAGATTTAATTCACATATTCCTCCAAGTCTACTTGGATGACTGGATGGTATATGGGTTGGTCAAGGACCATTGCACTAATCTTAGACTCATGCTTGAGCACTATCAGGTATTATAAATTTCCTTCAATTTGAAGAAGTGCTTGTTCATGACACCTTTTGGCATAATTCTTGGGTATATCATTTATAAGGAAGGACTCATGGTGGACTCAGTAAAGGTTTTTATAATTCTACATCTACCAGTACCCAAGACTTAGCACAAGGTGCAAGCCTTCCTAGGGCACACAAGTTATTATAAAAATTTCATTCATAGATATGATAAGATTGCCACACCCCTGGAAGAAGTTTTAAAGCACAATGAATAGGTCATATGGACTAATTATTGTAAGGTAGCCTTTGAAACACTCAAATAAATTTGGTTACTACTCCTATCTTGAAATTCCCTAATTGGACAAAGCCTTTTGATGTCCATGTTGATGCATCTGACATCGTATTTAGCATGATTCTTACACAAACAAGTGAAGGACATTTAGACCACCTAATTTACTTTGCCAGTAGGAAGTTGACACCAATAGAAAAAAACTACTCCACCTCAGAGTGTGAAGCTTTGTCTATGGTCTATGATTTACAAAAGGTCAGGCAGTATCTTCTAGCCACTCTATTTACATTTTATACAAACCATGAAGCCTTAAAGTACCTTATCAACAAACTGCTACTACATGGAAGAACTAGTTGCTAAATTATTTTGTTTCAAGAATTCCAATTTTCTATAGTAGTGAAACTGGGGAAGACTAACTGTGGACCTAACCATTTATCCTCAATTGAGACTAGAGAATCTTCACAAGCCATAGAGGATGATCTTCCAAATGTACAACTCTTTCAAGTTGCTCAAGTCACTAAAGAACTAGAAGATATTACAATATTTCTCAACACTAGTTTCATGCCTGACTCTCTCATTGTGCAAGAGTAAAAAAGAAACATGTAGTCTGCATCACATCTTATCAACTCATAGTAAGATATCTTTATAAAATGGATCTTGATGAGGTGCTTCACCACTATATAATATAATATGAGTTAACTAAGTTACTATGAGAAGTTCACAAAGGTATTACCAAAGGACACTATGTTGGAGAGGATACTATGTGTAAGGTGTTGTTCTCGTTGGAATTTGGTGGCCAGCTCTATTCAAAGATGCTAAGGCATATGTCAGGCAATGTGACATTTTCCAACATGTAGGTAAACCTAACAAGAGATTTTATGACTTTATGACCCATTCCTTCTCAAGAACCATCCAAAAAATGGGCTATCAATTTTTTAGGGCCCATCACTCTAGTGAGATGATGAATGGGTTCTTGATACATCATTGTAATGACTGAATACCTCACACACTGGGCTGAAGTAGCATTGATAAAGGATTAAACTATAATTATTTCCATTCAATTCATCTAGGAGAACATTATAACATAGTTCAGATGTCCCCTAAGTTTCACTAGTGATTAGGGTACCCACTTCTTGAATGAGATAATTCACATCTTATTGGCCGAGTTCATGATCGTGCACCATAAGATGACACCATACCACTCATAAGCTAATAGAACAACTAAATCTTTCAATAATATCCTTGATACCACTTTGATGAAAATTTGTAATGTTGGCCAGATTGACTGGGATGATAAGGTGTCTATAGTAATTTAGGCATACTAAACTACCTACAAATGCTTAAAAGCATACCATTCAACTTGGTGTATGGTAAAGAAGCAGTGATGGCAATAGATTTCTTGGTACCATCTCTTTGCATCACATGTGTAAGACAATAAGATGATGAGGCATCCTTAAAAGTGCATTTGGATGTATTAATTCAATTAGAGGAGTCTCGTTTCCTCATTCAATAGAGCCAGGATGTACAAAAATGAAAGCAGAAGGCATATAATGATTTCCATATCAAAAATAAGAGTTTTTATCTAGGCATGAAGGTCTTTGTATATGACTCTAAGTTTGTATGCCACACTAAAAAGCTCTGTATCCATTGGAATAGTTTATTTGTAATACATATCATTCAACCTACAAAGGCATGTCAGCTACAATGCATGGATGGTTAGTTCTTCCCAGTGCACTATAATTAGAGTTGACTTCAACCATATTTCACATCTGAATAACTGAATTTTTTTAATCAATAAGGATTATGCCATTAGATTAGGATTTCTTGCTTTTAATAAAAGTACTGCCTCTATTGGCACAACTCTTTCTTTTTGATAATTTATGTTTCTATGTTTTTATTTCTGTGGGGGACCATAAACCACTTTTTAGTGTGGGGTAACTAGTTACATGTAAAGTTACAAATAAAAAGCATGCAAATAAATGGGTGCATAAGATATTAGGCACACAATTTGTATAGGTGCACAAGTTATTAAGGGCATGGGAGACATTGAAGGTACTAATAAGTAAGGTTCCTACCATATATTAAAAATTTAAAAAGGGGTATCTATTCTCCACCACCTTGAAAGGGTAGGATCCAGCTATCAACCATTTCTAAGAAAGGCATGAGAAATGATGGGCCATTACTGTGATGAGGAAAGAAGCATGTGAATAGAATGATGGGATAAAACTATTAAGGCATTAAATGTATAATCCAAGGTTTGAAATATGGTGGCCATTAAATTTTTTTCATTTATGACTAAAAGTGATGGGGAAAGGGATGGAATTAATGAAGGTAAACCCCCCAAAGAGCCTATATATATGAATGTTAAATCCATTTCACACTTTACCTTATGATAATTTTTTAAGTGCTAGTACAAAGAATGAGCCATGAACTAGAGAACCAAAGATCATACCAAGTTTGAATTACTCAATCCCTGAGCAGAGCAGAGTGTTTGTATTTAGTGAAGTCATGAAGGTTGTTACCTAGGCAAGAGGAGCCTAGATTAGGGGGGAAAAGTGAGTTTTTAGAGTTGCAGGTTGCAGAGCCACCATTGATGAAGCATGAAACTCAAAAAGCCAAAGTAAGTTGGTCAGCCACCATGTATTCATTTGGAAATGTGGGACAACCATAGGTTAACCCTCAAGCTCCATGAAGGGTAATGTAGCCTAAGAAAAAGGCCAATAGACTTGAAAAACTACCAACTATACCAGAGAAAGAAGACGTGAGTGGAGGAGACTGGTTCTCCATTAGAGAAGAGGCTTTGGAGAACCAAGAATAGAGACCAAAACAAGTATAATGCATGGAAGGTGTTAGGTTGTGGATTTAAAAGCTTCACTATTATGCATATGTGGAGGTTGCTAGAGTTAGACAGTCGTCGACATCGGTCAGGACCAACTGACATTGATCAAGGGTCAACTGGAATCTGCCGACATCAGTCAGGCATTGGCTGATGTCAGTCATCTCCAAACAGACATGAACCGACGTCAATCACCTATGCATTTCCAAAACTATTAGTTAGATGAACAGTTATTTTGACGAACAATCAGTTTGCATGTAAAGACTAATTTTAGTAGTCCATTTTTCTAATTATTGTTTGTTTTAGGATCTATTTAAGAGACCCATGGGGCTATATTGTAAGGTGTGCAAAAAAGCAAGGTCAGTTGATCTATGGGTTAGCAAGATCAAGGAGATCTACAAGTGTGCCAAGGTTGTGTGCAAGATCAGTTGATCTGTGGGGTAGCAAGATCAAGAAGATCTGCAACACAAGAGTAAGGAAGGACTAAGAAGGATTAGATCCTCAACTTGAAGGCAAGAACAACAATTGGGTTGGTTGTATCAAGGGGTGTAAGATCAGTTGATCTAAAAGTAGCAAGATCAGGGAGATCTACATGGTAAGCAAGGTCAGTTGATCTACAGTGTAGCAAGATCAAGGAGATCTACGGGTGTGTGTGTGTGTGTGCAAGGTCAGTTAGATCTACAAGGTAGCAAGATCAAGGAGATCTACAACACAACAAGGAGCAAGATCAAAGAGATCTGCTTGTGTATGTAAGGTAGGAAAAGCAACCATTGAGTTGATTGTCACTAGTACGGACTGGAAGTAGGCAACAACAACCATTGGGTTGATTGTCACTTTCTGGTGGAGGGAGCAAATCTATGTTTGAGTTGGTTGTAATTGATTGAGAGAGAGAACTCTTGAGGGAGAATTACTATACACCCAAGAGGTGTGGGAAGAGTGTGATTTCTTCATTGTATTTCCTTCTGGAAGAGTGTTAATACAAGATTGTATTGTCTCTCATATTTTGTGCTGATTTTGAATTCTAGTTACATATTACTTCTGGTTAAATTTCGTGTTTAGTTGCTTATACAAAGGTAATCAATTGTGCTCTTAAAGAGCTAGGATCCTGACAAGTGGTATCAGAGCTGTGTGTTCTAGATCTTGACAAGTGGTATCAGAGCTAGGTTGAAGGTTCATCAGAGCCTGGTTCGGAGCTTGGTTCACTAACACCTTGGTTTTAGAGTGTGTTAAGTGTTTGTTGATTACAGGTCACTCATAGAGGTTTTTGTTTGAGTGGGAGTAAAGCAATGGCAAAAGAAAATAAACTAAGAATAGAGAAATTCAATGGCAAGAATTATCAATTATGGAATTGTGGAAAGAAAGGGCATGTAAAGAAAGATTGTTGGTTGGTAGAAGATCAGCATCAAGGAAATAAAAAAGCAAATGATGCAGGTATTGTTACACGTGATGCTCTTATATGTTCCTTGGATAAAGTAGAATCTTGGGTTTTAGATTCTGATGCCTCTTTTTATGCAACCCCAAATAGAGTATTTTTCCATGATTATGTCCATGGAGACTTTGGAAAGATTTATTTAGGGGTTGGTGAGCCTTGTCAAATTGTTGGCAAAGGCAAAGTGCAGCTGAAATTGCAGACTGGCAACATATGGGTGTTGAAGGATGTCATGCATGTCCCAGTCCTGAAGAAGAGTCTAATTTTTGCAAAAAAGTTGGGTGATGAGGGTTGCACAGTTACTCTCATAGCAGAATCTTGGAAAGTTTCCAAGGGTGCACTTGTATTAGCAAGAGGTAAGACAGTAGGTACACTTTATCTATCTACTTGTATTACTAATTCTCCTATTTTATCTACTTCAGATGTAGATGCAAAGATGTGGCTCTGTAGGCTTGGTCACATGAGTGAGAAGGGAATGCATGTTCTTAAGTCAAATGGTAAGCTTTTAGATTTGAAAAGCATAGATCGAGATTTCTATAAGCAACAGAAAAAAGTGAGGTTTCTTGAAACTAGGTCAACAAAGAAGGAAGCTTCTATTGGAGGATCACATTATTGCATAAAGAAAAAATCTGATGTTTTTGACAAAGTTAAGAACTAAAAAGCCTTAGTTTTCTAAGAGAATATGATGGATAGAGATCAGCTCAAGAGGCTGAATAATTCTAAGCAGGGCAGTGTTGATTTGGATAATGTTATGATCCAAAATGAGCTCATGGGTAAAAATCATCACTCACAGGAAAACACAGTTATCAATGTCAGTCAGGTGAGAACTGACGTTAATCAAGCAAGAACCGATGTTGGTCATGTGCAGACCAAAGTCAGTGATGTTAGGCAGGTGGACACTGATGTCAGTCAGAAAACTGACGTCAGTGATCAGGTGGAAACGACATTGGTCGGGTGTAAACCAAGGTCGACCAGAGGTGACCGAGATCGGTCACTGTTAGAACAAATTTTGGGCAGACAACAAGCTATCAAGGAGTCTCAAACGCCCATGTGGAGGTTCAAAAGGGTAAGTAAGCCTCAAATTTGTTATTCCCCTTCTTTATACTACTTATTGCTCACTGATGGTGGAAAACCAGGAAGTTTTAAAGAGGCAATGCAGGTAGAATCCCAAAAATAGTGGGATCATGGCATGAATGAGGAAATTGATTCTTTGGGAGAGAACCAAACGTGGGATTTGGTAGAGTTTCCAGCCAGAAAGAAAGTACTAAAAGATGAATAGATTCACAGGTTAAAGAAAGGAGAGAATGGATAGGTGAGACAGAAGGCCAGGTTATATGGTCTTGAGCAAGCTCTAGGATAGTGGTATAGGTTTGACAGGTTTATGACAAAGCATGGCTTTAGTTAATGTCAATGTGACCATTGTGTTTATTTTACCAGGTTGGATAATATTAGCTACATTATCCTTTTACTGTATGTACTCTATATGCTTGTTGCAAGGTCACACATGTAGGGAATTACTGAGCTAAAGGTAAAATTAGCTCAGACGTGTGCCAAGAAGGATTTAGGAGGAGCAAAAATCCTTGGTATGAGTATTTCTAGAGATAGGGAAAATTGTAGGTTGATTTTGTCTCCAGAGGATTATGTGAATAAGGTAGTGGAGAGGTTTGATATGTAGGATGCAAAACTGGTAAGCACACATATGGTTGGATAGTTCAAGTTGAGCTATGAATAGTGTCCTAAATCACATTATGAGGTTGGGTACATGGTATGTATTAGACCTGATAGTGCCCAAGCAGTGGGAGTTGTCAGCAACTTTATGGCCAATCCAAGAAAGGAGCATTGGAAAGCAGTTCAGTGGATTCTCAAATATCTGAGAGGGACCAGCAACAGGTATTTATGCTATGCAGGGTCAAGCACTTCTCTACATGGGTATGTAGATTAGGATATGGCAGGTGACTTGGATGGTAGGAGAAGTACCACAAGATATGTGTTCACTATTAGTGGAATGGTGGTTAGCTAGATTTTAGAGTTGTAGAAGGTTGTTGCAGTCATGGAGGCTAGCAAGGATAAGAACCTTGCGGAAATGTTAACAAAGCCGAGAACAAAGGAGAAGTTGAATCTTCATTCAACTTTTTTTGGTCTTCAAGATTGAACTTGAAGATGGATACAAGCCAAAAATAGAATAGAGGACATTGCTATATAGGTACAGGTGCAACTATTTATCTCCAAGTGGGAGATTGTTAGGTTGTGGAGCTAAAAGCTTCACTGTTATGCAAATGTGGAGGTTGTTGGAGTTAGATAGTCACTGACATCAGTCAAGACAAATTGACATTAGTCAGGGGTCAACTGAAATCTATCAACATCGATCAGGCATTAGCCGAAGTCGGTCATCTCTAGATAGACAGGAACTGACATCGATCACCTGTGCGTTTCCAGAACTATTAGTTAGATGAACAGTTGGTTTGAGGAATAGTCAGTTTGCATGTAAAGACTAATTTTAGTCTTGAGTCTACTTTTCTAATTATTGTTTGTTTTGGGATCTATTTAAGAGACCCATGGGGCTGTATTGTAAGGTGTACAGAAAAGCAAGGTCAGTTAATCTACGGGTTAGCAAGATCAAGGAGATCTGCAAGTGTGCCAAGGTTGTGTGCAAGATCAGTTGATTTATGAGGTAGTAAGATCAAGAAGATCTGCAACACAAGAGTAAGGAAGGACTAAGAAGGATTAGATCCTCAACTTGAAGGCAAGAACAACAATTGGGTTGGTTGTCTCAAGGGTGTAAGATCAGCTGATTTACAGGTAGCAAGATCAGGGAGATCTAAATGGTAAGCAAGGTCAGTTGATCTGTGGTGTAGCAAGATGAAGGAGATCTATGGGTGTGTGTGTGCAAGGTCAGTTAGATCTACGGGGTAGCAAGATCAAGGAGATCTGTAACACAATAAGGAGCAAGATCAAGGAGATCTACTTGTGTATGTAAGGTAGGCAAAACGACCATTGAGTTGATTGTCACTGGTACGGACTGGAAGTAGGCAACAATAACCATTGGGTTGATTATCACTTACTGGTGGAGGAAGCAACTCTATCTTTGAGTTGGTTGTAATTGATTGAGAGAGAGAACTCCTGAGGGAGAATTATTGTACACCCAAGAGGTGTGGGAAGAGTGTGATTTCTTCATTGTATTTCCTTCTGGAAGAGTGTTAATACAAGATTGTATTGTCTCTCATATTCTGTGCTGATTCTGAATTCTAGTTACATATTACTTTTAGTTAAATTCCATGTTTAGTTGCTCATACAAAGGTAATCAATTGTGCTCTTAAAGAGCTAGGATCCTGACAAGTGGTATCAGAGCTGTGTGTTCTAGATCTTGACAGAAGGAGAGGCAAAATAAAGCACATAAGAAGAAAGGGAAAAGATGGTGAAGAAAGGGAAGCAAGTGTAGACATCATCAACATAGAATGCCCCAACATCTCTCCCTTCATCTCTTTTGATAGAGGAGATGCAATACCTAGAGTCGGTCTTATACGTAGAGAACTGGGTCTCAAAAGTATCGACCACCACCATATTTGATTATAACCACCACCACCTGGGGTATGAAGTGGAGCTTCAAAATGATTATTAGGTTAAGAACACTAATATAAGAAACCAAGTGGTCTATGACTTGTTCATTAAAACATAGTTAGACCAAGTAGGCCTTTTCTAACTTTTTGAATTGCCATATTTTGAGAATCCTATGGAGGTAGTATAGTTCCTCCTTTAGTGTATCCATGAGGAATACATCTACTTCATTGGGCATAATATGAAGATCACCCTAGAAAGGATCAACAAAATCATGGGACTATAATACTCAGGGATGAATGTGCTGGATGACTTAGCTGATATAAAGGAGATTGAATAGACTACCATAGTGCTTATGTACCCGAAGTAGGGGAATGTAATGTAGATAAAAAACTTATAGGATCCCACCCTTAGAGTCATAATGTAGATCATTTCCACCAAGATCAGAGGGACCAATCACTAGAAGGAGGTGGAGATGGCCCACCTATACATTGCTCACCAAGTCTCACATGGACTAAAGTATAACTAGGCATTGTACTTTATCCACAAAATAACTAAGGATGTCGAGAAGGCCCATAAAACACCTAAGTATAGGTTTACCTGGGGACTAATCCTCTTACTACTGGTCTTTGATGAAATCACGGTGCCAAATCACAACTTGAGTTTATTAAAGTGGGTATACCTTCCCACTCACAAGTCCCCCACTGAGTGCTTCAAAGCATTCACTTGTCCCTAGAATATCACACCCTCATACAAAATAAATATGAGGTATTGGTTTGATGGGATGAAGGTGGCATTTGGGAATGAGTGGTGCATTCCAAAGGACTCACCCCCTTGGCTATAAATCAAACACAATTTATTGTAAAGAAATATTACTCCCTTATACATATCTACATGAATCCATCGAGAGAGCTTTCGACATGGCTCAAGCTACCATATGCCTTCTTCATGCGATACTTCATAGACTCCATTAATCAAATATATGATATGAAATCGATCATTATATAGGTGAAAAGGATTAATGTAGAGTGAGACAACCTCTAAAAACTATATGTATATTTAAGTAAGAAGGCTTATGTAGAGAGATCAAAGATGAAATTAACCAACATCAAGGATAAGGACATTTTGGTTGGGGATCAAGTTCATAATTATTCTATATGTTACACCCCTACCAGTACCCTCAATATGACTACCCCAAAGAAAGGATCCCCCAATCACCACAGCTATGAAAGAAGTGACCAGAGCTGAGTGCAAGTTCAAGTGGGAAGTAGGCCCAACAGAAGTATCAAAGGACAATAGAGGCACAATCCTCCATACACATTGTTTTTCACTCGTTTGCCTCCATCTCACCCTTCACCTTCACCACCTCATCCATCTCCATCCCCTCCTCACACTTCATCTCCTCTTACCTCACCTTCCCCTACTCATTCCACTCCTTCCCAATCATCTATCCATGACCCTTTATATCCTTAGCCCACTCCACCTTCTCCACCTCCACTTTCATCTTCACCCCCTCCATCTCCAAGGACTACCATAGGGTCTTCCCCTTAATGACTTCTAAGGTGAGCACCTCAACAAGAGACCCCTCAGGTACATATCTATACATAGTTTAGGATTAAACTCTAAAGAGACTCCATCCTTAGTAAAAGAGGCCCCATCCAGTGATCCCTAACTTGATATTGATGGAGTGAGAGCTATTGAGATGGCCATATGAAGCCATCAAGAGGCTGAGCTTGAATGGTACCCAAACAAGGGAAAGAGGCTAGTCAGAGAAGAAGAGTAGGAACATAGAGAGCCAACCACTATGCATAAATATTACCAGTTCAACATAGAATACAAATAACTCTACCTATGGCCGTGCCCACCCTAGAGATGTGACTCCAGATACCAAGAAATAAGTGTCCTTCCTTTTAGAGATATACAGTGAGGAGCCTGAGTTCAACCTCTCATTGGATAGCATTTTTCTAGGCTGGATGCTCCAAGACTGCCATACCTAATGAGGGTTGATCCACAAAGGCTCACCCCACTAATGACAAGTGTAGTATTTTTGAAACTTAGCATGGAAATAACGTGCCAAAACATTTTTTCAAATTCTAATACATCTGTATTGGAGGGAAAACATGCCAGAGTAGTGGACATTTATAATAAAGCACTTGCAAAAAAGCAAACACTCATCAAGGAAGTGGCCTCCTTGAAATAAAAGATCCAAGAGTTCACTGAGGTAAAAGTAAGGGTTTTAACCATTTTTAAAACAATTTTAAAAGATGATCTAGAATTTGTAGATGACATACCTCTAGATGGGGACACCATTGGAAAATTAGAGACCCTGGTTGAACTACTACTCAAGATATACAAGGAGTGACCCACACCAAGAGATAAGGGAAAAAAATTAAGCAGTTCACCATGGTAGTAGACATATGAAAGCATGCCTTGGAGAGAGTCAAGAAAGTTATCCCCATTTTGGTTTGTATTTTTGTGCTCCTAGCATGCCTAAATAACATTTTGGAGGCTCGGCTCCATGATGAAGAGGTCTTGGGGCAACAAGTAGTAGATGCTACCATTTTAATAAAAGATCACACTAAGCATTCAAAGGTATTTAGGGATGTCAAAATGATGGAGGATGCCTTTAATAAACATCTATAATAACTAAATTCAAGTTTTACCACACTCTGAGCATAGGTTGATAAGGAGGTCTCCACATTAGAAGATGTCTAAGATGCTAGTGCATCCCTAGATGAGCAAGTGAAAAATATTGAGACTTCAACCCAACTTAAGGAGATTAAAGCATTAAAAGAGGCCATTGAAGGAATAACTACCAAAGTCCTTGAAGCACTATCCCATTGGGATGGTTTGAAGAAAGAGCTGGAGTAGAAGGGGCCAAAATATTTAGAAGACACTAGCGCGGCTTAGTCTAGGACAGACTATGGAAATAATGTGGGGTGATGTTGTCCCCTAAATTTTGAGTAAGTACTATCCTAGTTTTGGCACATGAGAAAGACATGATGTAGAAGGATCATTGTCCCATTTTGGTGTAATACTAACATGACAAGGAAGGACCATGGTGTGAGAAGAGCATGACACATAGAAGCATTGTGGCATGGGACTTGATGGGCATGAGAGGAAAATGGCATAGGAGAACTAGTGTGAGATGACCCATTCAAAAGAGAATGCCATGAGGAACCTAAGAACATAAGACACAGAATAGAAGTGAAAGACTATGGGATTGTGTACGAAGCAAAAGACATGGGAAGTGAGAGTAGTTAGAATAACTATTCATATGGTACACTTCAACCTTATTAATCAAGGGTTTTGTACAAGGCCACAAGGAATGGAACACATGGCCACTAGAATATAGCATAGAGTGAGGATCTAGGGGGTGCATGGCCCTAAGTCCTTAGGAAGAACTTGTTATAAAGTGCCATGATGCTTAGTCTGTTGAGAGTCTGTGTACCATTAGATTTTGAATTAATGATAAGTAACACTTGGTTAGGGAGAAACATGTATAAATACCCCTATTATAATCACTTATGATGGATGGTCTTTAGAGGATATATAATAAAGCCTTTCCTTGTAATTTGTTAAGCATTTAATATGAGATATCAGTTTTACCAAATTGTGTTATGAATGATGAAATACACTAATTGTTGGAGATGGATGTGGTTTATCTCTTTGTCTTTTTATTATAAGATTTTTCTTTTCTAAGTCACAATTATAAGATAATAATGGTGATCCTTATATTAATGATAGTTACATCTGGGATGAGAAGGATAGTAGTAGTATATCTATGTTATTAAATAATTATTTAGAGATGCATAATGAAAGATGGAGAAACATACACTACTATGTTGTAAAACCTTCAGGAACCGGTCTTTCACTATGTGATTCAGGTGAGCACATGAGACTTAATTCTCACATGATAGGGCCAATACATTAGCTTGTTGGGAAAAAATTTAGTGCTGGAGCCAGAATCAACAAACTAAACCCAATAATAGAGTAGTGAATTATTTATCTTTTGACATGACTTGATCACCTAGTACTTGCATAAATAAGGTGGGATAAGCATTATTGATCAATTACCTCATATTTGCCAACTTCTTTTCTACTTCATCCTTTTGATCCTGTAGCCTCATGACTTCCTGATCCAAATCTGAGGCCTTTTATGCAATGGATTATTAGAAGGCAACTAATTCTTCAATTTATTTGAAAAGTGGTAATGGGTCACGTCTAATGATGTTTCCATTGTAGTGGTGGCAAGTGCCATGAATATGGTCATAAATGTCACAAGAAAAAGTGTGAATTGAGCCAGTGGGAGCAAGAACTTAGTTCATTATATTGATGTAGCAGGGACATCCCATAGTCATTGGATAAAGATTTGTGCTACTTATTCGGTGCCCTTAGTGTGAGTTACACATGTTACCTCTACTTATGATTGTACATTATTGAGATCCTTTTCCTATGTTGCTGATTTTGTATTAGCTTTTGGTGTCAGCTTTAGCTTGTGCTTTAGCCTTCCTCTTTAGCCTTAGCTTAAGCATCATCTTGGACTTTAACTTTAGCGTCTACCTCATCTTTAGCTTTAACTTCAACTTTAGCCTTAGCTTGAGCTTCTTGCTCCTTTTGTTTATGCTATGTAACTTACACCTCTTTTTGTCACCAATGTGCTTCCTCTTCATGTTTCTTCTTTGCCTCCACTTCTTTAGGATTCTAGTGCATGACTTCTGCTTCCTCAATTTTCTTTTTTTGCTACAATTTCTTTGATTTGATTTTGTGTAGCCTCTTTTTCCTTAGCTTTCCTTCTAATATCTTTCACTTCTTTGGTTAGATTCTGCATAGCCTCTAATTTTTTAGATTTCTTTTATTGCTTAACATCTCTATCTTACTACTTCTATTATTGACTTTGCATAGCTTCTTATTGTGTTGTTTGTGGTACAATTATTTGTTCTTGTGTTTCCTTGGTCCTTTGTTCCTCCTTCATATTCTCAGGTTCAAATTTACCCTACTTTGTTTTTTATCCTTCTACTTCTTTAGTCCTAGTTGTATCCATAGGTTCCTCATCCACTTCAAGCTCATTATCAAATTTGGTATGCTCAAGTGATTGCGCTTCCCCCAACTAACCTTTTTATACCAACTTATTTCTCCTAACTTTTGCTGGAGGTTTGAGGGTTTTCTTTTATTTTTTTCACCTTGGGGATAGGGTTATTGTTGATCTACTTGAGACTGCTATGTACTTCTTTGTTTTGTAGGTTTACCAAAATAGACTATCCTTTCCTACACTGTTTATGATGGCTTAGTATTCAGATGTGTGTGTGGTCACTAGAACAAATATTGTATTCTATAGATAAATCCACCACTTGCACAATGGATGATCCCATGACTTGTTCCATTGAAAAGATTTCAGCCTCCAACTTATGTCAAGATTCTTCTTGTCCTACAATATCAACAAGGATAGAAGGTAGTGGTTGAGTAATATCAACCCAAAGGTCTTGTCTTACCTGATTTCTCACTTGGAAAGTGCACACTACTTTCCAAAAGAAAAACTCCTCGTCCTCTACATCATAGACCTCTATTTTGATGTCTTTCAACATTGACTAGAGCAATTCCCATTATTCTACCCCCATATTAGGTAGGTGACACTCAATAGCTACTTGTGGAACCATAGGATGCTCAAGCCATGACTTTATTTGGTGGCTTATTTTCTTTGGTGGAGGTGGTGAGACTCTATGCTAGGTGCTTTCCTCTTTCCTTTCTCTTACTATGTTATATATTTCAGCTATGTTGGTTGTGTGGATTGGGCCTATGAATATGTGGGTTGTTGTAAAGGTATTTGATCTACTTTTGGTTGTTGAGACTATGGTGGGATAATTTGTAATAGAGGTAATGACCTTACAATGAGGGATTTTTATCGGTAGAATTCAACATTTTCTTCAGCTATCAAAATGAAAAATGACATTGGAGTGATAGTTGGGGTAGCCAACTCATGAACCTTAATTTGTATGCCATCATATAATTTGGTAACTAAAGCATGTTATCCTAGATACTGCATTACATCTTATGGAATCCTAGGGTGGGATCCGATCAAGGCTAGGGATTCTAGCCACCATGTGTTGAATTGCCCCAATTACTCCTAATATTAGCCTATTTTAGTTTAGGCAATACTTTCAAAGGCATTATCAAGCCAAAAATTAAAAGTTACATCAATTGGTTCTTATGGTGACTTCGACTATCTGAAACATAGTAAAAGGGAAAAAATTGGTATTGAAAATTTTATGTGCTTCTCATAAGTACCTTATCTATATTCTTGGTAAGCTTAGCTACCAAAAATTTAGGCTAGTTGAAATCTTTATGCAACTTTGTCATTCGATAAGAAATGCTATTGATGCCTCTTATCACTTATTTTGCTTGCTTTATGATTTACCAAAATCTTTTAGTGATACAGTACACCATGGTGCGCAATGAAGCATCCTCAATCGAATCAATAGGAGTTCCTCATGCTACCTTAGTGGTATATTTTTATTTGATATCTGAGTGAATTGGTAGTGATGTAGAATTATAATCAATGAGATATTTATCATGATTGGGTAGACTAATTACTCATACTATGGTGTGCACAAAATATAAATTATAACATCTTGAACTAAATAGATAGCTCCTTAATTATAATAGATCAACAAAGTCATCATAACCTTATATAACTTCCCAAATGTAGGCAACTTAAGTAATTATTCAATGTCAGAGCCTCAACATGGATGTTGTAGTGTTAGGGATCCTGCTTGTGCTGCCCCTTGAGAATCTTAGGCAAATAGAGTAATTTTTGTTGCATCTATGAAGTCAAATAATTTTGGATCATTATATTTACTCTATCATATACCTATCCAAATTTCCATTTCTTCTTTATGGGTATCTGATAGTAGAATCAATACCTAACCTCTATCTATGGCTTGATGAATAGTCTAGGCTGAATGATTGCTCTGAGTAATTTCTCTCTAGTTTAAAATCTATTCATGATTATATATTCAAAAGGTTGATCATAAAAGTCTCTTGTTAGTTAAAGGTTGTTGATTTAACACTTTTAGGAATATTGGTGCATTATTCCTAATTTAGTTAAAGGGTTTGAGTAGTAAAATTAGTAAATAGATATGTAATAATTAAGCTACTAATTTATGTAAATTAGATTGAAATTTTAACCTTTCTAAAAATAGTTATAAGAGGGAGAAAATAAGACTTAGTTGGAAACTAGCTGATTTGACTAAGACAAAGGTTAGAATTCACTATGTAGGACTAGGACACTATCACAAATTAAGATTTGACCTTCATTTTGTGATTAGACAAGAGTGCTAAAAGTAGACAAGAGTGGCACTAGTGCTGTAGTCCACCTCTACCATTGTTGTCCTACGGATCTGAGCTTTTTGGGTTTTGTTTGCCATGTCTGTTTGACCATGTTCATGAAGTTTTGACAACTAGAAGTTATTAGAGATCCATTTAGAGTAGATTCTCTCTTATAACCCTGTATTCCATTGTGCTTTGACAAATTTAGAGAAAAGGGGGGAGGGTTAGTGTGTGTAATATTCATTGAACATGTATCCACACCCCTTGTGTGGGCATGCTACCTACATACCAATACTATGAAAAGGGATCAAGCCATATGTAGTTCTCCCACTTGATGTGCTTTGTGAAATAGAGTGTATGAATATGAAAAATACTAAACTAGATGTGCTTGAGGTGACTAGGGATTGGTGTAAGGATTTGAATAAGCTTGTAAGTGTATTAGTTGGATGTATGCAAAAAATAGGGAAGATTGTTTTAGTAGTCTTGCTTGTATTCTTGATTTATTAGTGATAATTACTAATCCCTTTCTAAATGATCTTTGAATAAGATTTTATAAGGATCTTTTGGTCATGGGTTGAATGTACTCGCATTAGGCCAATAAGAAGAAGGATGGGGAACTAGATGAAATTGACCATTGAGGCTAGAAATGGACTTGGACAAGAGCACCAAAAGTAATAAGAGTGGCGCCAATGCTATAGTCCTAGTGTGACACTATTATCCTTAGTTGATGGGACCTAGGGTGATGGATCTATCATGGAAATAAGAGCCTAAGTCAGCTGGGATCAAGTCTGGAATGCTATGGATGACTAAGAATCAATGAAAAGATGCTTATGAGGGTCGTGAGAGCAAGCAAGAGGGACCTAAGGGTTGGGTATCATTAGCCACACTCAAGTTATCAATTTTCATATTTTATATGACTACATTCTTCCCCCCCATTTATTCTAGTGATGCAACAAAGTGAAATACTAAGATAAAGGAAAAATAGAAAGCGTACCTAAACTTACCTTTAAAGGGTGAAGCTCATGAAGCTGTATGATGATGAGTGTGTGTAGAGAGAGCATGTTGTAAAGTGAAATTCTATAAGAAAAATAAAAAGTAGATTAGTTATTACTAGATACACTATATCTAAAATAATAATGTACAAAGTTGGGTAAGAGAGAGAGGAAGAGAATGGAATGAATACACCTCTTTAGGTACATAGACCAATACAAAACTTGTTGTGATGTAGAGTGATGCTGAGTAACACTAAGTAATGTTGGATGATGTTGTATAAAGAGTAATATCATGAATGGAGCTGAGTTATTAATTCCCCAAGAGTGGCTCAAGAATGCAAAGGCTGGCCCTTTAGGTCCATCATTTCCCACTAAGTGAAGCTAGGAAATCATGCGTGTGTTGATCGATGTTCAGACTGTGTGTCCAATCCTTCTAACTAGGTGGCTTAAGAATACAAAGGATAACTAGTCCTTTGGCTCCATCATTTCCCATTAAGTGAAGCTAGGTGATCATGTGTGTGTTGATCAATGTTTTGACTATGTGTCCAATCCCTCTAAATAGGTGGCTCAATAATACAAAGGCTAACTAGTCCTTTAGCTCCATCATTGACCTGTGAAGTGAAGCTATGAACTGATATTGATATGAAATGTGTGTCATATGAGATGGATATTGAATCCCATGAATGATCTATAATCTAACAATGTTAGCATGGATAGCTGAATGTATGCTAGAAACTAGGCCACTCTAAAAGATGGAAATTAGGCTTGTATGAAAGCCACTCTGATCTGGTGCACTAGGCTTGTATGAAATCCACTTTGAAATATGGAGGTTAGTATTGTATGAAATCCACTCTAAAATTATGCCAACCACCTATAGATGGAATAAGGCACACAATACTAAAAATGCTTGGGTAATGCTAAACTTAGAAAGAAAATAAAATAAATGTGACATGCACATTGCCCCCAATCACTATTGTCTGTAACATGGATTTTGATCTAGAATTTATACTAACTTCCATATCTAAAATTGGAAGTGATATCCATCATGCCACACATGATGCCCCTATATCTAGATTCTCTAAGCAAAAGTGTAATAAAAATTATTGATGTTGAACTTGTTTGACTGTGAAAAACTATAGCTGAACCTACTTTTTTGCCTTCTTCTAAAAAGTCTATTTTTTTTTTGTTGTTTGGATAGGAGCACTAAAAGTGGACACTAGTGGCATTGATACTATAATTCACATTGGGAACTATTATCTTAGGCCAAATTTGGTAACTGTTCTAACATTTTCACTGTCTGGTTGGTCTATTTTGATTGGTTTGATGTCTGGTTATTATTTTGGGTGTTCTAAATGCTATTTTTTGATCATTAGGAGCTCTGATCTCTATGATAAAAACCCTATTTGTTTCCCCTTCTTCTAAGGGTAGGAATGAAGACCTTCCAATGATTGCCCTCAGAATAAAGAGCCTTGTAAGTGTGTTATGCTACAAAGATACATGATATAACAATGATAATCGACAAGATATCTCAAGATATAATATGATTTGTATTGAGAGATTGTTAGATCAACAGGGGTATACCTAGATGGATATAACAAAGTAATAACATGTGTAATGTACTAAAATAGAAATGAAAGTCTGGTTAGTTGTTAGTTGTTAGATAGAGAGATGGAGCATGATGTCCATCATGGCATTCAAGAAAGCAAGATAATGCAAGATGTGGATCATGGCATTGTAAAAAATGAGAAGAAAATAAGCAACAAGCACACAAGGCAATAATCAAGAAGCATACAAGGGTGGCCAAGGGGCCAAACAAATAAGGGACATGGGCACATGTCACTCATACTAGAAGACAAACATACACGGCATGTTCAAATGCCACATACACATACAATTGAAACAATCAAGGTTAGCATGAAAGCCACAATCACATAAAAGATTATAGGCAAAGGACATTGGAAAATGTCCTAAGGTAGACACAAGACATAGAAGCAAAGGAAATTGGCAACTTTTGTAAGGCACATAAAGAGATAATCAAGAATTGAGAAATGCAATCATATCTAGCTACACAAAGCAAGAAAAGAAAGCATGTAATAACTAAAAATACAATCACATCTAGCTAATCAAAGCAAGAGGGAAAGTATGCAAGACATGTTAGTACAAGACTAGGTATATGGTAACAAATATACAAGTGCTATATACTAGTGAGATGTCGATATGGTAATCTGTGTAAGCTAGTAAATAATGTATATCAACATGATAACTAGAGTGTGTGATATAGGAATGGCATAACTTGGATGGTGTAGTCATGTAGAAGATGCCCTTAGTGGATATATATATCAATGTATGTCTCGATGTAGAATTATGATGCCCCCTTAATGGGTAGAGTAAAGAAATCAAAGAGCTAGATGTCACTGCACACACTTAAAGAAGATCAAGAGAAACATGGTAATGTAGATAAATTGACAAATAATGACATAGAACAACAAATGTGAGTCTAGCATAGTAGTATAAATGTAAAGCATGGATAATGCATATAATCAAAATATTTTTGGGGTTTTTGAGTTATTTGCATGTTTTTTTATTTTGAAATATTTGAATGTTTTTGAATTTTTGATATATTGTATTGTTTTTGGTATTTTGGATTATGTACAAGTAAGAAAAAAAAAACTATGTATAGGTAATTTTGAAAAATTATATACAATACAATGTGTGAAATGAAATGCTAGACATGGAATTTGCGTAGATGCATAATATTCATTAGATTTTTGAGTTTATTTCCTTCAAGTGAGGCTAGATGATACAGTTTAGGGCTAAGATTTTTAGTAATAATGTATGGACCTAGCCAATTTGGTTTGAATTTTGATTTGGTTTCTTTTTTGGCATTGACATTGTGAAGATTTTCTTTGAGAATGAGATCATTAACTTTGAATTATTTGGCATGAACTCATTTGTTTTATTATCATTGTATATATTTTTGGTAGATTCTTAGATGTTCTACTACTTGAATATGTGTATTGTCTAACTGCTCAAGCTGGTGTAAACACTTTTCACAATACTGGTCATTAGTGATAATGCCTTTGAGGGAGACATGAAGAGATGGGAAATCTAATTCCAATGGCAAAACTACTTCTGTGCCATACATAAGTGAATAAGGAGTGGCTCTTGTGGGCATGTAGATAGTTATGCAATATGCCCATAATGCAAATACTAATTTATTGTGCCAATCATGTCCAAATTTGGTCACTATTTTGCTCAAAATGTTGTTGATGGCTTCTACTTGACTATTTCCTTGTGGGTAATATGGAGTGGAGAATGTGTGTTTAATCTTATATTTTGTGTAAAATTTATTGATAGTTTTGTTTCTAAATGATGCTCCATTATCAAAAATGATGGCTATGGGCAAGCCAAATCATGAAATAATGTCATTCATGAGAAAGCTGAAAATATCCTCACCTATAGTAGATTGAATTGGAATGGCTTCTACCCACTTGGTAAAGTATTCAATGGATATGATTATGAATTTATGTCCATTAATAGATTCAAGGTTAATTTTTCCAATAAGATAAAATCCCCATAACATGAATGGCCATGGAGATACAATAAGATGCAATTATTATGATGGTGCATGTTATAAGTTATTGTGTTGTTGACATTTATCACATAATTTTGCATATTTTAAACATTCATCTTCTATGGTGGGCTAGTAGTACCCTTGTCGAAGTAATTTGTGTGACATGGATTTTTCACTAAAGTGGCCACCACACTCACTATCATGTATCTATATAAGAGCAATTTTGGCTTTTGTGGACGTCAAACATCAAAGTAATTGTCATCAAAGGATCATTTAAAAAGGTCTCTACCAATGATTACATAATGGAGTACTTGTTTGTGTAACTTGTGCTTGTCATTTTAAGAAAAAGTGTCTAGTGTAATAGATTTGTTTAGAAAGTTATAGATATCATAGAACCATTCTAGAGTTGTGAAACTACGTGTAGTGGCTAAAACAGATAGTGCAATCAAATCCATGTTGGATATTAATGGTTATTGTAATTGTTTAATTATAAAAATAGCTTGATCATCATTATTGTTGATAGGAATCAAATATGTGGCACTTTCCATTTCACTACATGTTGGTTATCTTTTCTTGGTATACTTTCTATAGAAAAGTAGTTGAACTATGATGATAAATATTGTACTATGTTTCGGTATGGGATAATATGTTTTTATTTTATCTAATAGACATAATTGAATTAGTTGACCACAATTTGGGAATCACCAAAGATTTAATAGATCTAATTTGGAGAGATTGGGTGGCAAATAGACCTAAAATAAGAGCTTCATATTCTATAGTGTTACTAGTGCAAGAGAAACTTAATTGATATGCAATAGGAACTATGTGATCAGAAGGGTCGATAAAGATAATGCCTACCCCTGTACCAAATGTGCATTGATAACCATCAAAGAACATGGTACAAGTATCAAGTAGTGAAATCATCTCTAAATGTGTCATAATAAGATTAGTGTCTAGGAGTGGTGCAACTGCCAAATGGTCTACAATGATTTGTCCCTATATTGATTTTTGGAGAACTATTTTTAAGTCAAAATTTGTTAATAAAATGACCCATTTTGTGATGTGAATAGAGAGATGTGGTTTTACCATGAGAAACTTTGATGGATTTGCTTTTTTGATAACCTGAGTCTCATTATTTACCATGTAATGTTAGATTTTTGTGTGGTAAAAACTAGTGCTAAACATAAATTTTATACTGCAGAGTAATTTTTTTCATAATCAACTAATGTGTGATTGATATAATAAATTTATCATTCAGTGTGTTGATCATCATGTTGTGCTAAGAGTGCTCTTAATGCATGGTGTATTACTAAGATATACAGTAGGAAAGGCCTATTAGAGATAGGTTGTACTAAGACAGGTGGGTTAGAAAGAAATTTCTTAATTGTATCAAAGCTTTCTTGATAGGCTTGGTCCCAAAAAAACTTTGTATCTTTCTTTAGTAATGAGTGAATGACTGAGTTTTATTAGTAAGCTGAGCTACAAAATGATGGATTGCTTAGATCTTGCCTTGTAGGGATCAAAGTTGCTTTAAGTTTTTAGGAGGTGGCATGCCAATTATTACTTTGACTTTCTTAGGTTCAACGTCTATGCCACATTGAGAAATAATGAAACCTAAGAGTTTGCCTGATGTAACTCCAAAGACATACTTCTTTGGGTTCAATACGACATTGTATTGATTGAGTCTTTGAAATATCTTTCATAAATTAATAGCATGATGTTGTCATTGTTTGGATTTAGCTAAGATATCATTGATATAATCTTTGATAGTATGGTGAATCAAATATTAAAATATATGTGTCATGGTACATTGGTATGTGGCTCTAACATTTTTTAATTTGAAAGGTATGACAATGTAATAAAATATACCCCAAGGTGTTGTAGAATATGTTTTCACTTGATCTTCTTCAACAATTTTGATTTGGTTGTATCCTAAAAGCCCATCCATAAATGATAACATTTCATATCTAGCTATGGAATAAATGATCATGTCAATGTTAGGTAAAGGAAAATCATCTTTTATGAATGATTTATTTAAATCATAGGAATTAGAACAACATCAAATCTGTCTGTTGGGTTTGACCATAGGTACTATAATAGAAACCCATTCAGGGTGTGCTACTGGTCTAATGAAACCAACATTGAAGATGCATTGGCTCTCATCTTTGAATAAGAGAGCCACCTTAGGATACATTTTGTGAATTTTTTGTTTAATGAGTTTAACATCTAGGTATAAAGGAATCCGATGAATTGCTATGGATGTATCGATTCTTGGTATATCTGAGTAAGACCAAGTAAAGAGATCTAAAAAATTTGTTAAGGTTTGATGAATATCTATATCTTTGTCCTTTTTTATGGTAATGAATAATAAAACAATGTAGGGATCTTGATCATTTTCAAAATTGAAATTAACTATTTCTTTGTTAATCAATGTGGAATGATCAAGTGTGTAGGGAGTTGTAGGAATAGTATCATTTGAATCAACTGGTATGTCTTATGGAGAATTTAGACTTTCTCTAAAGTATGCATGTGCATTTATGTGATGAGGAAATATCTTTTAATGATAATAAGATGAAAGGTCCTTATGTGCTCTAATAAATTGTAGGAGGGATTCAACATTGGAGACTTCATCTAATGTGAGCATATTTGGTGAAACTGCATCATCAATGAGATTGGGATAAATGAATGATAATGTTGAAGTATGATTAATGGTTTGGTCTATTGATGTAGTGGGTGGAAAAAACTTTATATGATTTGAAGTGGTGGAAGAAGGCTTATTATGAAGGTGGGTAAATTGATATCCTAGCCCTTGTGTTCTATGTTATATAGATGCCTCGATAGGATTGATGATTCCTTGTTCATGCTTTTTAAGACCTTTGCCATGATATCCCATCTTATTGAGATATTTAAGTGCAAAAGGAGAGGTAAACTAGTGATTTAGTATTGATTATATTATGGAACTTAGAGTTTGTTGATGTGTTGCATGGTCCAAAGGTACATTGTGAATAATATGTTATGATGGTAAATTACCAAGATTAAGATGCATAATATAATTTTTTAGAGTTTTGCCAACTTGATAGTATTTAAAAGGTTTGTTATCTATTGGGAATGTGTATATGTATCCTTTGTGACTAAATTTTAAATAAGCATAGAGTGTGGAAGGGACCACATGCACATCCTGAATCCAGGGCCAACCAAGTAATAAATTATAGTTGAGGTAATTTTACATGACTTGGAAAGTAGTTGGCAGTGTCTTAGGCCCTAAGGTAAGATTGAGTGTTATTTGACCCATGAATTTTCATGGAATGTTGTCAACACCTTTGATGTTCATATCAGAATGGTCAAGATCTTGAGGTTATATATTAAGATGTTAAGAAAAGAAATGTTGCAAATGTTGAGTCCAAAACCATGATCAACTAATACCCTTTTGACCCGCACATCATTAATTCTTTATTGAATATACAGAGGTAGGTGTTGTTCAATGATGTGGTGTGGGGGTAAATCCTCTCTTTCAAAGGAAATATGTTCTTCAATCCATTGCATGGTGTTGAGGATAGATGCAACATAAGCTGATTCGATAGAAATGGAAATTCTAGTATTGTGAAGGGCTGAATAAGACACATCTTTGTAAACATTCACTTGTTGAAGGAGATTGAGAACTAAAATTATTTCAGAAGGGGTGCTAATCTAGGTGATAAAGCTATAGCTATAAGTGTAATCAACCTACCTATCTTCTGAAACTTGGGTAATAACATGTACCATGTGATCTACTATAGGCATAAAGCTGGTAGTAGGTGTGGGATAAGAGCTAGATGTTCTAAGTTTGAAAAGAGGAGGGATATATATAACCTCTAGTGTTTGCATGTGTCTAATAGTGATAGGGAGATACTTAAAAGTAACCAAGGAGTTATATGCATCTAAGTAGAAAGCATGAATGTTGAATGAAATGTATGAAGTGTGAGTAATGAATTGTACAATAATATATTTATAACAATCATTCCATAAGAGAGATAGTAAGTAAGGGATAAAGAGTATGAATTTGTGCATGAATGTATAGAAATTTTTGACATGAATCATAACATTTCTAACATGTTTAACATTATAAACTTGAAAATTTTTCCATGTGGAAAATAGAAATCAAGGGAGAGAGAATATGAAATTGTGCATGAATGTATAATTTTTTTGGATATAAATCATAACATTTCTAGCATGTTTAACATGATAAACTTGAAAAATTTTCCATGTGGAAAATAGAAATCAAGGGATAAAGAATATGAAATTATGCATGAATGCATAACTTTTTTGGATATGAATCATAACATTTCTAACATGTTTATCATGATAGAAAGCAAGGGATAAAGAATATGAAATTGTGCATGAATGTATAGAAATTTTTGATATGAATCATAACATTTCTAACATGTTTAGCATGATAAATGTAAAAAGTTTTCCACATGAGTGAGAGAGAGTATGCAAAAATAATATTGAAATGTTGTTCATGTTTAGCAATGAATTTTGTAATATCATCCCTTATTATAAAAAGTTAGCATGAAATGCAAATAATGAAGATTTGCACTAACATATGGTAAACTTTATCATTCATGTACATGATTAGACCAATGATGGTCTCTTTATTTTTTTGTAAGAAATGTAAGAAAAAGTTGTAAATAAGTGAGATCCATTTTTGAAATATGATTTTAGAATGTAAGGTGATATCTCAAAAGCAATAGGACCTAGTGTATTCAACTAGGGTTTCAAAAAATAATTATTTTGAAATTGACTATGAAATTTTAGAATTAAAAAAGTTAGATATGCAAATAAAAAATCAAAAAATTTATTGGAAAATTTGTGATTTAATAGGACCTAGTGGATGCAAGTAGGGTTTTGAAAAATAAATGTTTTTGAAAATTACTATTGAATTTTAAAATTTGAATGGATTTTTTGACTTAAATATGCTAGTAAAAAATCAAAAAATTATTGGAAAATTACTTGCACCTAGTTTGGGCAACTAGGGTTTGAAAGAAAACTATTTTAAAATTACTACAAAATTTTAAAATTTGATGCTAATTTCTGATTTTATTATGTAGGTAAAAAATTAGAAAAATATAGGAAAAATTAGTAGGAAATTTACCCTAGGGTTTTTAGGAGTTTTATGCACAAAGTAAGTTGGGTTCACCAAATGATTTAAATTTTTTGGGAATATTGGTGTATTATTCCTAATTTATGTAAAATTAGATTGCAATTTTGACCTTTCTAAAAATAGTGATAAGAGGGAAAAAATAAGACTTAGCTGGAAACTAGCTAATCTAACTGAGACAAATTATAATTAATTGTGCAGGATTGGGATACTACCAAAAACTAAGATCTGACCTTCATTTTGTGATTGGATAGGAGCACCAAAAGTGGATAGGAATGGCATTAAAATTGTATTCCACCTCTAATACTATTATTTTGAGGATCTAAGCTTTCTAGGTTTTGTTCACCAACTTTGTGTGACCTTGTCCATGAAGTTTTGATAGATGAAAATTAATAGAGCTCCATGTAGAGTAGATTCTCTCTTCAAACCCTATATTTCATTATAAGTTGATAAATTTCAAGAAAATCAGGGGAGGGGGGGGGAGGTTAGTGTGTGTAAGATTCACTAAACATGTATCCACACCCCTTGTGTGGGCATGCTACCTACATACCAATACTCTGAAGAGGGATCAAGCCATATGTATTTCTCCCCCTTGATGTGATTTGTGTAATAGAGTTTATGAATATGCAAAATACTAAACTAGATGTGATTGAGGTGGCTAAAGACTGGTGTAAGAATTTGAATAAGCTTTTAAGTGTACTAATTAGTTGTATGCATATAATAAGGAAGATTACTTGAGTAGTCTTGCTTGCTTAGTGATAATTTCCAACCCCTTTCTAAATGATCTTTGAATGGGATTTTATAGGAATCTATTGGTCATGGATTGAATATACTCATGTTAGGCTGATAAGGAGAAGGATGGGGAACCAAAAGAAACTGACCATTAGGTCTAGAAATGGACTTAGACAAGAGTGCTAATATTAGATAAGAGTGGCATCAATGTTATACTCCTAGTGTGGAATTATTATCCTAAGATGATAAGATTTAGGGGGATGGATCTATCATGGAAAGAGGAGTCTGGATCAATTAGGATCAAGTATGGAAGGCTATAGATGACTAGGAATAAGTGAAAAGATGCCTATAAGGGTCATGAAAACAAACAAGAGGGACCTAAAGGTTAGGTGTCATTAGCCATGCTCAAGTTACCAATTTTCACATTTTATATGACTACAATTGTAATGTTGGATCGTTATCCATACCCTACTCTTTTATATACATTTGGCACCCAATTTCATGTCACCAAATCCTTTAAATGTATTGATTGTGTGCACATGAATATTTCCTTTTCAATTAATATTAGTTGTTATAAATCACCTTGATAGGGACATTTGGTGCCTATGATCTTTAATTTACTTATTTGGTAGTTATTATAGGTGAGTAGTTGTCCTTTCAATTAATCAATTTTCTTTATGTATCTACTTGTCCTTCTATTATCAAATCTACTTCAAAATTGATGCAATCTTTTGAAATGCTACATCATTGATAGTCTGACCTAACCATTGGCCTTCTGCTTGCCATACCTATCTTGTCATCACCTTCCCAAACTTAATTACAATGCTCAATGTAGTTTCAATCTACTATCTTCAATGAGCTGTCTCTGGAATGTGATCACATCATGTGATGATAACTAGTTCTTGGTGGTTGCAATGTATCGTGCATCAACAAACACACTTTACAAACATTCTAACATGAGAAAATAAAATAGAAACAAACAACATTAAATTAATTCCTAACTACATGGTGCTACTAAACACCCACTCATTTTTAAAAATAAAATGATAGAGATTAAAGATGATATGGCCTAAGCCTAAAACTATTTATTCATCCTAGTAATATGGTTCCCTACAAATATTTCAACATTATGGTACCCTGTGGTGATACTTCATGAATGATGTTGGGTCCTTTATATCTTATGCATAAATTTTTGGGGAATGCTTTAAATCTACTCTCGTAAAGAAATACTATTTAGTCTCAGTAAAATTGCTTAGATCACAAGTTACGATCATGACATAATTTTTGACTTTGTTTATTGATCTATTGTGTCTACCATGTTCTTAATCTATTTTCTTCCATCCTAGTGAAATACATCAAATGTGACCTTTATTAATCTTGATCTCCCAATCTCATAATCATTGCAATGTCCATACTAAGCACAATATATTCCATAGGAATTAATACCTCAAGGTCATATACCAAATAGAATGGAGTGAACCCATTAGCTCTCTTATAATGCATTTGATAGGCCCATAGAATTGTAGGAATTTGATCCTTGCAATCATCTCTCTGAATATTGCAAATTCTTGTTAACATCTTGCCAAAAACTTTATTGGATGCTTTTTCCTATCCATTGACTTGTAGGTGGTAAACCATGCTTTTATAGTGTGATATCATGACATCTTAAATGAGAGTCTTGATATTATTATTGAGAAAGTTTGTGCCTCTATCACTTACCAACATAATTGGACATCCAAACCTCATGATTTCATATAAAAACTTGGCAACATATTTTGTACCATAGCTTGGAGTGGCAACAACTTCCACCCATTTCATGAAATAGTTGGTCACAGTGATAATGTATCTAGCATGACTACATTTACTTGGGGGAGTTAAAGGCCCAATAAAATTAATTCCTCATTGATCAAAAAGTTATTCCACAAACATAGGTACCAAAGGCATTTCATCTTGCTGGTTAGGATTGCCCATTCTTTGATAGATGTCGTAGTGTTTAGCAACTCTGTGCACATATTAAAATAACGTAGACCACCACAATCCACTCTAAAGTATTTTCATTGCATTAGCTTATCTTATGAAGATACCTCTTGTAATCCCTTGATAAGCCTCTTGAATAAGATATGGTCACTCATGCTATAGAGCTACCCTATGAAATACATCATCTTTATCAAGCTTATGCTAGAATCCATTAATAAGGCTATACAGTATGGCTCAAGTAACTATCTATTTCTTATCCTTCTCTATGTGATGTGAAGAAAAAGTTCCTTGTTCCAAGAAATTTAAAATGTCCTCCATGTTATCAGGAACAACAAAAGTTCTAAATAAATGCATATTAGGGGATTCATCTTCGAGTTCCTTTAGTTCCTCTCCACTGTGAAGTCAACTAAGATGATCTAGTCTCACATTCTCCTATCTTGGCTTAACATTAATCTAAAACAAAAATTTCTAACAGAGCATCAACCACCTTGATATATGTCCTAATAGCATTGGTTTATTAACCAGGTATCTTAATGCCTAGTGATTCATGAATAAATCAAAAGGAGTAACCAATAAGTAATGCCTAAACTTTTGCAATGCAAACAGCATGGCTAGTGCTTCTCTCTCCATGGTTATGTAATTATTTTCTATAGATGATAGTTTCTTGATATAAAAATGTATCGGGTGGTCCAACTTGTCTTTGCTTGGATGCGCTAAGATAACTCTTACTATAGTGAAAAAACATTCACATGTACGTGGAATGGCTTCTTTCAATTAGGAAATACTAATATGGGTGTTGTTACCAACCTCTAATTTAACTCAATGAATGTTGTTTGACATTTTGGTGTTCATTCAAATTTAGTATCCTTATGTAATAGCTTCTCCATGGATGCATATATAGTTGTACACCCTTTTATAAAATTCCTATAATATCTGGTATGACCAAGAAAGGTGTGCACTTTAGTTGAGTGGTAAGAGGTGAGATTCCTATGATAATAATAATTTTAGTTGGGTCAACCAAAATTTTATCATTACACTCAACATGGCCTAGCAAGACATAAAAATGTGTAAAGAATAGACACTTATTTAAATTTAAAGTGATGTGTAAAGCCCGACATCGCTCTAGCATCAATTTTAGTTTTGACAAGTGATCTTTAAATAGAGAGAAGACTGACCAATCATCCATATAGACTTCTTATAAATCATGAATGAAGTCATTAAATGCATTTACTATAACTCTAGAAAATATAGTAGGTGTGTTCTTTAAACCAAATGACATTACCTTGTATGCAAATGATCCTAATTCAATAGCAAAGGTGGTCTTGGCCTAATCCTCCTTAGTAATTAGAATCTAGTGATATCTAGTAAAACCATTCATAAAGGAATATACCTCATGCCCATCCACAGATTCAAGTACTTCATTTGTAAAGGGAATAGGAAATGGATCATTAACATAAGTGTCATTGAGTGCGTGATAATCCCCACACACTTGAATTTATCCTATTTTCTTAGGTTTAACAACCATGGGACACCCAATATACCTTTTCAACTAGATATATAATTCTAGCTACTTGTATTTAATCCAGTTTGACCTTTACTTTAGTCTTCATATTATGATTGAACTTGTAGGGTTACTTTTTGACAAGGTGCACACATTCTTTTAATTTTATATGCATTTCTCCCAGATATGGATCTATGCCTTTTACCTCTAAAAATTTATTTGGAAACATGTCTTGATAATATATTAATAGATGTAAGGCCTTAGAGATCTGCTCTTGTTCCTAATAATCTCCCACTATTACAAGCTTAAGGGTTGATTCTATCCCAATATTTCCTTGAATCTTTTACAATGATTCCTAATATATCTTGCCTAATTTACTAGGTATAGTATCTTGTAAAATGCATTTGCCTTACATTGTGGAATGTTAATATGACAAATTTTCTATTATTCTATTTTCTCTGCACTTTTCACTAGTTTGGGTTACTTTTCATTTTGTGGCTCAAAGAACCCTTCTAAATCAAGATCTCCATCATTGTCATTATCATAGAATTATATTAGATCATTGTTTATTATATTAAATGATTAAACCTGGAGTTTTTTTTGTTTATCTTTGTTATTGAAAAATGTGAGATCCAAGTCCTGTGTAACTTCTTGATGAGAGGATGATTCAACAACATTTGTTAAATCTTCTACACATCCATGACATAGAATTTTTTAAATTCTCTACAAAGCATTATTTACTAGTGGGTTATCATCTTCAAATGCAAAAGTTTGAGTGGAATCTTGATGAAGTTGCACCCAATGTTTGGTTTCACTTCTATGCTCTTGATGCATTTATGAAGCTATTAGAAGAGGTGCAAGGGTGTGATTGAATATGTGAACGTAGTATCATGGTTTGACTCCTTGTGTGGTACATATATCTATGAACTAATGGATGTACAGTTTTGGACATTAACCATCTTAAAAGAAAGGCCATTTTAATTTAACACTATCTAGTAGCTAAAACCTTGCATGTAAGATTTTGCAAGCATCCTCCCAATGCATTTTTGAGTTTCTATATACAACCCATCACATCACAATAATTCTTTACATAGTTGAGTGCACTGACTCATTGTTCTACCTCTTATATGGTGTTCAATCCTCAATATGAATGGATTGAGATCTTCTATTTTAAAATATTGATGTATTTAGCATTTTATGGTGAACACCATACATAGAGGTCATAACTCATGGTCTTTATGAGACCAATTCAAGATATTCACATCTCTAAGTCATCACTTATGAATGATATAGAATCCTAGGGTAGAATTCTTTATGAGGTTGGTTTAGTATAGTCCATCATAGTTTCACTATTATTATATAAAAAGTCTACCTCAGATCTTGTCAGTGAACACACTAAATGATAAACACATTCTTTGATGTGAACTTGCCTAACAAGAGATTTTTTTATAACAGGTTTTAATACCAATGGTTGCTCTTGCTATGCAATACTAGGTTTTTCACTTTTGACATTCTATAATCTGCACCCCATTTTGTCTTTCATCTATCCCCACTTTAAACCAACTATTGTACCCATAAGCATAAGGAGAATCTGGCTCGTAAGGAATGATATATGGATTTTGTTTAGATTTATTTAAAGGTATGATTACTATTTTATGTTTATGATTTACTTCTAACTAATTACATAGTGTTAACAACCATTTGGCCATTGTAGGCCCATTTATTATCGATTGAGGCAGGTTGATGGATCTTTATTATCTTCATGTCGATGACCTCAAAATCCCCTTGTAAGATAAGCTCAACCACTTTAATTTCTATATATTTTAGATGGCCAATGGGTTTGAATCTACCATAATCTGCTAAGCTTAATGTTACTAGACTGTAGCTCAGAGTTGGTCAACCAATGGCTTCCCATGTTGACCAGGGAATCATATTGACTATACTCTAGAAGTTACATACTAAATTTTGGATTTCATGTCCAACCAACTCAATATCCATTTTCAAATATGCATCCCAAGGCTTCTTGGTCTTGACATACCAAACTACTTTATCAGCCCTTATTTATCCTTGTTGCACACACTCTAAGAGATTATATAGGAGGTTAGTGATATTCTAGGATATATCCTCATTGTATAATGTATCGAGTAGTTTCATCAGATCTATTAAAGTGGTCATAATTCCATCTTAACACATTATCCTAATAATTTATCCATACATTTAAGCATCAATAGTAATGTTATCATCATCAAAGACTAGTTTCTATTATATTTCCTATAATACCTACATAACCTGGTACATTAAATTCTTTTATATTGAAGGATCATGATAATTATCCTACTAAAATTTTCTAATACCATGATCTTGAGGCATTTTAAAATAAGGTAAGATTTGTTTAGCTCTATGTTGCTTTATGATGGCTTCCACAAATGTATTTTCCTTTGGTTGCACATTAATCATGTTTACATTATGTACTGAATTCTCCTTTCTTCATTTCTCAAAATAGGGAAATTTTTCATTTGATGTTGACCTTTGACCCTAAAATATACATAATAAACTTGTCTTTGAGGATTTGTGGGATAGTTCCTCACACAATGAGTATATGCTCCGTATAGATAACATTGCATAAGAGGTTGAGTTTATCGATTATTGTTATTATGACCTCTTTAATGTCCACCATGATATCCTACCCTATATCCCCATGTATATCCTTCTTTATTTTGTTGATATCCCCACCCTTTGGATTATTATCCAATATATCCTCCTTGCTAATTCATTTTCACAACATATCCCCCCATACTGATTTTGAGGGGAACTTGGAGTCTAATTTTCCAATTATTATTAAAGATTGTGATGTTCCAGGGTTGCACATACTGACTAGAATATTGATACAAGGGAGATGATGTATTATTATAGGTTGCTAATCCCCATGGCTAGTACTACAGTGATAAAGGCATTTGGTATTATGTTAATGAAGGCACCCAACCAAGACTACCTTGATTCACATTTTTCATCTCCACATCTGGTCTTAGAATTACTTGCTTTGTAGTGGGTATTTATTGGGCCATAATTGAAAAAATGTTCTTCATTATATCTTACTTTAACTCCTATAAGGCTCAACAACTTGTCTCATCATGATTTTTAGATTTGAAAAAATTACAGTACATGTTGTGTGACTTTTGGATATATTATTGAGAAGATGGCACTTGGACTATGATGTCTAACTACCCTACATATTTCAATTTTTTTTGTTTTAATTATCAAACTATCATTCTTATGATGTCCATTATAACCACACTCTATTCACCATAAGCTTAATTTAGGATTATAATTTTTATGCATCTCATTCATCTTACTCATAAAAGCATTTAACTTATCTTCTAATTTGATCCTGTTGATGGAAGATCCATAAAATATTTTATCTATTCAACTCTTATGGCAGTAAACTGAGCATTAGCCTTCGTGAAGAACTGGGTTTGTGCAATAACAAACCTTATTCTTGGTCATAATCCCTCTATAAACCAAGCAACCTTATATTTATATTCTAAAATAAAATTGATTTTGTTCATCACATCAGAGAACGTATGATCATATTCTCCAACAATTTCTCTTATTTTTTGCCAAATTTCCTTTAGGTCTTGAATCACTTGACTATAACATTTTTTTACATTAAAATATGATACTAGTAAATATTTAACTATTAGAGGTATAAGCACTGAGGGGGTGGGGTGAATTACTGATGCTAGATAATCCAATTCAATTCCCAACTCTTAAATATTCAGCATACATCAACTTGATCAAGTAACATAAATATGAAATCACATACATCCATAACATACATAAGAGTATACATCACATGAACATAACACATATGTGGGAAACCTCTTGGGAGATAAAATGCACTAAACCATACAAGATGGACTATAATGCTATAAAATAAGATCCAACATTTAGACCAATACCAACTGATCAAGGAGTACCCACCCCTTAATTTAGTCAGGTACCCACTTGACCTTTAGCTAGCTCCAACTAATAAGGAGGTTACAATCCTCTAAGAAACCAAGCACCCACTTAGCTACCTTGAAAATTAGAACACCTTGAACACCTATTTATAACTCTTCAAATTATGATGATCACCCCTATCTTCACTCTTCACCTCTAATCTCTCTCAAGTTGCCTCTAGGGCTAACTTGCTCAATCTACCACTTCTAGGCTCATTAATTCCAATAACCTGTGTGTTATCCTACATCAACTTAATAAAAAAGTAATTATTGATCCTCTTCACTCTCTATATGTTCTCAATGAATAGTACTTTATCTTTCAAAGGTTATCTCCTTTGTTTTAATCCTTGCTTGCACAACTACTTAACTCTACTCATTCAAGTCTCTAAAAACCATCACCTTTACTTCCACTCTTTATAGAGTCTTCATGAATATTATCTTCTTGGTCAGCCATAAGACTTGAATTAACCCTTAAGAATTATATCATGCTAATACATATCTCAAATCCATTCTCATAGGTCAGTCATTACCTCATTAGCCCCAAACCACCATTAGGTCTTGGTGAGACCTAAAATAATTAGGCCTTCATACTCACATGTTATATGTGAGACTAATTGGACCACAGTCATCCTTAAAAAATGCTTATAACACATCAAACCTATTTATAATAACCCCTTTCTAACTATCTCATGGGTCCATGCCACTTGGAATACCAACTCAACACTCAAACCTATCAATTAGGTCTCCTTGCTCTTTAGGATTTCATACATAGAAAACACACTCTTAAACTTATGAAGCAACTACTCAAATATTTATTTCCATATGATTAGATAACATGGATGAACCATTTATTACATATTATACACTTCCATGTGATTTAAACACTTCAACATAGGCTTTAAGCACACAAATCAACTTACTCAAAATGACCACTTAGACTGGACACACACAGTCAAAATATAATCAAGCTATTTTGAATCTCCATATCTGATCAGGGAAAAAATATGAAAATAAATGTATTTTCATAAGCCTTAGAGACTTATAGAACATCTCAATTCTTATTTTATTCTTCAACTCTACTCAAAACACCTTCAACTTACCTCTACAATATGGTCACTCAAACTATGAGTGTAATCAATTAACATAATCAACTTCCAAGCCTTTGTTCACATTGAAGATGGATTTTTCAAACCTCAAAAATTAACATATATAGTCTTCATGGAGTCTAAAACACTCTAAAATAGTTATTTCATCTTTAAACCTCAAAACATTATCAAGGACAACTCAATTATCCTTCTCAGGTCACATGTGGAACATGGTCAAAAACATGGTCAACTTTAGAGCTCAATATCTTTGATTGTATGAATATTCAAACCTTATAACTAGATTTTATGGATTTTTCTTGAATTCATTTACAATTTTTATTTTTAATGCATCAATAAATTCATCTTGGATCAAAAGATATAGCACAAAAATTGATCACTAATTTTCCCTCATTAATTTGAATATTCAAATTCCAACAGTCACTGAATAGATGTTAAACATCGAGCACTTTGACCTCATCTCTTGCTATCTAGTAAATTTTGATAAATGTACTCTATTAATCTTTTTGGATTATCCTAGTCTTTACCTTTCAATTCTCACCATTTATCTTTGATCTAAGCTCCCACGGTTATGCCATTTGGTAGCTCTACATGCCTTCTATGCACATTGACTCTTTGACTTGACCCACACCATCAATCTCTATTTTTATGAACACCCATGAACCATTGATATTCTGTCTAAGCTCTATGGACGTGACACATTTCATTGTCATGTTCATTCTTTGACATATTGACTTTTATGCATGTCACTGGATCACAATCTATGATTTAATGTGCACCATTAGATCTACTGACTAGTTTACCTTAGAATTCAATGAGTTAAACTTGATGGTGTCTAGCCCATCATAATCTGCAAGAGAAATTTTGAAGGTTTATAACTTAAGCTATAAAACACTTCAACAATTCAAATCTTTAGGGTACCTTCTTGGCACTATAGACAACATCACTACGAAAACCTTTGACCTTAGTTGACTTTTTGAGTACCTACATTAAATACAAAAACTTTTAGTTCATTAATATCTGCATGACATGCAGTGATGGTCTAGCTTCTCTTAAGCTATAATATGCCTATTTATCATTCCAAAATATCACATGACACACTATAAATTCATCAAAACATCTATGGATTCCTCAAAACCTCTTCTTTATTCTTACTGATCTACACATATGCCATATATTATTCAAGCTATCAATCTAATTACTTTGTCATTAATTCACTATGAATCATGATCTCTTTGACATCAATGACAACCTAATATCAATGACAATGCTTCAACAATCTCCCCCTTTGTCATTAATGACAAAAAACCCTTAGAATGACTTCATACTCATTTGAACTCCTTCATTTTGATCTTTCTCCCCCTTTGACATTAATGACAAAGGGTCTCTTCCTCAACATGCCAATAATCATTCCTCAACATCATGTGTGCATTTAAATACTATTTAAGATGCTCAAGATACTTACATACTTTTTAACATATGAAATAATTACTCCCTTTTGATATGCACCAATTTGAACTTGGACTTATCTTGGACCTAAAAAACTGATCACAGAGCTTAGCGAGCTCCCCCTAACATCATGCTCCATCTTATATCATCTATTCTTTTACATACATCAATTTGAACTTGGGATTTTCTAATCCTTGGACCTGTCTACCTACAGAACTCACAAGCTCTCTTTGCTCTTGTATGAAGATTCAATACCTTATCAAAACACATGACTTGGTTTGATCAAGTCATCATATCAATCTTCTTTAATTCATAACTATAAAAAACATCTTCACTTTTATCATGACTGAAGCATCTCACATATGCTCCCCATCACATCATGCATAGCTCTTTAAGCTACTCAATATAACTAAGTTAGCTCCCCCTTAACTAAACATATCTTCAAATGATATTCTTGTCCTGCAACATCAACCAAAGCTCAAATGGCATCCACCATGCTTCCTCTTACTTGTCAAGTGTCTCCTTGAAGCATAGAGAGAGACACCCCTTTGCCATAGTGAGGCTAAAAGTCCCAAAACTTAGGAGAATTTAATATCTCCATACTTTCATTTGGATTGTAGTCCTACCTCATCACCAAATTGAATTTGAATGGATCCTTGACTTCATTCTCTCCTTCAAACATGTTAATAAATACAAACAACAAAGAATCTTGACTTTACTTCATGTCTATCATGACAACCAAACCATCTTTAGCCTTTTCCTTGAGCCTGACTTGAACTAAATTTTGATTCTCCTTTTCTATTAGGATAGATGACACATTCTCTTGGCATTCCTAAACCTTCTTCATATTTTATTCCTCTTTTGATTTAGCAGATAGTCCACCTTGATCTTTTAGCTCAACTGAATTAGTTTTCTTAGTCTTCACTTCCTTAGGATTCCATACCAAGGATTGACCTTTCCTGAGCACACTAGGATGTCAATGCACCTTCTTATGACTTGAGAGCCTACTAATATAGGATCTTGAAATATGACCAACTTTATGACAACTAAAATAAATAACATTATTCATACCTTTGGCTTAATGATTATTATGATCTTCCCTTTTATCTTCTATCTTAGAAAACATACCATCTTGTCTCTTAGGTTCATTATGCTCAAGTTTAACTGTCTTAGGTCTCCATACCTAAGTTAATATTTTCCCATGCATTTTGGGGAAAAATATAGTAGTATGCCCCATGTTATGACATTTATAGTAGACTATATTATCCATACCTTTAGCTGATCAGCTGCTCTTTCTTCTATAGTTTTTTGGCTTATGACCAAACCTATGACAAGCATAACAATGACTATTAAAAGCTATTTCATACCTCATAACACTTGGCTTCTTTATGGATATTTTATTATTTATCTTGGTGCTTGCATCATTCTTATCTTAAGCTAACTTCTCTTGCTCTTTCTTAGTCTTGTTTACCTGACAACAAATTGCTCATGCTCATCCTTCAATGAATCTAGCTTGGTATTCAATTGAACACTCTCATCCTCTTTAGTTATCACACTTGAAATTACAACCTTTAATTGAATTTTGAGAACTTGGATAGTCTCCTTATCCCTCTTAGCTTCTTTAGTTAAGTCATCCTTCAATCTGTATGATTGCTCTTCAATAATCTTTATAGAATCAAGATTGGAATTGAACTCATCATTCTCACTTTGCTTTGAACTCAACTTGGCATTTATCTCTTATAACTAAGTTTTTATATTTTTTATGGTCTCTTATCTTCTTTATCCCTTTTGGCCATATCATCTTTCAATCTACATACTTACTCTTTCATAGACTTGACCAGTTCTTGATTCTCCTTTTCCTCTTTCATGGATTTGCCTAAAAAACTCTCCTCAAGAGATATAACTTATACTTTAAGACCTTTGATCATATTTCTCATTTTATAATTCCTCTTCTTTTGCTCCTTCAGTTCACCAAGTGCACTCATGAGCTTAGCTTCTAGATCAAATTCTTCTTCCTTGCTATCATATAAAACTTCTTCATCAAACATGATCTTTTATTTATCATCTTTTGATCTTGAGCTTGCCTTCAAGGATTATAGCTCCTTATTGAGCTTGATGCACTCATCTATAATAGTCTTAAAGTTTGAGGCCATAACATTATTCTAAGCTCTTTCTTGATCAAACTCACTCATCTTATCACTATACTTATAAAACAGTGGCTTGAGCTAATTGCACTTTTTTTCAATTGATTTTAGACACGTATAAGTAACCTCTAATTGAGACTTCAAGTCTTGATTCTCTTTCTTAAATTACTTACCTATATTTTACCTTAGATCACCTGCAAGTGGTTAAACTTGTAATGAAGGTCCTAATCTAATACCAATTGTTAGAGGTACAATCACTAAGAGGGTGGGTGAATTAATGATGATAGATAATCTAATTAAATTCCCAACTCTTAAATATTTAACATACATCAACTTGATCAACCAACATAAATATGAAAGCACATACATCCATAACATACATAAGAACATACATCACATGAACACACCACATATGTGGGAAACTCTCTTAGGGGATAAAACCCACTAAAACCTTAAATATGGATTATAATCCTATAAAATAAGATCCAAAATTAAGACCAACACCAACTAATCAAGGAACACCCACCCCTTAATTTAGTCAAGCACCCACTTGTCTTTTAGCTAGCTCCAACTAGCAATGAAGTTACAACCCCCCTAGTTAACCAAACACCCACTGAGCTACTTGAAACTTAGATCATCTTAAAATTTTTTTACTAATATTCTATTGATGATAATCACCTCTATCTACACTCTTCACCTCTAATCTCTCTCAAGCTGCCTCTAAGGCTAACTTGCTCAAACTGCCTCTTCTAGGTTCATTAGGTCCAATGACATGTGTGTTCTCTTGTATTAACTTAATCAAACAAGCATGACTAATACTCTTCAATCACTATTGGTCCTCAATGATCAGTACCTTCTATTTCAAAGGTTATCTCCTTTTCTTGAATCCTTGTTTTCACAATTGCTTAACTCTACTCGCTCAAGTCTCTAGAAACCATCACCTTTGCTTTGACTCTTTATAGAGTCTTCATGAATATTATCTTCTTGGTTATCCATAAGACTTGAATTAACCCTTAAGAATTATATCATGATAAAACATAGTTCAAATCCATTCTCATATGTTGATCATTACCTCATTATCCCCAAACCACTATTAGGTCTTGTTGAGACCTAAAATAATTAGGCCTTCATACTCACACGTTATATGTAAGACTACTTGGACCACCTTCATACTTTACCAATGCTTATAACACATAAAAAATATTTATAATATCCCATTTATAAATATATCATGGTTCCATTACACTTGGAATACCAACTCAACACTTAAACCTATCAATTAGGTTTCCTTGTTCTTTAGGCTTTCATACACAGAAAACACAATCTCAAACATATGAAGTAAATACTCAAATATTTCACATAGAAATATGATTAGATCACATGGGTGAACCCTTCATGACATATTATATGCCTCCATTTTAGTTATACACTTCAACATAGGCTCTAAGCACTCCAATCAACTTACTCAAAATGACCAATCAGACTAGTCACACACAATCAAAATACATTCAAGCTATTTTGACTCTCCATATTTGATCAAGGGAAAACTATGACAATAAATGTATTTTAATAATACTTATTTTCTTATAAAACATCTAAATTCTCATTTTCTTCTTCAAATCCACTTAGAACACCTTCAACTTACCTCTACAACATGGTCACTCAAACTATCAATGTATTTAATAAACATAGTCAACTTCCAAGCCTTTGTTCACATTGAATATAAATTGGTCAAACCTCCATAATCCACACATATAGTATTCATGGAGTTTATAACACTCTCAAATAGTTATTTCATCTTCAAACATCAAAATACTATCAATATCAACTCATTTATCCTTCTCAAGTCAGTTGCATAACATTGTCAAACACGTAGTCAACTTTGGAGCTAAATATATTTGACTTTACAAACATTCAAACCTTATAAATAGATTTTATGGATGTACCTATAAGTCCTTTAAATTTTTTATTTTTAATGCATCAATAACTTCATCTTGGCTAAAAATATATAGTATAAAAATTGAGCACTAGTTTTCCCTCATTTAATTTAAATATTCAATTCCAACAGTCACTGAGCAAATGTTAAACATCAAGCACTTTGACCTCATCTCATGCTCCTTAGAAACTTTAGAAAAATATGATCCATCAATATCATTATATTATATTCATATTTACCTTGTAACTCTCACCATTGATATTTGATATGAGCTCCCATGATTATGCCATTTGGCAGCTCTTCGTGCCTTTTGTGCATATTGACTCTTTGACTTGACCCATACAATCAATCTCTATCTATATGAACACCCATGAACCATTGATATTATATATAAGATCCATGAATGTGACACATATCACTAGTGCATTCATTCTTTGAAATATTGATTTTTACGTGTACCATTGGATTATAATCTATGATTTAACATACACTGTTAGATCTACTAACTAGTTGACCTCTGACTTCAACGTAGTTAAACTTGATGGTCTCTAGCCCATCATAATTTGTAAGATCAAATTTTAAGGTTTATAACTTGAGCTAGAAAACACTTCAAGAGTCCAAATTTTTAGGGTACCTTCTTGGCACTATAGAAAACATCTCCATGAAAACCTTTAACCTCAGTTGACTTTGTAAGTACTTGCATTAAATACACAAACTTGATGGTCCATTCATATTTTCATCACATGTAGTAATGGTCTGGCTTCTCTTAAGCTAAAATATGCATGTTTCTCTTTCTAAAATATCACATGACACACCAAAACTTCATCAAGACATCTATGGATGCCTCATAGCCTCTTTTTTATCCTTATTGATCTGCACATATACCATATATTCTTCAAGCTATCATTCTGATCACTTTATCATTAATGCACTATGAATCATACTCTCTTTGACATAAATGACAACCTAACATCAATGACAATGATTCAACATTAACTTGTGTGAAATCAAAGGCATTTATATTTATTTTGAAAATGAACTCTAACGTAGGTCTTTCCAAAGCCCCTATGAGTTTGCATTTCTTCACATCATCCGATGTTATGCATTTTATTACCCATTTCATTTCATAGTTTACCAAGTATTGTTCAAGGTCCAAAGATCCATCATATGACATTAAAGGTATAAACATACCTACATGAAGTACCATAGTTGGTAGACTGGTAGTGGTTACTATAGATGTCTAAATATTAGCAATTATGATTGGTGTATGTACACTATTGTTAAGCGATTTCATAGTGTTTAATATGACTATAGGCTGCTTTAATCTACTCTTTTTAGGAGTAACACAAAATCATACTTTTTGTAACTTCTTTATTTCTAATTCCCACTTAGTTTCTACACTAAGCCTTCCAAACTTGTTGGTAAAAGAATCAAACCAACTTGAATCAACTTCTCTCTCTATAATTTTTATATCTTCTATAAATAAAGTGGGATTGGGGGATGCATACCCTTGAAATTAATGATGTTTATTTATAAATTCCTCTTGCTTTAAACTTGAACCTACAATATTACTACTTTTAATTTCAATATTTTCCAAAGAACTTTCCTTCCTGGTTTCAGCTAAAAACCCTCCCTTAGCTATGATCTACCTCTAATTCCTAACTGATCTACCTCAACATCACTGCTTCTAGCATCATATTTCTCATTGGTCCCTTTATCATATTTTGCATATCTTTCTCTTTCAATAGTTTCCATATCTTATCTTACCAACCTCTCTTCTCTAGCATATTTTCCTTGTATGTCTCTAGCTTTAACAATTTATTCTCTACTCCTAGTCCTACTAGTAGTTACTTTTGGGTCATTTGTATTATTACACCTTATTTGCTATCATTGTTCCCTTTTGAGTCCCATAATTTTCTTCTCTCTAAGTATTTTCACCTTCCATTTTGTGGGATCAGGTTCAAGTTCCTTTTACTCAGCTCTACATCATCCACTTTTTATTGCACGTACCCATATAGTGCCTAAAGTGACTACTCCATGTTGGTTGGAGTAATCATCGAGGCCTTTTCCACAACCAACATCTTGATCAATAAAGGTAGTCACTGAAAAAATTTCCCTCTAATTCTTTGGACAAATTGATCTTGTGTAGTCTCAAAAGCTCTATATAATTGTACTACAAACTCTATGATATAACCATTGATTTTAGTCTTCATCCAGTAATATACTTCTTGAGACAAATTGATATCTAAGTTGTAAAGTCTTTCTAGTTTTTCCTCAGTCTAAATTATAAATCTTTTTCTCCTCAGACTAAAGAAATATTATTCTAATCTAGCTATCTATGTAGCTAATAATCTAGGCAATTCAGACCAAAAAAATTCATAGATTTTGACATAGAGGTGTTCTTGGATAACCTCCTCTAGATTTTTTATAACTCTCCATGCTCATTCCTCTATAAATTTCTTGATTCTCTCATCTAGTCATATTTCTCTATCTCTCTATCCTAGCAACCATCTCAACATATTTCATCTAAATAAGTTCCATGCTCACTACACCATTATTAGTAGAGGTTCCTGGAATTACTCCAAAACATGCTAATTATAGAGATAAATTACACAATAGAGAGTAATAACATGTGTATAAGAGATGACAATATTATAATCCATGTACGATGTACAAGAATAAATGAAATAATAAGATGAATTAAATTCAAACATAAGTTGAACCATAACTAATATCATATTAGATAACAGATTGAATCAAAATAGAGTAATCACTATGTATAAACCATACATAAAAGAAAATAAGAAAAACCATAAAAAATTATTAGATTAATCTCTATAAACACATCGAACTAGATTCTACTACCTCAAAGTGTTATTTATATTCTTTTACAATCTTATTATCTCTTCAGATTCTAGCCTTTTGAGATTTAAAGGAAAGACTCTTTGCATTATTTTTTTAATTTATTAGGCTTAAAAAGTTGAATACATACAAACATTATACAAAATACAAAATCATACACTTTGCACATGTGTTAATCTCATATAAATCATGGTTTTACCAAGATCCATTCTTTGTCCAACATATAATATGTAAAAATCTCTAAGCCTAATCATTATCCTTCACTGATAGTTTTGGACCTATACATGTTTTATAGCTTCTTGGACACTTATGTATCAAACAAACACTTGCATCAATACAAGTGTCCACTTTTCCTACAAGTGTTCAGTGCCCAAATGTCATCTAATTTGAAAATGAAATGTATCCTAAAGGTTGGCCTAAGTGATTTAATATGAGATATTTCCAAAAGGGATTGGTAGATATACAAAATCAATGTTCATTCATTCCTCACTTAATAAACATCAAGAACTCATAAGGAAACATACCAAGAAGAACTTAATCAAACATTAAAGTGAGCAAACCTACCCTATGCATCCCTATTTCTATATTAGTCATAGGAATAGTATTCCCATAGGTTTGAAATATTTACAGTGTAGTTCATGAGCCACATTTACCAAGCTACAAGCTAGGTCACTACATGTCTTTTCTTATCACACATTACATATTTATGCATACACAAGCTAACACATAGGGGAGACTACATAAGTATAAAGCCCTCTTCAGAGTATTAGCTATGTATTTAATGCCTATTTATAGAGAGGTCCTTGGTGTAGCTTGACACCATGAGCCCATTAACCCATTTTCTCATAGTCACTCCAAGGGTAAAGAAGCTAGGGTTTGATCATTTGAAAAAGAATTATAGCCTATGCACACAATCTAAATTCATCAAAATAAAGGAAAAAAAAACCTAGAAGACTCAAGTTGGTCACATCTAGATCATGTTAATATTCTATAAAAGACACCTGCATTAAAGTTAGACACCTACATTGACACAACTATCCAAATCTGATGCAAGCATATGACGCCACATAAATAATATTCCCAAAATATAATGATTATTATAGGATCATCTTTGAGTCCACTTTTGACCTATTCTAGATTAGACCTGCATGAACATAGTAAATGAACTAAGTATCATTTATTTCCTATTCATTACATTATAATTCATAGATGCAATTTACTATTTTTAGCAATCTCAGTTGTATAAATTTAATATATTATTTATCTATATTTTATATTTAATTTGAATAATCATTAGGTTAATTCACCATCCTTGTGTAAAAGGTAATCTAATACCTCTTAATCATAGATATACCCACACATATATTAATTCAGGGTTAAACATCTATATGAGCAAGGAAAGCCTTACCTTAGAGAACTTTTGCTGATTTTTAAATTTGGAAAATTAGAAGTGGAGAGGAATAGAAAGAAGAGGAGGATATTATAGAAATAAGTTAGATAAGGAGGAACATAGCCATTGCCTAAGGCTTGTAGGTGGTGTTCTTGAGTGTATCCAAGAAGGAACCAAAGTAAGCTTCCTTATCCCAATTGCTTTTATTATATATATGTTTTTTTAATCTAGGTTACAAGGGGGATTTTTTTGAGATAGGGTCCCCAAACCCTAGGATAAGGTCAAGTACAAAATAAATAATAGGCTAACCAAGCCATGAAAATAAACAAGGACTAACATAGTCTAAAAACATCTAAAAAAACCCTGATATAGCCACAAAAAAACATAAACATTAATCTAACTCTAAGATTCTACATACATCTTCTCAGCATGCCTTAATATTCTTGAGATTCATATCAATCTACATCAAGTTTTCATGATCTACAGTATATTGAGAACCACTACTCTATCCCTTTACTTGTATAATTAGGTTTAAATAATTCTTTAGATGTGCCCAAACGTTTTAAACATTTTAGATACCTTCATATATTGTAGCCTTACTGCAATTAACTAGAAAACAAATATTATTACATAGGTTTTCATTAGCATGTTTCAAAATATCCACTCTAAAATTCAGACCCTAAATCTGGTTATCTTCTTCTCTAGCTACCAAAGTTTGTATCATTTTTGCATTTTCCTACTGAAGTGCATTCACCTTTCCCTTCAGCTCTGTAAACTCATGTATAAACCACCTTATAATGGATTTTTGTAGGTCAAGTTCATCCATAATTATATCTACACTCTCCTTGCCTTTGAGTGAAGAAACCAAGTTATTGAAGGCCACATTTTGATCCTTTTGGTTTAGGAAAGTCTCCCCTTTCTCCAAAAAGGTTTATGTTGTCTCCCCAATCCCATTCTACTTCTCTACTATAATCTATTCCTATTCATGCTTAATAACCTGCTCAACATCTTTCCTAAACTCTTCTGTCTTCATACTATCCTTTTCCACATCAATGATCTCTTCACCCTTTTTGTTATGCAACTCCTATATGCATTTGTTCCTTTGTTTCCCCTATTTTTGTTTGATAGGTCTTGGAGTTTTTGATGCTCTTTTGATCCTTTTTTTAATGTTATCTTGGTCTTTTTTATTCTTTTCAATCTTCTTAACATTAACATTCTCAACAAAGTTTTTCTTACTCCTTGAGTCCCTGCTCAAGCTCCTTGGATACTTGATCCATACTTTTTTAATCTTACTAATATCTATAGGCCCCTCCTCAAGATTATCTTTTTGGGTTTGAGAGAAATCATGCATAATTTGTTTCATGCCTTTAAATTACTTAAAAATAAAGTAAATTACTCCCTCATGCCTAGGGGTGGAGTAATTTCCATGCTTGAATTTTATAATAGACCCCTCCATATATTTGAGGATAAATAAAAGGAGACTAAAAGGCACTCCATGTCTAAAATATTTTAACATGATAAACAAAGACCATCTAACCACATTATATATACCTTTTAAATTAATGCATTGAATTAAATGAAAAGATACCTCTGTGAATAGCCTGGATAAGGATTCCCTATTGAATCCATTGTGTAACTATTCCAATTACTTATCTTCCTGTAAAAAAGCCTCTTTGTTAGGTTTGAAATCTCTCAAAGTATAATAAATCTTAGTCTCCTTAATTATCATACCAGTCACATGGGAGATAAGTTACTTCATAATGTCTAAAGTGACTCCATTGATGGTCATTGATCTATCCTCTCAAGCCTTTATGAATAGGATAAAAAATGTGTATCAAAACCTTGATTTTTTTCCATAAAGCCCATGAATCCACTGACCTACAAGGCAGACCAAACTCTTTCATTTTTATTAAATTTTGGTTGAATTTTTGGTTCAATTTTGTTTGGCAAACCCATTTTATTTCTCTCACCTTCACTCTAGTTAACACTACTGTCGATATTCTTCTAGATGAACCAGAAAGAGATATAGTTGCTCATTATGTTTTGTCCATCTATGAGATGTTTTGTCTCTTCTAGATGTTTCTCTTTTGGACCCATAATATTTACATTAAAACACATGAGTCCTTGACTCATCTTAGGAACAAACAAGTCACCTCTAGTCATTCAAGGGTACACCCACATGCATATGATTATTAACATTATTATTTCCTTCATTATTAACTTTTAAAAATGAATTCCTAGGGAGGTCTTCATGTCCTATCTAAAATTTAAAACCCACATTACCAGTTCCCCTATTTTTAAACTAGTCAATAATCCCATTCCCTTCTCTATAGGTATGCTGGATGCTCACCTACTAGAATGAGTTCAAAATGCCTTTAGCTTCACCAATGACATGCTTGATAGATCAACTTGTATATTTTTTATCAGATAAAAAATTCACAATATTCAGAGAATCTCCTTCCACCAAAATATTTTAAACATTTATTATTTTGCTAATTTGATCCCCCATAATGAAGCCAGAGCTTTTGCCCAATGATTCAACCTCATCCCCATATCTCCCGCATAAGCAATAATCAAATTGCCCTCACGATCCTTGATAATTCCACCTCCTTCCACTGCCCCTAGATTTCCTTTTGAAGCTCCATCAAAATTGAGATTCATCCATCCCTCGAGAATAGGTTTCCACTTAATTCTTTTCCTAAATTCATCTTTAGGGTATGGTTTCCCTAAATCTAAAGAGTCTATTATGAATTTAAAGCTAGTATTTGTTCAAAAAGGAAAAGTTTTTTTACCTTTTTAAAATTTGAATAGACCTATAATTTTATTTGATGTAATTAAAGATTCTTTCAGATATTACCTTGTTATTACAACTATTACCCCTAAAAATTCTATTATTCATTACTCCTCAAGTACCCCATATAATGTGAGGCAGAGTCAGGTTCCATATCTTCTTGAGATGAGTATTCTGGAAAGGACATCTCTAAGACTACCAAACTTCAATTAGTGAAAATTATATATGTTAATATTGTAATTCTCCTTTCCTATAGATACCCATATTTGGTACATGATTATTTTATACTATCTTTTTTATTAATTTCAGATAAATAACCATTTTTTAGAAGATTGAGTACATAGTTGCATGATGTTGCATGGGCCCTTTGGGCTCCACAGCCTTTCATTGTTTTGTCTTGTATTTTGTTACTCTCTAATTACTATAGTATACTTTGACCATCTTATGATGGGGATACCAAAGTCTCTAATGTCCATTATGTGTTTTGAGCTCTCAAACACAATCGTTCACCTTAGGACACTTGTGTTGACACAAGGGTCCAAGGGTAATTAGAAGTGTCATGGCTTATCCTTTTCTCTATTTTCACTATTTTACATTGTGACTATTTATGAGAGTGCATTTGTTTGTTCTATTATCAATTTTCATGCACCACAAGGTCTTAATTTGAATTCAAAAGGTTTCTTATATATATAATACTAGGGCATAATTTCAAATTACCAAGTAAGCCTATCAATTAGCATATACATTGTTCATTAAAAATATATTGATTACATTTTATACTAAATTTCATATTACTAAAATCTAAAGTATTACAAAAGGTAAAATTGCACTTACAATGCTTGAATGAACAGTTGCAATAGGAAAAATATCATATAGTTGCACAATCACCATTACACACCCCCCACCCTTAGAAAGAGAACTATATGTGAGTTTGATTACCTCCTCAAACTATATGGCCATGTATGCAACACTTAGCAATAACATATTTGCTATGGTTAACTCAACTCAAGTGCTAACCTCTTTTTATTGAGTCACACGTGGTCAAAGATAAAGAAGATAGGGTTTTGATTATTGATAATATTATGTAAGTGATCCAATCATTATCTATAGGTAAAATAAGAATATAGGTCTAAACACATCTTCAATAAAATACATAGTCATTTACAGTACATATTCAAAGTTAGACAAAATTAAATTAGGATACTCGAGTCGATGCAAGTGTCCCAAGGTTGATGTAAGTGTTCAGGTAAGAAAAATAATTAGAAGCTAGAATGAACATAAAATAAATTTGGATTTTAGCACTGAGAAAAACTTGAATCATCCTAATAACCCACAATAATGTGGTAAATAAGATACACTCTTTATAACCCTTGGTTGTATAGTTGTTATTCTATTTATTGCACATGATTGGATATGTTAATTTCTAATAAATTGTCATTTATTACCTAGATCTGAATCTTACATTATTGTACTCAAACATTTTATTTATATAGTTCATTCATGTGAAATACCCATTTAAACATTCTGGTAAACCCAAGCTTTGAGTTTAAATGAACCAAACCCTAGTATGTTTTAGGGTTTCTTCATTCTACAATTTCTTTCATATTTTTATATTTATTTTTTCTTGCATGGGCATAGTGTAAGTGATGTTTATTCTTTTTGTTGGCTTAGGCCCTGTATTTTTTCTCTTGGGTGTGTTTAGGTTTACAAACTTTAAAATTTATACTGATATTTGAAACCCTAAGAAGCCTCATCCTTTAGATATTTTGATTAATATTTTTTGTGATCCATATATTGTTTATAAGGATCTTATGGCTAGATAAAAGTGTAATACTAATTCTTCCTTTCTAGTACTTCCTTACAATTATAATAATGAAAATACCAATAGTGAAAATGCAAATATTGATGAATATGATGAAACTAATAACATGTTTTCTTATTCTCCTTATGATTATGATTATGATTCCACGTATTTCCATGAAGAGCCAAGCTCTCCTATTTCTCCTACATTATGTATCTAAGAATATAATGATAAGGTGCTTAACAAAACCTCATGTGTACCATTAGTTAGTGTTTTGAATAACATTCAATGTTATAAAATGAAAATGCATGATAATATTATTCCAAATGTTGAAAATAATAATATTTCATGCATAGAGCATTCTAAAAATGTGTAAATAGTTGAATGTACATCTTATTTGTTCAATGATGAACTTGTTAAAAAGAATGAATGTTTAACTTCTTTGAAAAATATTGAAAATGTTAATAAAATCAAGATTTTTATTCCTTATTTAGTTCATTCAAATACAAATAGTGAGAATACTTCTCTATCTCTAGATCTCAATGATACAAGTTCATGTACTACTTCTCTCCCTATCCTTTTAATTTGGAAATATTGAAATGATAATGATATTCAAAATAGTGTAGATGCATGTTCTTATACCATTATTGCAATTCAAGATTAAAAAAAAAAAATCTTTTCCAAAGGTTTCCTAATGAAATAATTTCTTAAACCAAGTAGCAATAATGAAACTCAAGATTCAAATGCTAGTTATTCTAATGTTCTTTTCTCATATGGTCATAATGTATCAAGATTAGAAAGTGATATTTAATAATTTATCCCTTTCTCTTTTGAATTCAAAAATGAAAGTGAAAATTGTATTTTTCCTTCCTATGATGATACTTCAAGCAAAATAGAGAATATTCCTCCTCCTCCGTCTTTTAAAATTTTTGCTTAGAAGCATGTCCAATTCTAGATGAAAATAATGAAAATACACCTTATATCTCCATTGCATGTAATGAAAATTCAAGTATTCAAGCTCTTTCAAATGATATTTGTATCAAACTTCATGACATCCAAAATGATATAATGACCTCTCTTGAATCATTGTGTAAAATGGATTCTCCTTTACCCAATACTTTTTAAACATGTCATAATCCTAACTTAGAATGCAATGATAGTTGTGAAGAGGCCATCATTCATATGTTTCATATGGATGGTAAATTACAACCTATGAGTGCATATTCGAACTCTCTAAAATTTTCTCCTAGTGACATAATATATATGATGACTACTATAAAGGATCTTAAAAAAAATGATAATTCTTAAATTATTAGTATTTTCACATGATGATACTCTTAATGATAATAATGTAGAAGATTAACCCATTACACAAGATGTTTTTGAACATTATTATCCTATCAATTTTGTTATGCCTATGTTACCTTCATTTGATGTTAAATGAGACCCTATAAATCACTTGAAATAATATGTACACTCCTTTGACCATTGGGCTAAATATGAATGCTTATTATTAAAATCCTTCTATTTAAGTTTAACATAAGAAACTAATAATTGGTTCTTTAGGCTTATAAATGGGTCCTTACCAACTTTTAAGAAACTTGAAGACATATTTTAAATGATTTACATAGGCATAAATTATATAAGTTACCATTGAAATAGTTATAAGGCTTAACACAAAAAAATGATGAGTCTGTTCAAGATTATGCTATCAAACTTAAGGATGTCTTGTATTCCTTGAACTATGCACCCTTAGATTTGGAATTGCAATTTATATTTAGTAGGTGCCTTCTTTCTCCATTAAAATAAAGAGCATTTCACAAGCCCTTTACTTCATTTGATAACTTATACATGGATGTGATTAAATATGCATGTGCACTAACAAATACCAACACCAAATCATCTTCATCTTCACTTAAATGTAAAAATTTTATAATCAATTCCTAAAATCAAAGAAAAAAATAAAAAGGTTCACGAGCCACCTCAAATAGTTTCTTGAAAATCAATAGTTCATACTAAGGAACAAAATTTAAAGGTTTTACATAGAGGAAATGAATCCAAATACATAATACCTCTTATAGTAAAAACATATACCTTTTCTAAGAGCCAACCACTTCAGTTTGATTGGTTCAAAGATCAACTACATGATATACTGCATACAATATTGGATATATGGTTGATTACCCTTCCTCCAAATTACTAACACCCACCACACATATTTTAAAAGGTGAAAGGACAACCCTTTTGGACTTACCATGGTATTAATGGTCATTGAAACAATGATTATTTTGTTTTAAGATAAAATATTACAAAACTCACAGATAGAGGAGTTATCACATTTCAGAAAGAGCCAACAAGGTCTCATTCTACCACTTCTTCTAGAGGTCAATCTAAGAGGGTTGAGACATCCCATATCACTCCTAATAAGGAACATATGGTAAATAGACTCTTAAGAAAATAAACCACTAAAATAATTAATTCTCCTAGTGCACCCTCTGCAACAATCGATCTCTCCCACACCGATCCTACCAAGGAACCATTGGTTGATCGAGTTTTTGCTAGATGTGTACTGGGGGAAGGCATACAACTATATGTTACAAAATCCAATCATATTTTGATGCCTATGTTTCTTACACAACAATAATGGATAACTAAACCAAGTTTAAAATCTATAGATGAAATAGATACACATGATATTTCCAGATATGCATAAGATATTATGTTAGAATAGAAATTAAAAGCATAGTTTCCACATGATCATTATAGTTAAACATTTCTATTCCTAACTAGATTGCATTTTGTATGATAATTACCTCACTTATCACTAAATCAAATCAAATGAATCATTACCAATATGTTACCACATACATAAATATCATATTTCAAATATTTTACATGTATGAAATGTAAAAGCATTTCAAACAATAAAGATAAATTCTAATCCATTACATTAAACTATCAAGAATGATATCATTATATATATAAAAGTAACCTAATTTTTATACAATGAAATCAATCATATGTAAGGGACATATCTCCATTAGTATAATATTCATCATCACTATCTAGCTCCATCGCCCTCACATCTCTTAATGTGGAGGTTTTGATATCTTGCTTAGGGACACTAAATCGAGACCGATCTCATAGTCTCTCCTTTAGGGCTCCTAGATGATGTAATTTATGATCATGATGATGATGAATAACATCATATAAATCTACTAACATTGCATCAACTCTGTAAAAATCCTTTACGGAATTGACCACCTATCAAGGTCTGCACGTAGCTCATCTCACTTAGTAACCATCATGTGGTATATTGCCACCACCCTAGCCATAAGATCAAAAATCAGTGCATGGGCACCTATAATGTCAACCAATCTCTCCAAAAACTCCTCACCAAAAATATCCATGAGCACACTACATGTCAAGGCCCACATAACATGATATACCATCATAGACCACTCTTGATTACATACAATTAATGCAAATAAGTGAAAATTAAATATATTTATCAAATATAATATGCTAAATATCTATTTAACCTTAATTTTGGATGTGTATCCTACTTGGTTGGATAGGGTTAAGAATATAAAATTATAATGCACAAGGGTGATAATCAAATCTATAATAAGTAAATAAAATGCTAAACTTAGATACAACATATAATGAGTTTATTAATCTGAGACAAGTTAAAAATATAAATTACAATATGTTAGATATGGAAAAGACAAAGAAGTAATATACTTAGTTAGTTATGATGCTAACATAATTTTGGATCTGGAATAAGTAGGAATTAGACTAGAAGAGGATTATGGAACAGTCACCAAATTTTGGATTGAGTGCCTCTAGAGTCATAGACACTAGTGTCTTCTTTGGATATTAGCATTGATGTTACCGTATGAACTAGATAGAGGTTTCCTATAAAAAATACCTATTAGAAAAGTATGCAACCACTTTGATGCTTCTAGGTTTGTATTTGACTTGACTATGGTGCATTCAAATTTGGGTCATGGATTTTCGCTCGTGAATTAGTAAAAACCCTAGTTCTTCATCTTCATAGTAACCTTTGGAAAAATGGGTTAGTGGAATCATGATGTTAAGCTAACCCTAAATAACCCTTTGTCAATGGGTTCTACCTACATAGCCACTACTATGAAGAGGGCCTTAGACATATGTAGTTCTCCCTTGATGTGTTTGATTGTGTGTGTATAAGGGCACAATATGTGAAAAGTAAGTACAATAGTGACCTAGCTTGTAAATTGGAACATCGCGCTCTTGGGTTACTCCTCAATAATTCATACCTATAGATGTGCAATCCTTATAACTAATATGGAAATATGAATTAATAGGGAAGCTTTGATTAATTAAATTATCTTTGAATGCTCTTTAGTATGAATGTTATGTGAGGAATGAATGAGGAGTGATTATGAATATATACCACTCATATCAAAAAATATATCGCATTAAAGCACTTAGACCGACCATTAGGATACATTTAATTTTCAAATTAGATGACTTTGGGGTACTAGACACCTATGTTAGGGTATGATATTAATGTCAATGCAAGGTTCTAAGATTGATGCTTGTGTCTTGACAATTAGAAAATAGGTACAGGCTCAAAACTTGTAAGGGTATAAGATAAACATATTTTAAACATTCTGGGCAAGATAGAAGGTCTGGGTCATCAACATAAGATTGGTTAAACCAAAATATAGGCCAATGGGCATAAGATAGAGCATATGCAAGAATGTAAAAAGAGGGAAAGGTACATAATTAAGAGGAACAACCAATGTCTGAGTTTTCCAAGTGTAAATGATTGAGGTCCCATATAATTCATAAATATATTCTACATTTCCCCCTCTTTAATCTAGTAATGAAATTATTGCTTTAAAGGAGAAAAAATGCATACCCAAGTGTGTATAACACACCTTGAATTTTCATGAACCCAACTTGAGTGCTTTTTTGGTGACTGATCTATAAGAAAGAACATGTTACAATATATAATCAATGAACATAATCTAAAATTGAAAGAGTGAGGTTTAAAAGTACACATGTGTATCGATGTAACCACCTTACCTTTTGGCAAGTTAATTTTAAAAGACGTATCATTGTAAAACTCTAAAATTGAGATTATGAAATACTTATAAATCTAGAAAGTGTAATAAAAAGATGGATATAGAGAGATTGTAAAACACATGCCCACAACCTTGGAGAAAAGGTGAGTTTCCAATTGATAGTTGAGATTATCTCAATTATACAACCCAACCATACTTATAACCTAGTGAGCATGAGTGAATAAAGTTAACCTATACTATATATTTGGTGAGGTTGGATGATGTAATCAAGTCCAACCTATAAAATTCACAATATTTATTGATTTAATCACCTCAACCATACCAAAAATGAACCAACTACTATAGTAGATTGGCTCAATACAGTCCACAATAGTCTAACTTGGTGGGTGATGACAATCCATAGAAGATTTTAAAAATTTGAAACTAATTTGGATTTTTCAATATTAGACACACATTGCATAACATATGTACCTTAAATATGTCTCATGCCAAAATTATGTATAATAATGGTACCAATGTATATAATTATACCACAACTGTGAATCTAAATTATATAAATGTGCTTTTGCCAATTTGGAATTTTGAACATGTGGGTAGCATGTTACCATAACATACCCCCACTATAGATGGAGAGATATGAAAAATAAAATAAGTTCCAATGTGGAGGACATGTTTTCAAAGCATTTCCCCACTAAATTTGGGTGTGCCAAATACTAAATAAGTGTGTAGATCATGCTTCTAAAACATGCCCCCACTGAATTTGAAAACTATGCCAAATGTGGAGAACATGCCTCTATGACATGCCCACATTTAATATTCCCCCCCCTGCCCTTGAGGTGAGGGAAGATAGGAACTAGTAGTTATCTCACCTCAAAAGGAGAAGACAATTGAATAATCTATGAATGGAACCATGTAGCATATAGAAGAGCATGTCTAGGTAAATGTAGCATTGAAACAAATATAACAATATGATCATATGAAGGCCTATGATGCATGATAAAGATCATGGAAACATCTAGATAAAAATAGGACAAATTCAACAAGTGAAGAATCATACACACAATATCACTCAAAAGTAAGTCAACATACAATGGTCCTAAGAGACCACAAACAAGGGGCATATTTAAATACCACAACAAGGGGCATATTCAAATACCACACAATCAAAGAAACATGACTTAGTCAAATATCCACAAAAGCAATACTGACATATTAAAATGTCCATATAACGATTAATGACATACATAAATGTCAAAGAAAGAAAACAAAGACATGGGGGCCATAAACAAAGGAGCATATTCAAATGTTCAAACAAAAAAGACAATAACAAGGCATGACACTCAAGGAAGTTCATAAAGGAAATCATAAACAACCATCATAAACATATCATAGTAGCCCATGGATCAAATGTGCTAGTAAAAAATGTCAAGTGCATAACATATAAAGTACCCTATGAAATATATAATCATGGATAAAGGCATGTGTAAGTACATATAATTTAAAACATGATAATGAAAGATAATCATCAAACCATATAACCCATAAGTATCAAGATCAAAGAAGTGGATGCCCCCAATGTACACATGACATGAGTAGAGGGAAAACCCAACATCCAAAATAGGAATAGATCATGTACCTGTGTTTGCTTGTATCACACTCAAATATAATCATGACACATATATATGTAGAAGTAATTGATATGCCATCCATCAACATGGAACTAACAAATAGATGCCAAGGAGCTAATAGAACATGTTTTATGATGAAAATATTTTTGGAGTTTTGAAGGTTTTTGTTTTTTTTTGGAAAAAGTGCTACTAGAAACCAATGTACTCATCAAGGGGATGCCCCTGTGAAGGTTTTGTATCATGTTTATCATAATCATATTTTTAATAATTAATATTTTAAGATCATACAAATCTATAATATCATTAGGATCATAATTATTTATGTAATCATATAACTAGCTAGGTTACTCTTGAACTTTTGATATACCATTTTGAGTGTCTGTATATGAATAAGGAACTATACCATACTATGGTGGTGCCTTTTTTGATATGCCATTATTTGTATATATATACACATCAGATGTAGATACCTTATAGACATCTTGAGTTATATGGATTTCTTTGGTTATATTTGTGGTTGGTTTTGAAACTATTGGTAATGGATTCAACTAATATGTATCAGGTCTTGTAGATATAAATAAATTATGCAAAAAATTATCGAGTGGATTAGAATATGCTTTGCTGAAATTTTCATCTAGAGAGTGTTTACCCTTTATATGAGTAGAAGAGTTTTGACATGAGTAAGGGCTTGTAGTTTCCCCCTTTGTACCCACATTTGAGACTTTATGTTTTTCAAGTGTATATTTTATTGATCAAACTATGACTTTTGGATCTTTTATTTCTCTAATTGTTCGTTTTGGATATTTTCTTGCTCTAATTTTTAAATTTTCAAGTGTTTTTATTTTGAATTATCCTTTGGTACCCATATTTATTATTTTGGCACTTTTGATTTAGGAGAGATACTTAGAATGTGAGTGGTTTTCTTAGCTGATATATTAATGATAGGATCACCACTATGTTTATGAATTTATACTTAGTTATTCAATGAAAAATAATGATTTATATGATGCCCATGCATTTTATGATATGCACAGTAGTGTTTAGATCTATGCATATGATGCATAGGAGGTAATTGGATCACTTTGTTTCAAATCATTTATCTTAGGATTTCACTTGATCTCTTAATAACCATTGGTATAATATTTGGATCACTTGTTTTAAAAGTGTTTTATTGTAACTTTGAATTTGGATAAGAAACCTTGTTTGGCACAATATTGCTAGAGAAGGATGTGAACACATGATTAACACTAGCACATGTGGTATTTTGCATGTATGTAATTTGATTTTTTATAACTCTTTTATTAATTTGATCATAATAGTGATTTGATATCTTAGGGATTCACAAGCACGAAACCTAGGTACCTTATATTGAACATGCATATATGCACCACCTACCTTACCCCTTGAAGGAGTGATAACATGGACCTAGTTAGAGGGATGGTAGATATCACCATCCTTAGGGTTAGGAGGAGGAAGAAGCCCATTTGTATCCATTTTAAACATTTTAAAAAATGAGATGAAAATAGGATAAGAAATACATACAAATGTTAAGGAGAAATCAACAATGATACAATACGGATTATAAATGAAAAAGATCATAAAACCCTATTTGACCTAGGGTTTGAATTGTAAAGATTGGGTTCACCAAATGTTTAACCTTAATTTTAGATGTGGATCCTACTTGGGTAGAGAGGGTTAAGAATAGAGAAATGAAAATGCACAAGGGTGATAATCAAATCTATAGTAGAATAATTAAATCATAAACTTTAATATAACATATAATTAATTTATTAAATTGAGATAAGTTAAAAATAGAAAGTAAAAATTGATAGATAAGGTAATGATAGAGAAATAATGTACTTAGTTGGTTCTGATTCTAACATAGTTCTGGATTTGGAACAAGTAGGAAGTAGATTGGAAGAGGATTCTAGAATAGTCACCGAATTATAGATTGAGTGCCTCTAGAGTTGTAGACACTAGTGTCAGCCTTGGACATTAGTGCCAATGCTACTATTTGAACTAGACATAAGTGTCTTATATAAAATACCTACTATGAAAGGATGTGACCACCTATATGTTTTTGGGTTTTTTTTTGCCTTCACTTTGGTGCATTCAGATCTAGGTCATGGAATTTTACTCCTCATGAAATGGGAAAAAACCTAGTTATTCATCTTCATAATAACCTTGGGAAAAATGAGTTAGTGGGCTATGGTGTTGATCTAACCCCAAAGACATCTCTATCAATGGGTATTGCTTACATAGCCACTACTCTAAAAAGGGACTCAGACTGAGTTAGTTCTCCCTTAATGTGTTAGCTTGTGTATGTATAAGGATGAAATATGTGAAAATTAAGTATAAAAATGACTTATCTTGTAACTTAAAAACTTGAGATCTTGGGATATTCCTTCAGTACTTCATACCTATAGATTTGTAATCCCTATGATTGATATGGAGATAGGAATACATCGGGTAGCTTTGCTCAATTGAATGCTCTTTGGTATGAATGCAAGGTGAATAATGAATGAGGAGTGATTATGAATATATACCACTCCTATTATTAAATATCTCACATTAAAGCACTTATGATGACTATTAGGATATGTTTTATTTAAAAATTAGATGACTTTAGGGCACCGGACACCTATGTTAGGGTAGGATATTAGTGCCAATGCATAGGTCTATGACTGACACTTATATCCTACCAGTTAAAAAATAGGTACATGCTAAGAAATTATAGGGACATAAGATAAGTATATTTTAAGCATTTTTGGGAAATATATAAGGTCTGGGTCATCAACATAAGACTGGTTAAATGAAGAGATAGGCTAAGAGGTACAAGATATAGTAGATGCATGACTTATGAAAGTGAGAAAGGTCTATAACTAAGAGGAACAACCAAGGTCTAAGTTTGCCAAGTATACAAGACCAAGGTGATATATAATTCATAAATATCATCTACAATATCCTACAAGTAAAGCAAATACAATAGTTATACTTACATGTGGATTTAACTACTACCTCATCTAAAGGTTGCAAAACTGTAGGAGTTCTCACACCTCTACCTCCTCCATCTTCACCATGTGCTAAAAATATTGCAATAGGGGGTAAATATAATAGGGAATAATAATGGCCAAAGCACACTAGACTACCACTATGTATATGCATATGTGCATCCAACATCATTGTTAACAACTAATGGAATAACATGATCCATTTCCCTAGCTGGTAACAATGTTATATCTATGACTGTAGGGATTGGCTTATCATTTGATTTATGGCTAGATATAATTATTATATGCCATGGATAGTGATCATAAGGGACTCCTTACTAAATTCTAAATTATTTTATCACTTAATTATAATATAATTTCTCAAAAACCACATGAAGCTTATAAACCAACCACATGCTAACATAAAATTAACCTAACTCCTAAGCATTCTCAAGACACCCAACAAAAGATTCTATACAACCACCAAATAATCTATGTAGGGGTCAAATGATCAAGTATCATGCAATAATACATAGTTGACTATAATCTCCCCCAAGGTAATACCAATCAAACATCAAAAACTTGTGTATGGGCCCATTTAGACAAGGGTTCACAAATGGGTTGTATAAGTAAAATGTGCTCATATGTCCATATATGCAAAAGTGTGGTTACATGAAATCTATGATCATGTGTCTCTAAGTATAATCGATATGATTATTTATATAAGTGGACCACCATGATGTGCCCCCAAGAATACTGGTACCCCACTCCTTAATGTTCTGCATAATGGGATACATGCAATAAGATATAGCAACCCCACTACCATTAATATCTACAAAAGATGCTAAAAAATAAAAATGAACTTATGAAGATAAATCATGCCAAAAGGCTCACCCTCTTCTACTCGATGATGTTTAAAATATATGTGTGGTCGTTACATATATCTAATACTACCATCACCAAACACCTATGAACTTTCCCCTATAATCAACAAGCATAATATCTAACACACATAATCTAATGTAACAATAATCACCCATATTGGGAGCTAAAAATTATAAGTATCAACATTTCACCTCTCAACTAATGTTGTCGTAAGATGAACATCATATTATGCATGCCCCAATTAGCCAATATTCCTTAGCTTGACTTGCTCAATAATCACCCAATCTACATCTTCCAATCCCAACTATAACAAGGTAGTTAAGTGCCTTCCATTCCTAAACTTGTCAATATGAACATCTTTCTACAAAAATAAACAAGTAAAAACACACACTAGTCATAAATTAAATCTAATATTATCGAAAAAAATTCCAAATTTTACAAATAACAGTCAAACATTAGTGAATGCTATCATCTATTTTGGATGGTAGTATAGGACATTACTATTTAAAAATGGGAAACACTGATGGTAGTGTCCATCAAGATTTTCAATGCCAAAAAATGGGCTAAAATGTTGATAAAATTCAAAAACATGAAAATGTTTAATTTTTTTCCCTTACCACTTCCTCAAGGTTTTGCCCTCCCAAGGTGGACCGAATTAGTTTAAATCACAATAGATGAACAAATTTTTCATGATTCATCTTCAAAATCACTCTAGAGCAAGAAAATATCAAAAGATAGAATTTAAAATGATTTTTCTTTTGAAATTTATATATGCGGTCATTAACTTTGAACCATCACATGCTTGTGAACTTTGAATGATGATATATGGAACACAGTGTATCCAAATTGAAACCATGAGTTATGTTGAGATCCATACAAGAAGCATTTTTGAATCATAACAATTTCATGAGAACTTCTTACAAATTTAAAAACATATAATTCTTCTCCAATTCACACCAAGATTCAAAATGTGTGCAAAATGTAATATTGTTTATAAAATATACCATGTTACCAATTATAAATTTTACTAAGGCATAACACCAATACATAGTGGAATCCTATATACATACATAATATGGTCATTTTATCTTTTTACGATGAGGTGAATACTAGATACTATGCCTCTCACCTCAAAAGGGGGGCATATTAGTGGGTGCATTCCATAAAGACATGAATCCACACATACATAGTTCATAGAATTCACATAATAAGATGCATTTTAAAAACTTCAAATATATATTTGGATTTGAATCTTATACTCTAACACCCATTTTCATAGATTTGGAACATAATTTTATAGATTTGTGACAAATATCATACATAGTGAAAAATTAGAGGTTACATTTTGACAAATGCTTTAGCTTGATATGGAGTAGAGGCTCATATCCCATGCAAGTGCACACAAAATTACAGAATATATATTCAAATTATAAATCATTCATAGTAGACATGATAGGGGGTAGAAATGAAGTTCACTCCTCTCATTTACTATGTTGCACGAGTTTATTTCTCAAGACTCACCAAATTACATATACAAACTATTTTACCAAAATACATTTATTCTTCTAGATTACCAAATTACACATTGGATATACTTACCAAGAAACACCATTTTTACTAGTAATCACCCTTTTTAGCTTTTATCTATCTATAATAGGTTACTCCCTTGAGTAGTATAATTGAGATTTAATGCCCTCAATGCCTTAGTACTAACCTCTCTATATAGGTTGAGTTGGTTATACTTCTTAACCTTGGATAGATTACCCAATTTATTTTCACCCTTGAGTTGTGTGATCAAGATTCAATGCTATTGATAGACTTAACATCACACTCTTTATAGTAGATTAGGCACGTGATCATTGATTTGTGTGCATCTTCTGTGTAGCTAAACACTCTCTTCATTTTTTATTCTATGCAAAGCTTTCACCTATCAAATAGCCCTTTGAAATCCTTTACCCAAATATTATTCATAACATTACACACAAGTATCATGCCTACTCATAGACTTTCATGCAATGATCACCTCAAATTATAGCCTATACATCTCACTGTGCACTCCTCACCTCATATCCCCATGCATTTTAATGGTATTTACTCATAGACTTATCGACTCCTTTAAGCCCCACTTCAACATAACCATGTGTCAATCTGCCCTAACTGTGTGGCATGATAAGTGGTCAAACTAGATGTTAGCTAATAATAGAGGATCTTGATATTGGAAGTCATTAAAGATAGCCTAGACATTAACTATTTAGATCATTTCCAATAACCACATCTAGCAGGAAGATAAACATGCTTATCAACACCCTCCTGGGTAGCTATATAATAATTAATATATGCATCTAGCCAATAATAACTAAGATAGTTAGTTGGGTCAATGCCATTACATATTCATGACACAAATAGCTTACTCAACATATCTAGTTTACATACATATAATGTAGACATTGTACTATGTTTCCCTATTCTTTCATTTATGAATAAAAGTTACATTTCCTACAAGTGAGACTTTTACTCCATTGAATGTCTATTTGATTGTTCTATTTGAATACATCTATGCAAATTCACTTTATACAACCAAACTTGGTTATCCCTTTCATGCTTAGTCCTGGGTCTCATGGTGTGGATTATTGGTATTAAATATGAGATATATTCCTTTCTATGTATGTAACCACATGAACACAATGAGAGAGATAAGGTCTAATAGTCAGACCTATTTCAGATATTCTAGAAGACTCTTGTAGTAAAATCAAGATGGTTTATGCCTAACTTGAGGTAGTCCCAAAAATTTGAAGGTTCATCATCAATGCACTGGAGGCACAATACACCAAATTTTTGGTTAGTTTCATGAGTTAATGATGTAGCTCAACCTGATGCCTTCCCATCCATCTCAATAGTATGTTCCATAATGGTTTCAACAAAAAACCCTTTTCAAAGTATAAGTCAATATCAACATCCCTCTATTCAAAGGCAAGATTGATGCCAAAGAATTGGATGCATGGATTCAAAAAATTGAGATGTAATTCTCATTAAATTACTTCATTGATGTTGAGAAGATAACCTTTTCAGTACTGAAGATGTCTATTATAGTTGTTCACTAGTGGGAGACCTTCAGTGCACAATGTGCATAAGAGTGTGTTTTAATCGAATCATCGAATAATTTTGTTGATGTGTGGAATGAAGAATACTAATCTCTCTAACACTTTGAAGATGAATACATCAAGTTTCAATAAATGTGTCAGTGTAAGGATCGATTAGTGTAAGACTACACCAACACATTCCATGACTACCTTGTAAACATGCAAGAGAACTTGAGAAAACAACATAGGGTGCTGAAGTACATCAATAGATTCTCATCTTATTTCCTAAAAATTTAGATTTATTAAATTCCAAAACTTTGGGGTAAGCATATCATAATTTCACTAAGATCAAAGCTAAGGTAAAGATGAAGCAATGCTCCACCTCTTCATCCAATGTAGTGTGCAAGTCTTAGCTCTCACATAGCTCTACATCACATCCCCTTGTGTAGAAGCATTACACTTATCAAAAAAGTGAGTAGACTTAGAATAATACATAAAACTCAAAGGATATTACATCTTATACTTTAGACAAAGGCAAAAACAAGTCAAGTGATAAGTGGTGCCATCACCATCACTCATCTACTCATGATGAGATTGAATGTTTTGCACAATAATCCTTACTCACATAGTCTGTGTTAGGACCCACACCTATGGATAACACTAATCTAGAAGCCTCTTGTATAAAAAATAACACCACTATAATCTAGATAATTGAAGAGTGTGAATGTCTCTTACACACCAAGTTATAGGTGAATGGTCAGCATCTTCACATCTTCATCGATAGCGAAAACCAAGAGAACATTATTATGCAATACACACCTCAATTTTTTCATCTTACCACTACTATTCATCTTAAGACTTATTATCTAGGGTCAATGTAGTGGGGGAAAGATAATTTTTTTTGATGACAATGCACTTTCTAGTAAAAAGTCAAGCCTATGGAGGATAACAACACTTATGACTTGGAACCTCTATAGGTTTGCAACATCTTATTGGAGAGACTATATCTATATGACCATGAAGATACGTTATTAAGCCAAGCTATAACATTGGAATATCCATGCATAAAATCATTTTTACCACCTCTTATAGTTATCACGCATGACCAAAGTTACGTTGGTTTCTACCAATTGATATCGTAAACTTGTCTCATATGTGCAAAAGTTCATGTTACTTATGGTTTGCCTTGATACACCTACATAGATGAAAAATCACACTCTATCAGTGGGAACCACTCATATAATGTCATGACAATAATATCTTAAAAAATTATTAGAGTAACATAGCAAAGTCTTTGTAGAGCCTGAAAGCCTTCCAATGTAATGTGTAGTAAAACACTGCATCAATTTAGTTCTTGGATCCCCTCTTCTGAATAACCCCTATACTGCATATCTATTTGGAAAATGACAAAATTTGGTGATAGATACAAAATCTCCTTAATTAGGGCAAGATTAGGTCTATCTCTTTTCCTTGCAAGAGTCTGATAATACTTTTATCCAAGAAAGATAGGTCCTAGTGACTCTTCATAGACTATCACACAATTAATAAGATAACAGTGAAGAATCAATACCCATTACCACATTTTGATGACCTTTTGGACTAGATCTGAGGAACACAATAATTCACGAAGATTGGCTTGAAGTCAGGCTATCATTAGGTTCTAGTCCATCCTAAAGATGTTTGGAAGATAACATTCAAGACATGGGAAGGATTTTATGAATGGTTGGCCATGCCTTTCAACGTAACTAATGTGTCAACCACTTTAATGTGTTTTATAAATGATCTACTCAAGCCCTTATTGAACTCTTTTATCATCATCTACTTGGATGAAATTCTCATCTTTAATAAGACTTGGGAAGAGCATCCAGATAATATCTCGTGCATCTTAGACACCTTGCATCAACACAAGTTGCAAGCTAACTTATCAAAGTGTATATTTAAGGATGCATAGATACAATACTTGGGATACATCATTGATCACATAGGAATATATGTAGATATATATAATATCAAAGTGATCTAAGATTAGCCTACTCCATACAATCTCACATAATTGAGGAGTTTTTTTAGACTAGTTAACTTCTACCATAGGTTCATCCTTGGGTGCTTGTACATCTCTTGAGCTCTCAACTAGATCACACATGCAAAATCCATGTTTAATTGGACTCATGCAAAACAAAATTATTTTAAGGCACTTAAGAAACCCTCTATATAGTGACTATTCTCATAATTCCTAACATTGCACATTCCTTAAAAATTTACCCTAATACATCTAACTATACACTCAATGCATTACTCATACAACATGGAAATCTAGTCAGATACCACTTAGATACATTTAATGACATGGTGAAAACGTAATCCACCTATGATAAATAATTGCATGTTATTATTCAAGCAATCAAATAATTTCACCACTACATTTTAGGGAAGGAGACAGTTGTTCATTCAGATCACAAGCCAATTTAGTTTGTGTAGATGCAAAAAAGCTAGAGAATGCAAGACACATGAAATGGATGACTTACCTATAATAGTTCCATCTCATGATTAGGCATAAGAAATGGAAGGACATAAAATAGTAGATTGCTTTAACCAACCACTAGTTCATACACTCATCATGGTGATGGACATACATGACCATAACTTCATAGATTGGGTATCCCTCTACTTAGCTAACTAGGAATTCATAGTGACTTACACCAACCTAGCATGAGGTAAATAAGTTCAAGAGTTCTACTTGTCTAAACAAATTCTCTACAAGATCATACATCTCTGTGTTCCTATTGGCACACCTCACCCATGACTCATATGGGAGGCACACTATGTAGAGATTAGACATATCTATGTTACTAAAGGGGGTTGACATAAGTTTTTAATGGTAGAGAGAAGTGGTTCATGGAGAAGGATTATAGTCATGAAATTAGAAACAAGATTTGAGGCATTTGAACCAAAGAGGACTAGTGAAGTTTTTGTGCTTTTAAGGATAAAAGATTAATTTTAAAAAAATTGTATAAGAATGGTGTATAATCTCCTCAACCATGTCACATGTTAGTTAAGAACTTTTTAATTGTCCTTGAAAATGTAAAGGTTTAGCCTCTAGGTTATTCTCATGAAGGTTCACATGCTTTAAGTCATCTATGAAGGTCTGCAACTATGCTTTCTTGGAAACATATTGATACAATCACCTTTTGCTTAGCTTAGTGACTTGAAAGGATCATACATCATCTTAATAAAGCTATATATGTGTGTATAGGACCAAATAACCTCTACCTAGGCTTACAAAACCTCTCTGATTGATTTGAGAGCTTAACACCACGTTATATACTCATAAAAGGTCCAAAATGACATTAATGAATAGATAAACTCACTCAACCCTTGAACCTCAATTGAAAACTTCACATGACCTAAAAAATAAGCTTTAAAAATGCATATAGGTGTTATAATAAGACAACATGTCAAGGAATACCAAGCAAATCACTTAACAAGATTAACTATCCATGCACACATACTAAGTATAGTCATAAAAGGAGATAAAACTAGTAGTCTTCATTGATCAAAGGCAAAAAAATGAGCAAAACTTCACCATAATTATGTGGAGGATCCTTAAAAATTAAAAAATTAGGCATATGTATATAAAAATTGAGAAAAGAGAGAGATAAAGGTATAAAAGTGTTCATTTTATAAGTGTCACTACTCTAAGATCAGTTACAAGCAAGAAAGGAGTTAAAAGCAGCCTTGGAACCTTATTCAAAAGGTTTAACCTTCTTGATGATTATATATTCATGGATTTAGTGTATGAGAGGTTATTGATGATACTTTATGACTCACTATCACTCTTGAAAACTACCTTTTCTTGGCTTGTGAAAAGTGACAAGCGATATTCTTAGTCATCAACTTATGTTGAAAAAACTACCCTCTACCCCTCTCCTTAACATTTTGTATCTATTTAGGAGTCTTATTATACTAAAATTACAATAATGATTATATCTTATTAGGTGTCTTGAAACCCATTTGATCTTCATTGAACTCTTCTTTAAGGTCTTCAATGGACATATTCACACTACCTATGATAGTTTCTACTTCAAGCCTACTTCTAGTCATTAGAATGATTCATCCACCACTTGTAGAATCTTCTATGGATTATATGTGGTGTCTAGGTGAGTATCATGAAGGTTCAAATGATTAAATTCATCTATGAATGTATAAAACTATTATTTCTTTGCAACATATCGATACAATCACCTTTTGCTCAATGTAATGACTCGAAAAGCTCAATGCCTCTTTAAAAGCTCTCCAAAAGAGTATTGTGAGCCTACATGTATATAAACCTATACGTCACCATTAAAATAATTTTTTCATCTTGATTACTTCAATAACATATTTTTAATCTCTCATTATGTATATTTGAGCACCCTAAAACATCTTGTTAGATCAAACCTCATTTCATTTTATAACTCAGATAAGATTGCATACTTGAGTATGACTATGTAAGCCCAAAGAAGGACTGTGAGGGATATAAATGGAAATCAAAGGTGATTTAAGAATATGAGGAGATTTATGAAGACTTATATACAAATTTAATTTTGATTCAAAGGCCTCTAATGAGTCAACAATACTCAAGAAATAATAAAACATAATGAAAAGGGTGTTGACTCAGCTGATAGCTTATAGACCTACTAAAACATAGTGGACACAAAAGGTATGATTGATAATGAAGTTATGAATATTTAAAGTGGGTTATATATAAAATTAAATTAATGAGCAATGTGTCATCAATATAAGTCACTTCTGAGGCTAGTTTAGTCTAAAATTCAAAATGTTGACCTACAACCAATATGCCTTATTGACTACATACATGCCTATCAAATAAAATGGCAAACACAGTCATGTAATGGTGAAAATAAGTATATATAAGAGAATTTGGAAGAATAAATAAATTTATCAATGTCCCCCACTCTTTTTTCAAACTCTCAAGGTGCTAAAAAGGCTAAAAGAAGTCTACTTCAAACTTACAGACTTGCCATGAACACTTATAGGCCTGCCAAGTCAAAATGGAAAAGAAGACACATTTATGATGAGAAGTGAAGATTAATGAGTGTAAAAAGGATATATTAATGTTATTAAGTTTCCTATCCTTATTAATAACATACAAAATTTAAAGAAAACAAAGAGATGACATATCTTTAGATTTGCAGTCAAGGTGCCAAATTGCTACCTACATGTCTGTGATTGGCAAGAGGAAGACATGCATATGTTTGGTATTGAGATGGATATAAATAGTTGAGAGATATGTGTGGAGTAATTATATTATACTTTATAATAATTATAACTTGTAAAAGAGGGGGATAACCTCAAGGAAATAAAATTAGGGCTAAAAGACACATACATGCCTAAAACCCTCAGCAGGTCTACTACAACTAAAGAGGCCAAGTCTTAAGCACCATGAGATTTAAAAATAAAAATTAATGCATATAAAAACATTATTAATAATTTTTAAAGGGTCATGGATATTGTTAAAACCAAAAGACTTGTAGTTTGAGGGGATTTTGTGCCCAAAACTATGCTCTCAATCCTCACTCAGTTCTCCATGCCTAAAAGGTTTGTTTGTGAAGCTCAGAACCCATTAGAGGAGTTTCATGGTGTAAATTTTAATTTTATAGGTGATAAAAAGGGTATAATAATACAAAATACTAACATTGGTTCATTAATTCACCCCCACACCTATATCAACAATCCTTAAGATTGGAGGTCTCTCTAAATCATATGTTTGCCTTGAAAGACCCTGAGGAGCATTTTCTTTTGCTCAAAATTGTACAGAGGATTTTCATGGGAGATAAATATAATATGGTATGTTAGGTAGATATAAATAATTCCATATTATGTTATATCTTCTTGGATTATGTCCCTATGCCTTTTAAACCATCATTAAGATGGTAAACACCTAAAACCCTTGCCAAACCTCCCTAGAAGACCTGATGAGAGAAAATATGAGTTAAATGTCTTCAAGTTGAATATTTTGGATTTAAAATGATCATAATTATCCTCATATATCCCATGGGAACTTGAAAAACACACTTGGTGGCACGTTTGAAGGGTACAATATACACAATAAGCCTAAAAAACTTAATTGCATGCCTATTTGTGAGTATGCAAGGTGGCGGTAAGCCCTCAAATCAGGTAGAGAGGATTTGAAAGCTTGAGTATAGGTATTATAACAATATATGCACCTCTAAATATTTCCTAAGGTGATATATGAACTATTCAAGTCAATAATTTGGGCCAAAAGGGGTGATTGCACTATTTTATTGTTTAAGAAGCCTAGCTGCAAATTTATGGAACATTATTGGAGAGCTTTCCTTCAATGTATTAGGTTGTATTATGATGGTAAATGCATTAAAAAATCATAATAAAACATTTTAATGTATGAATTTATTTATAAACCACTCTAATTATTGCTCGACCCTGAACATGCATTTAAGTTAGGGTTTTGGCCATTTTTTGGTTCACCCATCTGTACAAGGTTTCAGATCCTAAAATTTGGCCTCTAACATGGTTAGGGGGTACTGAAAGTGAATAAAACATCTCTTTGAGGTTTCACATGTGTGAAGGATCCGTATAGCAAAATCTCAAAATTTTAGGCCTAGAGACTCAATTGAGGGTTAATGGAAAGAAGAAATAGGTGGATCAAGTACACTTGAACTTAGTGTTTGATTATGAAATTTTATAAAAATAAATAAAATACAAATGGGTAATTAAATATGTATTTTATTTTTAGGAACATTTTTATAAATTTCTATACCAAGAGCTTTATGTATTTTGAGAGCTAAAAGTAAATGAAGGCAAGTAAGAGCCTTGGGTGTGAAATGGAGTGCCAGAGAGTGTATGAGTAACTAAAGGGGGTTGATACAAGTTTTTTAAGGTAGATATAAGTGGTTCATGGAGAATTATTATATTCATTAAGTTAGAAACAAGATTTGAGGCATTTGAGCCGAAGAGAGCTAGTGAAGATTGTGTGCTTTTGAAGACAAAAGAGAAAGTTTAAAAAAAAAAATTGCAGAAGAATGGCATAGAAGCTCCTCAACCATGCCACATGTAAGTTAAGAAAATTTTAACTATCCTTTTAGGTTTATAGGTGTAGCCTCAAAAGGAAGGATTTATATTAAAAAACACAAGATTTCCCAAGCAACCTCCTACTCCAACATGCATCAAGAATCTCATAAGCACTTGGTCATGAGAGTTGAAGAAATAAGTTGAAAACACATCCTCCATGACTTGGTGTCTATTTAATTCTTTTTTTAACTATTCTAATGAAAATTTTTAATGATGGATTGCCTATGTCATATTTTCTCTTTGCTCCTCTCTCTTCTTGTTATAAAATAAGCCTTGAATGGCTAAGAATGCATCCTCACTTTGGTTATGGTAAATCCCTTCCAAAATTAAATATTGTATTTGTTTATTGGAATCGATTCAAGATGGATATTACTATATTCATCTTGCATACAGTGATCTTGAACTTTTTGTCTATGAATGTTTAGTTATAGTAAGTGTGCTTCCTTACATTTGTCCTTCTTTTTCACACCTCTATATAAGTTTTTATTCTTTCACATGTCATAAGAATTGTTATACATAGTTTGCTTAGTTGGAGAACTAATAATTCATTAGTGTATACTATTATTACCTCTTGGCTGATCATATTAAGTTCTTGCAACCTTCATAACCTTCATATCAAAGCACTAGTGTGATATGGACTGTTTAGAAATGGTATAATCAGATTGTAACTTAGTATTTCATAGTGCATTCTTTATCAAGATGAGGACCTTATGTTTGGTGCATCACATTCAAGTTTATTTGTTAGTTTTAGCTTTCATATTTCCCTTTTCAAATCTAAGAAAGTAGTATAGTTGTTAATCTAGGTGTTTTTAGTTGGAAGCTAGCTCAAAATATAGAGGTATGGTACATTAGAGGTCACCCAAAAAACTAGGACCAATACCATTGCATAGATAAATTAAGAGGGCTTGAAAGTACCCTTTCAAGGGTGTTAATTTGAGTTATAATAATTATGGTATGCTCGATGGGATATAAATATTATAGCTCAAATTTACACCCTTGAAATGTTGTTTAAGCCTTCCCAATTTGGGGTAACATAGAAACAATAATATGCTATGGGTGGCCTAATAGGTGTATTGAATCTCTAGATTATAGGGCTAGCTCCCCTTGATGTATCAATTAGTCTCACAATTACACTACTAACTTGCAAAGGAAAAGGGAAGGAATAACATGAAAGAAACCTAACTAAAAAGGTGATACACCAAAACTAATTGACCAATACTAACTGGATACATGTGCACATCAACCATGAGATTAGCTTGAACATACACTAATCCTAATCTACATCTCTTACATCAATAATTCATGTGAAGGTTGTGAAAGATGTTTAGACTAGGAAAACTAAACAAGAGGTTAAAAATGAAACTAATGAATAGATAAACTCACTCAACCCTTGCACTTCACTTGTACAATCACATGAGCTAGAAAGGAAGCTTTCAATATGTATATAGGTGTCAGAATAGGACACCATATCAAGGAAGACCAAACAAATCACTTAACAAGATCAACTATCTATGCACACATACTAAATATAGTCATAGAAGGAGGTAAAACTAATAGTCTTCATTGATAAAAGGCATAAAATGAGTAAGGGATTTTCCATATTTATGTGGAGTATCCTTAAAAATTCCATAAAAGAGTTCATTGACAAGTGTCACTAATCTAGGAATAGTGAAAGAGAGAGAGAGAGAGAGAGAGAGAGAGAGAGAGAGAGAGAGAGAGAGAGAGAGAGAGAGAGAGAGAGAGAGAGAGAGAGAGAGAGAGAGAGAGAGAGAGAGAGAGAGAGAGAGAGAGAGAGAGAGAGAGAGAGAGAGAGAGAGAGAGAGGCATAAAAGAGTTCATTAACAAGTGTCACTAATCTAGGAATAGTGAAAATCAATAAAGGAGTTAGAAACAACCTTGAGACCTTGTTCAAAAATTTTAACCTACTTGATGATGATCTCTTTATGGAGTTGTCATAGGAGAGGTTCTTGATGAATCACTACCACTTTTAAAATTGCCTTTTCTTGGCTTGTGGAAAGTGACAACTAGTATTCTTAGTCATAAATTTAACTTGAAAAAAATGCCCTTTTCCCCTCTCCTTAACACTTTTAATCTATTTTATAATCTTCTTATACTAAAATTATAATAGTGATCATATATTCTTAGGTGTCTTGAAACCCATTTGATCTTCATTAAACTTTTCTTCAAGGTCTTAAATGGTCATATTCACACTACCTATGATAATTTCCACTTCAATCCTAATTATAGTCATTATAATGATTCATACACCACTTGAAAAATATTTGATGGATTTTATGTGGTGTCTAGGTGAGTCTCATGAAGGTTCACATACTTCAATTCATCTATGAAGGTTTGCAACTATGCTTTCATGTCAACATATTGATATAGTCACCTTTTCCTCATCTTAGTGACTTTAAAGTCTCAGACATCATCTTAAGAGACCTAAAAAAGTGTGTAGAGGACTATAAAACATCTACCCAAGCTTACAAAGCCTTTTTGTCTGATTTGAGAGCTTAACACCACCTTATATACTCACAAATATGCCTACAATCTGACTTTTAGGCTTAATTCATACACTATCCCCTTCACACATGTGAGATAATTACTCCTTCATGTGTTCTTGTGTGTGTAGAGTTAATTCAATCACTTCTAAATTCATTCAATGGAATTTAAAATAATTATCAAGACCTATACCTTCATTGAGCTCTTATAAAGGTTTAAGGGTTTAAAGTGGTTAATCATCTTAATGATGATTCATAAAGATGAGGGCCTCAATCCTTGAACTAATGTCACAAGTTTTTAGCCCATAGAGGTCCCATTCCATGGAAAAGATATTTATGTTCCATGCAAATACTCCTATAATATCTAATCACAAATTGAGTCTTGCCAAATTCTTGATAGTCCAAAATAGGGTTTTAGGGTAGTCTCAACTCTTAAGCATTATTCATAGCATATAGGTCCTCAATCAACAAACCAATGCCATGAATCTAAAGTGATATAACCCCAAGTCTTCCAAAAACCATATTCCACTATGTACCTCCTTCAAGGATTTTGGATCTCTAGAAGTAGCCTCTCGAGTTGAAGGACTATGTGAGTGAGACTAAGAGATATTCTTAGGTTTAAGACATTTAAAAGCATTTTGTTGACTAGGGATGCTTAAAAAAAGGATGTAAAACCTCATGTGAGGTTATCCATCACTTTTTCAAGTATATATTGGCTATTTTATACCCTTAGGCCTAGAAAGGATTTAACCTAAGTCTTGAGTACCCTAAGCCACCTAAGACTTCACTCTTCTTAGACCTCTTGATGAGCGAAGGTAGTTCAAAATAGATCACTAGTTATCATGTGAAGGACAACAAGTCTAAGTGTTTTGTCATGTCAAGAAAACATCATGGTGGTTGTCCTTACTCCTTGTTTCAACTTGTGTCAAGTGTCCTCCTTAATTTTATACATGTGTGAAGGTCTATAACAGGACTTGAAGTGGTCTCAATATTCTAAATGTGCCATGATGGAGATGATTGAATGTTGTAGATGATGACTCATCTTGAATTTTTCTAGTGGATTCAAGATGTGTAAGGCATGTCTTGATCATAAGTTTTAAGAATTTTGTGAAGGTACATGATATCCTAACTTAGGTTGTTATAAAGTTCTAAGATTTTTTAACATGTATTGGAATATCATCTAATTGAAACCTTCATTTAAAGCCATACATCTTGTCTTAAAGGAGAATATTTAAGTTTAAAATGATGATATTTGACCTCAAGGGGCCATTAATACCACCATTCACATCCTTAAAATCCTTCATGAATTCCATTATGCAATAACCAAATGATTTCATATGTTAATATTATCTTTCTCACAAGTCAACACCTTCATTTACCACTAAATAGGCCCTACACATGTGAAAACATGCCATTTCAACTTACCAAGCCATGCCATGAGTTTTCAAACATTGTATAACCCCTATTTTCCCTCCTCCTATGTGCCAATGGTGATTCATAATCTAAAACATGAGAAGATGCAAGAAATTTATAGGTTGCAAGAGTTTTCAGAGTGGTATGGATCCATGCAATATGGATTTACTTATGTGGAGTTAGGGGTTTGAAAGGGGAGTTTAACACAAGAATATGATGAATAAATTCAAGTGTTTTATGGCCCAAAGAGCCAATAATTAATTCACTTACTCCATTGAGATCTTTGGCAGACATGGAGAACACTTTAGGTTTGTGATCGGTTGATATAGGAGAGAGGGTGAGGGTCCAGGCTCTTGGCCAAATAAAATAAACTTGATGACCTTCCAGTCATGGGCATTGGTTTCAAGGTTAGTCTTCTGTGTTATATGAACAAATTCTAAGAAGCTAAGTAACTTGGTTACCATCTTCATTTGCATAGGGCAAAAGAAGGGGAATGGTTTCAGTGTATTTTTTGGCTTATTTGATCAAACTAGTGATTTATCATGTCTCCTCTAGTCCTATAGATACATCCATGACATCCTATACCTTTGGTTCTCATATGTGAGCCTATAGGAACAAAGAACATACAAACTACCATTATTTTTAGAATGCAAGCAAGGTTTCATTAGTGAGAAAGAGTATTCATAGCATATATCTGAAGGTGAACAATGTATGAAGGTACAATAATGGTGTTTTAAAATTATTCAGGTCTTTTTAGTTTAATTTTAATGTTCATGTAGATCTCCAACTCTCTCAAGTGGTGATTCTAAGTGAATATTTCTTGAAGGTTTGGGTTTCACTATAAGAAAAGGCAGTATGTTGTATGATAGTGGCTTGGAGGTTATCAAAACATAGTACAGGATAAAAAGGTAGTGTTGTATTCATACCAAAATGCCCATCTCTCAAGATTTTTAGATCTTATCATAGTCCACATAGGCCAAGAAACCATAGTTTATCTCTCAAACACCTCCATAGTCTTTTTTAGTAGAAACTAAGGATGTTTAGCAGAGTTTAAGGTTTTTGAAGAGTCCTATGTTTCCATTTCTCACCATATATGTCTCATTAATTACCTCCAAGTGTTATTATCTATTGGGTATGTGTGTAGAGATGTTTAGGGTCCTTGTATATAATTTTGGGTATGAGTATATAGTTCAATCCAAGTCCTCAAAAAGTCTCTACCATTTGATAACATCATCACTGTCAACATATCCTATTACAAGCCTTGAATCCTAAGTTTTAAGCTTTGTGTGGCCTTACCAATCATCACTCACAGGTCTAAAACCTATACTCAAATATAAGGCATAAAAATAAGGTCTAAATACCCTATAATTATATCAAATTCCATTGGTATTATGAGGAAATTAAATTATATAGGTATGAGTCCTATTAAAAGAGCATGACGACCACCTATAATAGATAACTTAGAACCACTTTGCAAAATCCTTTAGATTCATTATATGAAAATGAGTCTCAAATGTAAATAAGGGCCATGACTGAGTATATTCCTATCTTAAGGAGATGAATTGGAACATAAGAGATTCATTGGGATCTCAAGTATAACTAAGATGACACTCTCCTAACTCAGAAAACTGTTCCATAGACCCTTTGTCAATCAACATACATGACTCAGTAATCATAGTATTATTGATAGTATATTCACTCAAACTTGAACATAAGATAGTATACATACATAAGGAGGTAACTAGAAATAATAATGAAATTAAGACATAGATGTCATGTCACCAAAGGCAATGAAACCTATAGGAGTGCATAATGAACTGAGTTGAGAACATACAATTAGTCAGGGTTACTTAGAAAGTGAAAGTGACAAACTAAAGGGATTGATAATGTTAGTATGTATGTAAATAATAAATCCAATATTATTATGACATCCACAATCTTTAATAGATCATATTATGGTGTAAGTTATTGACTATCTGTTCTGAGTTGCAGACTCAGAACATGTAAACTGTGGTGTGATTGTGCATACAAATATGTTGACAAAGTTAGAAAAGATAGAACTCAAGAATATTATAAAGACTTGGAATATTATATTAAAACTATAATTACATCCATATAAACATATGAGAGATATTTTTTAGGTCATCACACTAACTATTGCAAACACCAGTACAAGATAGTGATAACCAAGGTAAGCTTAAGAGAGGGAGGGTTAACAAGATGGTCTAAGAAGATAAAAGCATATAAAAAAGATGGAAAATGGATTGAAGAAGATGATTGATAAATTTTAAGCTAAAAATTCACCTATATGTGGGTGGATGTTCCAACACTTAGTCTGACCCTATAAGGCCTAAAGACACATCTAGGTCTCAAGATCCCAAATTCACTTTAGGAGCAGATCCTAACCTCCAAGTAGAACCTATGAAATATGGGGATATGTGAAGATTTTTTAGACCCTAGGGGATGTTTTTTAAGTAGGGGAGTGAAATAAGATAGTTCATTCTAGTTTTATTCCTCTCTCGAGCTCCACTACTCTTAGCAGTTATGTTGAGTTGCATTATCCAACACTCATATATTTCACCACAAAGAGACCTAAACCCAAGGCTCTTAAGGGAAGTTAGGAACCCATATGGAATCAATATCCATGAAGTAGTGAGTGGAATTTAGGGGCCTAACTCTATGAATGAATATTAAGAATGTAATTTTTGAGGTCAACATACCCCCATTTTTTAAAAATAGGGACTCTTGTGCAAATCTAAACCTTAACACTAAAAAATTGACACGTTTTGAAAATTATTTGTATTTAAATATCATCCACACTTGATAAGGGTGGCCTATTTGTTCGTGATCCTACTTTAACTTAACATAATATTGCTAACAATGGATCTTCATGCTTTAGTTATAGGTTTCATGGGACCCTCATCAAGTGGATCACACTTTAGTTTTATAGAGTAATACTCATTCAAGATTTTACTAGACTTTAGTATATAAGAACTCAAGATTAAATCCATTTTTTGAACACATTGAAACCCTCCTTTGAAAACATTTTCTTAAATCCTTTAGTTTAAATCCAAATTTTGTGAGAGTAAAATTGGTGGGAACAGTTTAAAAAATGTAATGAACTAAGTTTATTTTCTATGCTAAAACTTAATCATGTTTAAAAAAAAAATGACCAAGCCATATCCTAAAAATAATGTTTGGTCATTTTATATTTTTTTATCCTTTGTTCCTTTTCATTTTAAAACTGGGTCTAACTTTCATGTTTACAGGGTCTTTTACTTTCTGAGCTCATCCTCACTTTATGTTTCATGGTCCCTCTTAGTACCTAGCCTAACATCTTAGTCCTAAGGTCCTATTTATGTTTTTTAACATAAATGAGACCTTATTCCTAAGACTTTAGCCTAAGTTTTCATGTTTTCCTAAGCCCTAAATTAAATATGTTGCTTCTTTGTAGGATCGACAGTTCATGCTTCATCAGGAAACATTGATCAGATGGAGTGAAAGAGACCTAAAAAAAAAGGATTTGATCCATTAAACCAATATCACTTGATCACTAAAATCACAATCAATAGTTCATGGGAGCCCATATGAATATCAATGCTATGTAGACTCTTCATAGGGTCAATAGAGTCAAAGCTCAAGAGCTCCATGAAGTTACCATGTATTACTCCTGCATTCAAACTCAATATCAAAAGGACCTTGGGATAAGATATTGCATTATGATTTTTAATTATTCAAGGGGTCATCATTTTATTATGTTTCAAAGAATTTTACTTATGACTTAGTCTAATTTTTATATATGACCTTGAGCTAAATCGATCTACTTTATGACTGTATGGACCAATAACATGCATCTATTTGGATCATGATCTATGGTTTGCACTTACTCATAGGAGATGATCTGATAGAGTGTATTAAACCCAAGCTTCTATGGGACTGGCTACATTTAGGACTTAAATTTTATGCTCTCACACCCATCATTTGATGACCACGAGGCCATCATTAACATTCATGAGGCTATCAAATTTTAGCCCTATATGAAAAGTTATTATAGATTAATTTTGACATTTAAACGAATGTCATTTATTCCCACAAGGCTATCATTGATGTTTATAGATCATCAAAATTTAGCTCAAGAGCCAATCTTAATCAAAAGATAAATGCACTTAAGACTTGCATCTTAATGTCAAAATTGATCTTTCATAGATTAATCTAGTTTACTTAAATCCATGTCTAGAATCAAGATCCTTATAACTAGGTTTAGATTTACATAGGCTAAGCTTGAACATCATGCTAGAATCTAGTCATGTTTTTAAACATTGACCTGAACCTTAATCTATATATGCCCCATGGTCTTTTGAGCCTAATGGGCTTAGTTTAATGTAAGGTCCCATTACCATAAAACTTAGCTTAAAAATTTTAATCTAAAGTTTTAACATGTTCATTAACATGGTAAAACCTTAGGTTAAAACCTTAAATTAGATCCTTTTATATATGGGGCCCCCTTTTAATGTGTTTTAAACTTAGCCTAAAAAAACTTTGGTATAAAGTTCATTTCATGTTTATTAACACAAAATATAACTATAGCCTAAATTATTTAGCCTAAGTTCTTTATATGTCTCGATACTAATTAAAGTTTGTGTATATTTATAGGAGCTATGACTCACATATAATTGAATAAGAAAGATCAGATGATACAAAACTAGGATGGAATTTTCAATAAAGCTCCAAGCAAGCACAAGATTGCCATGTTGTGGAAGCACGTTAATGTGTAGAATGGCAATGTGGATAGCTCTCAAGACCCATAGAACTACTAAGGAACACAACCATGAAGCATGATACAGACAAGGACCACAAACATGCAAGTCCTAGGATTGCAATCAATGGTCTACATTGATCTATGCACAAAGATCAGATGGTGTGAAATAAAAGGTAGATTTTAAAATGTAATGACTAGTTCTTTAAAATCATTATGAAAAAGTGCCATAAAAGTTACTATTAAGATGATGCATAGATGCCACATGGGCACAAGATGACAAAATAGAGATTTTGTGGGCTTGAAAAAGTAAATGTATAAATGCAAGGGTCTAAATAAAATCCAAGGCATGAATTCATCTAAGTCCAAGTAAACTATCACCATTAAAACTACAAAAAATCCCTATCCTCTACTTAAATCCCTAATTTGATCCTAAATCAACCACAACCACACTAAAAATAACCTAATTATCATCTAAGAAATTACAAACTGATCCAGAGACAACTTGTAGACTAGTAGTGAGCAATTTGAAAAACTCACATGTCATGGCAACTTGAAAGCATCATAGAGAAGACATTGAGCTATATTTGACCATGGACTTAGAAGGAAGGGTTTTTAAAGACACAGTACTTGACATCATGTCCTTGAACACTAGAGAAAATAATTGGTACAAAATCTTTTGGACAATTAAGGAATTATAACGCATAATCAATGAATATGAAAATATTGCATCTTTCAAAACAAGGTATTATGACCTGCTTGTATTACAAATGACAAGCCTTCACCATGTATTAGATAAACTAGAGGTACTTCACCATACAAATGTCCTTCTCCCTATTTCCAAATAATGTTAAATTTAAAAGGGCATGATAATTAATGAGCATACTCATAAATTCCTTACCTATGTCTCTTTTATTGCATTTGAGAACTACTACAAGATTCCTAAGCCCTAGGTGGATGTGCCCACACTCTTTGAATGGGCTAATAAAAATGATTCAAAACCATCTTGGCACCATGTCTATATTCTATAAACCATGTGTTTTCTAACCCTAATGGGAACATTCCCATCAGCCAATTCTAACCTAGAATTAGAGTAATAATGACCCTAATGAACATACTATGTGAAAGCCCCACAACCACTTATGTGGACAACATATGGGTGCCCCTAGTCTATTATATGATTGAAAAGGAGATAACTCCTCTCATTGGTGAACTTATCAACACATGCTTATGTAGATAGATCTTCATAGTCAAGAAAGGGACTAGGAGAGAATTATATCTGATGTAATATCTCTTGGATGCCCTACTTTCCATAATTGAGATTCCTAACTTTAGGGGATGGTCTCCTAAGAGGACACAGATAGTGTCCTAGTTTTACTCCAAGCTATATATCTTCAAATACAAAGACCATATTCATTTTATATATGATTTAATCTATCCTCATTTGACTGAGGCCATAATAGGGAACCTATGCCAAGGATCAACCCATTGGAAAATAAATCCATTGAATCCATTGTGGATATATGGTTTTACTTTGACTGCATAGTAATCTGGATTAAGGGAACATAATGCATTCCATTGAGGTTACCCGTCCATGTTCTAAATAAATTAGTTGATAAGGAAGTTTCATTTAAAATATGCAATGATACAGATGGTGTTTGTAAAGAGAAAAAGAAAGGATTGGTACATATTCCACCCTTGGCTATTTATAGGACCATCTTCCAGTATTGGAAAAACATTAAAGATGCTGCTAGACATAAAGCCTCTTTCAAATTTTAGCATGATGAATTGAGGAAATGGGACCCAAATGATAAGGTTACAAATCATTTGAAGGCAAAACAAATAAATGTGCTTTATGAGCATCACCTAGGTGCTTATGAATATATATACACAAAAGATTCATCCTTCTATGAAGTTCTGACAAGGTTAAAGAAACTCAACATCAACCCAAAAGTAAGGTTGATGAAAGATCATAAGGTAGATGATGACATTTGGCAACTTGGTCTGAGGCAGTACCACCTATTAGGGGGTCAATCTTCTAGACATCCTTCAGCATAAAAACATATAAAAATATAATATCCTTAGACACAAGTTACACAAAAACTTAAAGTGCAGATTGAATAGAGGCCTAAAGAAAGTAGGCTTGGTGAAGGGGAACCATCACCAACCTAGCCTAAAAGACTAGAGTCTCTTCTTAAATATATAGATGTAACTGCATTAGATCAATGTGAAATAGTGGAAGATGCATTAAAAACATTATCCAGTGCCTACAGGTTAGATGAAGAAGGGGAACAAGTGGAATAACCTCAAACCCAAACTAAGGAGAGATCAAAGGCAAAAAAGGATAAAGGAAATGAGATAACATTAGACCTAGTTCTCATGGCTCCCCCACATAAGAGAAAGTCTAAACTGATACTAGTTTCTATAGGACCAAAGAGTCCTAGAATGACCTTCACTCATCTATTGAGTGAGGTTAATATCTTTAGTGATGAGAATGAACCAACTATTCTTGAGTGGTTTTTATATGGAAAGCTATAAAAGATACCAACCATGCACCACTATTGGGTAATCACAAAGTAAATATAAATTTGTATTCATGAGGAAATCAAAACTTGGATTATGGAGCTATAATAATAAGAAAAAGAAAGAAAAATTCCCATAGGGGGGTTAGGTGGCACTCAAATGGATACTCCTAGAACTTCAAAAGAGGCACAAGTTGAGATCCCTACTCCAGAAGTGATTGAATCATTAGTAGGAGTCGAGTTTAATCCATAATCTATTAGCATGGAATGAGTGATTGAGAAAAGGGATATGGTAAGAGGTGAAGAGTTCACCTTCCAAAAGGTTTAACCATATGTCAATTTAACTCTAGTAGTTGGACAAAAGCTAAGATAAGACAAGACATTTGAAGATAAGATCCTCGAAGTAGCCTAGGCTCAAAATCATCAATTGTAAACAATAATCAATGGTCTACTACAAGAAAACAAAAAATTAAAAGAGGCTACTGTGTTATCCATTCATGAAGATGGGTTTAAGAAATTCAAGGAAGTCATGGTAGGACTATTCAGCTCCTTGAAAATAGATAGAACAAGACAAAAGGAAATAGGGATGAAAATATCTAAAGTAATAGGCCAAGTTAGTCAATGGTAGGTTACAAGCTTCCAAGTGAGGGAACTGATTAAGGCCCTATCTAAGAATCTAGTCCCAATTTTTATAATTATTAACAAAGCACATTTGAATATGGACATGACCATATTAGTTGACAAAATTGAGGCCCTAGACAATTGGTCCAAGGATATGGAAAACCTTGCTAAAGACTTCAAGTAGTTTGATGGTGAAATGTCTCATATCCTAGACAACTTGATCAAAAATCCCACAACCCTCAACCCATTAGGTCTCCTAGGATATGAAGAGTTCAAACAAAGGACCTTGAAATTCATAAGAGAAGTAAGAAAACAAGGAAAAAACCAAATAGATGAAGGTGATAGAAAAGTCATGGGTCTACTAATCTCCTCTAAAGAGAAAATAGGAGATGCTAGGGGCATCAAACAAACTATGAGAAAGGTTGAAAGGACTATAAAGACTTAGAATACCATGGATAGGAGATTTTCTTAAAACCAATAATTGATCTTCAATTTATTAGTGACCAACACTACAAACTGAAGATCCTTCAACAAAAGCAAGAAGTTGCATCAAAATAGGGCTCACCAGCCAGTTAGAAATATTTTGTTTCATATGAATTTTGTGATATTTAAAAAATGGAATATTCTCTTGTAAAGGCATGTGTAAATTTGTTAGCACATATGCCTAAAGGTCAGGTCATTTAGAAAACTCTAGTGTATTCTAAAAACATTCTAAAAAGGACAACTATCTTATTTTGTACACTTGTAAGTTGATGCAATTAACCAAAATGTTTCCTTACATTTTATAAAAGGAGCATTGTTTGTTGTAAAAATTAGGGGGAGTTTTAAAAGCTAAAAATACTTTGTAACTTTTGGAGAAATTTAATACAAGCAGGGAATATTGCAAAGTTTAAAATTATTTGTGTGAATTGTTATCATGGCTTCTCTCTCAATTATCTATTCTAGGTCTTAGACTTGAAGGGTTTTAAGAATTTTGGACACGTATCTAGTTTAATATCTTTGAATTTTCTTCAGTTTATTTGCTCTACATAAAGATCTTTAAATGTTATTTGACTGTAATAGTAAATCTTTAAAGAAAAAACAATTCTTACTTGTATTTATTCATATTATCCTTGGATACTTGCCTAGTGTGTAGTGGGATTTGAGCATATGCTATTTTACATTATACATTGGTTAAATGCATGTTCAGCTTGAATTAAAGCCTTGTCATGGTGTTTGAGACAAAGATAAATAATCACATACTTTCTTTTTGCCCTACCTTTTCTTTTTTACTTCATTTTTTAACCAGATCACTCTAGTTTAAGCCCCATCATAAATATTCATTTATATTAATCTTTAGTTTATATTTTGATCATAATTCACTAATAATAGAATAGATGCTTCATACTTTGCAAAGATTTTATTAAACAAACCATGGTGGCTCCCAATCACCAATCAATAAATATTGTCAAATAGTTTACTTGATCTACCTCTATTTAATTAAAGATAATCCAATTATCACAACCTATAACTCATGCCTTGAATTCTAAAATGAGAAGTGTTATTTAAACACTAAGATCACCTATGATACACATAGAGACATCAACAATAACCTACATAAATTGCCTAGTAAAGAGCTCAAGGCACACCATCTTTTGATCTTATCTCCTCATACAATTTTAATGGGACTCAAAGCTATTTAGGAGAGATGAAGGGGTTACTAGACTAGAATTTCATGACATGAAGTTTTAGTTTGGAGGTTCATAATGTATGAACCATTGTTAAGATGGTGGACCTCCAAAACCCTTCCTAAACCCTAGTTTAGACCTGATAAAGGAATTATTCCCCAAAATTCATCCAAATGAAGTAAGTGGGATATGAAATAGTCCTAATGGTCTCCCTATGTCTCTTACTCACTCAAATGACCTAGTATTCAACATGTATAGGGGATATACTATATAAGTCAGGCTCGAGAGGGCCATTTTAAGCCTATGAGTAACTAGTTGAGAAGGATATACATACTCTATAAGTTTTTGAGGAGGGATAAGGGCCTAAGGATCTCGAATGACTTCACATTATCCACCTAAAGGGCCCTTCATGCCTAATAACTACTTGAAAATAGGCCTAGGTGCCCAAGTGAGAGATTGTATGCATACAAAAGAAGGTAAATGGCTTGATCAAGATAGTATATATGCTCTAAGATCCCTTAGGGGTGAATTAAATCTCAAAAAAAGTGGATACATGCCTTAAAACTACATTTTAGGGTCATAACTCAAGAACCTGGGATGATCTAACACCTTCCTTAAGGTGATACCACTTGAAGGTTGAAGAAAAAGATAAAAAGAGATCAAATGACATCTTAGACCTTCATGGAAATATTCATTAGGTTGTTTTATATGTGTGAGCAACTTTGGTTTATAAGGGGGAAGCCACAATTGGTCATTTTGGCCTAAAAATGTCTCAAGACTACCTAGAATACTCATTTCTCACCTGAGAGGCAACTTGGCAAGCTCATAACTATAAATAATGATTTCATAGGGAGATGAGAACTTTAGGAGAGTTGAGGGGACTTATCTAAAAGAGATAAGTGGTATTGGTTTAGAGGTTAAGGCCCTAACCTCTATGAGCCATTGTTAAGAGTCAAAATGCTCTTAAACCTACGTAAAACCCTAATAAGGACCCAATTGAGAAGATTTTAGATAAAATGCATCTAAATGCATTAAAAAAACCTAGTAAACACTTAGTTCATATATTTCATTTAGAGGAGGCTTTTGCTATGGTATTGGTCTATATATACAATGTATAAACACCCCCAAAAACTACAAATTTGTAAGGTTTATAGTAAAAAATGAGGTGTAAGACTTGGTATAGGATTGAATATCATTGGATAAGGTGATATGAATCTTTTTTCACCTCCTCAAATCATTAAATGTTCCAAAATTTTCCCAAAAATACTTCTGCAAACCTTTACCAAATAGGCAGTCTTAGAATGCATGAAGGAGGTAACCTAGTCATCTAAGTGGAGTGAGATTACAAGTGTGAAATAATTTTAAAGCCTAAATATTTGTATATAAGGTTTGTTTATATTTAAAATAGGATAAATTGGTTAGGTTGGAGGTTTGATCTAGTTATCACAATTATATAAATAGTGGATAACCAAGAGACTAGATTGCTTGAGTAGCAGGCCCCTTTAATCAATAAAATGTGGAAGCTCATGGGTGTCGAAGGCCAACATGGGGTTAATAATTCATCATAAAACATATATAACTACCACTTTAGGTGATCAATCTCCATATCCATGGTCATTATGGAGGAATTTAATGGTCTCTTAAACATGGCCAATATGCAAGCAAAGGTAACTAATTAATGCTTCATGGGGAAGGCCTAATTAAACCTTTTAAATGCTTGATAACTAATGAGAGGAGACGTAATTTACTAATAATGGCATGAATATTCTCTTCATGGGCCAAACCTTTATGAAAATAGACTCCAATTCCCAAAGGTTCTCATTCAAAGCACTAGTCAACCTATGCAATGCATGGAGGAGTGTGGAGGGCTATTGTAACTACTATGAGAGTGGGTTATGACCATTATGGAATATTAATTACAATTATACACCAATATTACCATTTATATCTTTCTCACAATTCTACATATTTATGCCTTAAGGCCTTTGTTCTCATCCTTCAGTTGGGTGTAGTAAAACTCTACCAAATTGTATCTTGAACCTTGATAATCAATAAGAAAGGATTGGTTGTATAATTATTTATTAGAATTAGTATGTGTCATGGTTTTTTTACTTGAATAAAGTGTGATTTTCATTCTCTTTTTTAGGTCCTCTCCTTCACCTAGTTGTTATATTGTCATCCTAAGTAGGTCATATGACATGTTAGAATGTGTTAGTTATACTAAAGAGTGAGTTGGTTGACAGTGTCCATTGCCTTTGAGTTTAAGACCTTACACATAGAATACACATGAAACACTTATGCTTATGAGTTTATAACAAATATTATTTAGTCATTAAGCTTTTCATTTGATTCACAAAGTGTTGTTGAATATCAATCAAGAGAGGATAAATGAATATTGGTCCATCACCATCCTTAGAATAGGTTTATTTTCATTTTATCACGCTATCTCTTTTCATTCCAAAACCAATATGTCTTATGAAGAGAGATTAAGTAGATGTACTAGTGGAACTAGACTCATAAACTAGAGGTTTGGTCTTTCCATAGGTCACCCACAACTTTTAAACCAATTCCATGTTACCCCAAGCTTGAAGAGAATTGAACTATCTCCTTCAAAGTCTATAGATTGGAGTGTTAACAGTTATGGCATGCCCGGTCAAACCAACATTCAAGTGAGTTGAAGCATGCAATTATAGTCTTAAGAAACATCATAGAGCTTCAATTACTTCAATGGTAGATCTATAGTCAAGCTACATACAAAAGGTGGTCACAATATCTTCCTCAATAGGTAGGGAGATTGAATTTTTTGAGTTGTCATTGGATTTTTCTTGGAGAAAGAGATATCCTATGTTTAATCCCAATCCTAAAACCCTAACCTCCTAATTTTACTCAAGTAATCACTACTACAAATCCTAAATCTCTAATGGCTAGGCCTAGAATGTGAGCCTTTGTGCCCTTTAATGGTGTCAGCCCCTTAAACCTAAATCAATTTGATGACATACCTAATGCTTACGCTAAAATCCTTCCCTATTTCATTGGTGAAAAATCAACTACCCCTATAGAACATATTGAAAACATAGCCAATTTTTTCTCAGTCCATAATGTGACCCAAAAGAATGTGGCTATTAGACTATTGGAAAATTCTTTGAAGGGTAAGATACTCCAGTGGTATAGGGGATTAACACCTACATCCATCACTACCTAGGCTGAGTTTGGGGAATATTTTTGCAAAAACTTTGAGGATAGGAGTGACCATCTCTCTTTGGTAGAACAAATGACTCAATTAAGAGGGCTCCCCAGAAATTTATGGTAGATTTTAACTATAGGATTCAAAAAACCTAGGATAGGATCCCCATAGTCATCAAGTCTAGCCCCAATTATGCAATCTTATACTACCTAAGATCTCTAAATTTTGATGTGGTAATCATGATACAATCCATGGGGGAAATAATCTACCAAAAGCTTATGAGGTGGTTATAAGGGCATAAAATTGTCTAATCCAAGCAGGAAATCTCACCCGTATACCCCTCTTGCCTTTATTATTATAAATTAAACCATTTATGCCTACCATTGCTCCTCTACCAGCCTTAACCAATTATGATCATGAAAATTGAAATTAAGTAGATAGGTTGGGAAAGATTGAAGTATTTCTCAAAGTGCAAAACAATAAGATAGTGGCCTTGAAGAGGCAACACATTCCACCTTATAGACCTTATCAAGCACCCTACCAAGCCCCTTATCATCCCTACCACTATTATGCCTCTTTATCATCCTAATTAATAAGGCCAAGGGAAAATTACTCAAGCAAGGCCCTATAACAACTAGAATCCAAATTTTGCTAGTATTTAAAGATCCCTAGTCCCAACTTAGAATAATTATGCTCAAGAGGGTCAATGGCTTGCTCAATAGGTGTAGTCACATGATATGGAAATGGTTCCAAGTGGTGATGTGTGTCAAGCATCTTTCATTCATTAGGATCCAACTCTCTGAACACATGACAATCAACCTCCTCTCCAATATAAGGAGGGTCCTCCTATGTTGCATGGGGACACTCCCTTAATGACTCAAGATGAGATACCAAGTCAAAAAGGATCAAGTGGGAGTAAATCACCTTATGGAACTACATTTTTTAACTTCCAAGAAGGTGAACACTCTTTTGAATAAGTGGTAACCAATTAAGGTCAAAATGAAACCAATGTAGACAATTCAGTTATAACCCATATAAGGCCTAAGAAAAGGGTAGTTGGTGATGGTTTGGGACTTGAAAGGGAATCCTCTCCACCTCCTCAAACACCTCAAGTTACTAATACTCAAGATACAACTCCTAATAAACCATCAAATCAATAAATGCAAGATGGGAAAGGGAAGAGGTCCTTTCATACCTCAGTTTACACAAGCTCCAAATAATATTTTTGATCCTAAGTTGTAGTCCAAGGTAGCCAACCCTTATCTTAGCATTGTATATCAAATGAATAAATCACACATTACTATCCCTATGTGTTACACCTTCCTTATTTTGGTGTAAAAGGACATCCTTCAAGAAGAACTTTCTAAACTCCATGTCTTGGACAAACAAGCAAAAAAGGTAAGTGCAGTCCTTACTAACTCTAATCAACTTCATGAGTCCTAATCACCTAAGGTAGTCAAACCACCTCCCTTATATCTTTCAATCTTCATAGGTGATTCCATAGTACATAACTACATGATAGATAATGGGGATATCACTTCTATTATGCCTCAATCCATAAAAATAAATTAGGGATAAAGTATAAACCAAATACAAAATGGGTTTTGAAATTGGATGGGTCTCCTACCAAGACCATGGGTGTCCTTAAATACCTTAAAATCATATTGGATATTTATCTTAATTTCACATATATAAAGATGTTATAATAGTTTACCTCCCTCCCTACTTTGAGTTATGATTTTCTATGGATTTCACTACCAAAATAGGGGGTTATCTTTCTTTTGATTGGTCCTATATGGTTCTTAGGACCAGGTATGGGAAAAAGGTCACCATAAGGTCTAAACCTATCTCTAGGTTCCACTTATAACTCTACATGCCCAACTTATTAAATGTCAATTATACTATCTTGGATGGGGAAGAGCACCCTAATGACTAAGAGCCCATGGAACCACTAGAAGGCATATCATATTTGTTCCTTGATGAATGGGTATAAGACAATAATGTCTATGATCCTTACAAAAGTATTGAAGAGGTATATTTGGGTGTGTATTGCATACATGAAGAAGGATCTACCATACCAAGTATCACTAGCATAAGACAAGAGAATAAAGGGGTATGAAAATTGTTCTTTGATGGTTCTAGATCAAAGAATGGAAGTGGGGAAGGTGTTATGCTTGTCTCCCCTTCCAAGCAAAAGTGATATTTTTCCATAAGGTTTTAATTTAGTGACACTTCCAATACAATAGAATATGAGGCCCTCATCCATGGACTATAATGGGCATTAAATAGAGGAATCAATCTCTTTCAAGCTATGGGAGATAATGACTTAGTGGTGCATCAGGTGAGAGGCCTAAGTAAAATTAAGAATCCACACTTAAAGGCCTATAAACACAAGGTTTGGGACTTCTTAGAGGAATTTCAAGCCTTTGACATCACTCAATTCTTAGAGAGGCCAATCAACATGCAAAATGGCAAGTAGCCATTAGAACAAAATATGAGATACCAAGTGGGGTCAAGGACATTAAAGAGTAGTCCCTGATTAGGTTAGTATGTAGGCCTTTGGTCCTTTACAATGAGGTGAGCTGGAAAGTGTTTTAAATTGATAAGCAAATTATTTTTTTCTTGAAACATGAGGCATAATTCTACTCAAAGAAACAAGGTAGATTACAACATCAATATGGGGACCAAATTATCCAATTAAAGAAAAATAAACTAATTAAGGACTTGGTAATATTATAAATCATATTAAATGAGGATTAATAGCTAAGGAAAGATAGGGTAAGCATATCCACTAAGGAGGAACACTATGAAAAAGTTGTCATATATAAAGACAAGTTGCTCAAACTAGAAAAGGTGAACACCAAAGAAGAGAAGGTAGCCTTCATAGTATTATGCCAAGAATTGTTAGATGTTTTTTCTTGGGAATATCATGGCTTGAAGGGGTTTGAACCTAATTTGGATCAACATACCATAGAGTTGGAGGCAAGTCCTAAGCCTGTGAGACAAAAGCATAGGCTAGTAAACCTAAAGATTGAGATCCCTATGAGGGAAGAGTTGATAAAGATTATTAAATCCAACATTATCTTACCCATAAAACATTATTCATGGGTGGAAAATATTGTGCATGTGAGGAAGAAGAATAGGGAGATAAGGTTGTGTGTGGACTTAAGAGATCTTAAGAAGGTGTCACTAAGAGACCACTACCCTCTACCATATATGGATCAAATTATTCAGAGAGTTTTAGGTTCACAAAGATTCTCTTTTATTGATGGATACTTAGGTCACAATCAGGTATTAGTGAGGGAAGAAGATCAACACAAGACTACCTTCACAACAAAGTGGGGCACTTATGCATATAAGAAGATGCCCTTTGGATGCCCAATGTAGGGGCTACTTTCTAAAGGGAAATTGATGTGTACTTACACAAGATCATAAATGAGATGGTGCTAATCTACCTTGATAACATTAATATATTCTCCAAGGAGCTTAAGGATCACTTGACACATTTGAGGATGGTGTTTGATAGGTGTAGATAGTTTGAGGTCTCTTTGAACCCCCTTAAATGTATATTTGTAGTCCATGAGGGTAAACTTATAGGAAATTTTATGTCAAAGGATGGCCTCTCCATTGACATTAAAAGAATAAAGGAAATCCTTTCCTTATCACTACCCAAACACAAGAAGGGATATAAAGTTTCTTGGGTAAAATTAACTTCATCAGAAGATTCATACCTAGATTTATAAAATTGGTGAGGCCTCTAACTCATATGCTCAAGAAACACAAGGAGTTATCATGGACCAAGGAAGGTAAAATAAGTTTTGAGACCATAAATTAGGCCATTTACAAAGATACTGCCCTCCTCAACCATGATTTTACAAAATATTTCTTCATGTATGGATTCTCTATAAGTGACACTATTTCTGCTATGCTCATGTAACAAAATAATTAAGGCCTAGAGCAACCCATAACATTTTTTAGTCAAGCATTAGAGGGATATGAGGAGAGGTATACATTTGTTTAAAGACATATTTAGTCATGAGAGGCCTCAAGAAGTTTAGACACATGGTGTCTAACAACAAGATCTTTGTAATGGTGGTTCACCTCAGTATCAAAGATTTCATCCTCAATAGAGACTTGAGTCAAAAGAGGGCTAGTTGGGTGAACAAATACATGGATAATGATATAGATTTTAAGGTTAATAAGTTGGTTAGAGGTAGGGTGCTTTATAAACACATTTTAGTAAATGCTAAGGGAGATAAAAAAGTGGTTTTAGTAGTCCAAGATGATCAACAAGTAGCTATAGCTATGTCTCCTTCCAGCTGGACCCAAGACATGGTGAAGTTCCTCCAAATAGGAGAATGTCCTATAGGATTAGATAGGATAAGAAGGAGGTAATTAAGACTAGAATACATCACTTAAATCTTGGTTTGTGGGGTACTCTTCAAGAAAGACCTTGATGACATGCTTTTGAAGTGTGTAGAGACTAGTCAAGTTGACAAGCTTTTAGGATAGTTTCATGATGGGCCTATAAGAGGGAAATTTTTAGCCTAGGCCACAAAATCAAAGATCATAATATCAGATTATTTTTATCCAATTTTATTTAGGGACTCCCATGCTTGGGTTAGGAGGTGTCCCAAATGTGCTATGTTCACTGACAAGAAAAAACTAGTTGCCCTAGCTCTATAACCCATTCAAGTTGAACAACCATTCATGAAATGGGGAATATAATTTATATGTATGATTCATCCCCCATATAGTGATAGAAATAAGTGTATTTTTTAATCTATTGATTAAATTACTAGGTGGGTGGAGGTAGCTGCACTCAAAGAGGCAAATGAGAACTTAGTTTTAGAATTCTATGACAACCTAATGGGGTCCCCTCCAACATTATATCAATAATGAATTAGCCTTAAAAAATGCAAAGGTGATTGATTGGGATGCTAATAATGGTATATACATTAATTATTCATCTAATTAATATCCATAGGGTAATGGACTAGTAGAGTCCACCAATAAAAACTTGATTAGGATCATAAAAAGAACAATGGACAACCAAAGGAGTGGTACACCAAGTTGAGGATTGCCTTATGGGAAGATAAGATTACTCCCAATAAGTCTATTAATAACTCACCTTATCTCCTTTTTATGTAAAATAAGCAATATTTCCCATTTCACTTGAGCTACCAACTTTTAAACTTACACACCAACTTGAACTCATGGAGAGATGTAATATAAGTGAGGATGAATGAGTTGAGGGAACTATAAGAGATAAGGGATAAAACTATGCATGAAATGTGTTCAAACCAAGATCAAGTTAAAAGATAATTTGAAAAGAGGACCTCATCAAATACCTTTTAATAAGGTGACATTGTACTCAAGTGGGATGAGGACCATGCAAAGCTAGGTAAACATTCAAAATTTGATAGTCTTTAGAGTCAACCATATATTATTACTAGTTATAAGGAAAATAGTGCCTTATAATTATCCAGTCTGAGTGGTGAGGAAATACCTATCCCTATCAATGAGATGTTATTAAATTATTGTTATTAGAAGCATAAAAATATCTTGTACATAGTATCTAGCTTCCTTCCTCTAAGTGCTGTAATACATGCTTTGTTAGTTGTTTACTTGTATAGTTGCTTATTGCTGTGTGTCTTTATTGTTTATTGTTTCTTATTTTGTGTCTTGTTGAGTTTATTAAATATTAAAGGTTTTATCAGTGTATTCAAAATAACTTTCACCTAAACATGAGTGATAAGCAAAGAGATCCTGGGTTGTCTTAACCAACAGGTAGGTTAAGCCTTAAGAGAATAAAAATGTTGGAAACTTTCTACCCTCAAGCCTAGAAAGGAGTCAACCTAAGAATTGAGTACCCTAGTCCACCTAAGACTTCACTCTTATTAGACCTCTTGATGAGCCAAGGTATTTAAAAAGAGATCAATGGTTGTTATGTGAAGGACAACATGTCTAAGTGTCTTGTCATGTCAAGAAAACATCATGGTGGTTGTCCTTACTCCCTATTTCAAATTGTGTCAAGTGTCCTCCTTGTGTTTAGAAATGTGTGAAGGTCCATAATAGGCCTTGATTTAGTCTCAATAATCTAAATGTTCTATGATGGAGATGATTGAATGTTGCACTTGATGATTCATCATGATTTTTTCTAGTGGATTCAAGATGTGTGAGGTATGGCTTGATCACAAGTTTTAAGAATGTTTTGAAGCTACATGAAAGCATAACTTGGGTTTTTAGAAAGTCCTAAAATATTTTAACATGTATTGGAATGCCATCTAATTGAAACCTTCACTTGAATCCATACACCTTGTCTTAAAGTAGAATTTTTTACTTTAAAATGATGATATTTGACATCAAGGGGCCATTAAGACTACCATTCAGATCCTTAAAATCCTTCATGAATTCCATTATGCCATAACCAAGTAGTTTCATATGCTAATATTGTCCTTATCACAAGTAAACACCTTCATTTGCCACTAAATAATCCCTACACATGTGAAAATATGCCATTTCAACTTCCCAAGCCATACCATGAGTTTTCAAACATTGTCTAACCCCTTTTTTCCCTCCTCCTACACACAAATGGTGATTCATGATCTAAAACATGAGAAAATGGAAGAAATTTGTAGGTTATAAGAGTTTTTAGAGTGGTATGGATCCATACAGTATGAATTTACTCAAATAGAGTAGAGATTCTACAATGGAAGTTCAAAATAGGCATATGATGAAGAAATCCAAGTGTTTAAGGGCCCAAAGAGCCAAAAATAGTTCAATTCCTCTACTGAGCTCCTTGGCAGACATGGAGATCACTTTAGGTTTGTGCTTAATTTGTATATGAGAGAGAGGGTGAGGGTTTAGGATTTTGGCCAAATAAAATAGACTTTATGACCTTCTAATCATGGACATTGGTTTTAGGGTGAGTCTTTTATGTTGTATGAATAAATTCTAAGAAGATGAGTAACCTGGTTACTATCTTCATCTACATAGGGTAAAATAAGGGGAATAGTTTCAATGTATTTTTGGCTTATTTGATCAAACTAGTGATTTCTCATGTATCCTCTAGTTTTTATAAGACATCCTATGGCATCCTCCACCTCTGGCTCACATGTGTGAGCCTATAAGATCAAGGAACATACAAACTACCATTATTTAAAAACTAAAATTTTTCATTGGTGAGGAAGAGTATTCAACGCATATGTCTGAAGGTAAATAATATTTAAAGGTGTAATAATGGTGTCTTGAAATTATTTAGGTCTCCTTAGTTCAATTTGAATGTTTATGTAGACCTCTAACTCTCTCAAGTGGTGCTTTCAAGTGAAGATTGCTTGTAGGTTTGGGTTTCACTGCGTGAAAAGGTAGTATGCTGTATGATAGTCGCTTGGATGTTATCAAAACACAATAAAGGATAACAAAGTAGTGTTGTATTTATACCAAAATGCCCTTCTCTCAATATTTTTAGACCTTATTATAGTCCTCACATGCCAATAAACCACCGTTTATCTCTCAAACACCTCCATAATCTTATTTATCAGAAACTAAGGATGTTTAAAAAAGTTTAAGGTTTTTGGAGAGTCCTATGTTTCCATTATTCACCATATATGCCTCATTAATGACCTCCAAGTGTTATTCTCTATTAGGTATGTGTGTAAATATGATTTGGGTCCTTATAGATCATTTTGGTATGAGTCTATAGTTCAATCCAAGCCCTCAATGAGCCTCTACCATTTAATAACCTCATCATTGGCAACATGCCCCAGTACAAGCCCTGAATCCCAAGTTTAAAGCTCCATATGACCTTACCAATCATCACTCATAGGATTGAACCCTCTACCCAAGTCCAAGGCATATAAACAAAGTCTAAATACCCTATAATTCTATTAAACACCATTGGTATTATGAAAAATGAACTTATATAGGTATGAGTCTTGTTGAGAGAGCATGATCACCACATACAATAAATAATTAACATCCACTTTGTAAAATACTTCAAAGTCATTATATGAAAATGAGTCTTAAATGTAAATAAGGTCCATGATTGAGAAAATGACTATCTTAAGGAGATGAATTGGGATATAATAGAGTCATTGGGATCTCAAGTATAACTAAGATGACACTCTCTTAACTCAAAAACTTGTTCCACAGACCCCTTGTTAGTCAACATACATGACTCAATACTCATAGTACTATTGATAGGCTATACTTACAACCTTGGACATAAGACAATATATGCACATAAAGAGGGAAATAAAACTAATAAATAAGGTAGGACATGGATGCCATGTCATCAAAGGAAATGAAACATGTAGGAGTACATAATGAACTGAGTTGAGCACATATAGTTAATTAGGGTTACCTACAAAGTAAAGGTGCTAAACTAAAGAGAGTGGGAATGTTAGTATGTATGTAAATAATAAATCCAAGATGATGATGACATACACACTCCTTAAAAGATCATATGATGGTATGATTAAGTCAGTGACTATGTGGTCTAATTTATTGACCTATAACATGAAAACTATGGTGTGACTGTGCATACAAGTGTGTTGATAGAGTTAAAAAAGATAGACCTCAGGACTATGATCAAGACTTAGAATATGATATTCAAAACTTGATTCCATACCTATAAATACTTGAGAGAGATTGTTTAGGTCATCACACTAACTATTAAAAACATTCATATAAGACAATGATAGCTAAGGTAAGCTTAAGACAAAAGAGGGTTAACAAGATAGTCTGAGAAAATAAAAGCATATACAAAATATGGAAAATGGATTGAGGAAGATGGTTTGAAAAATTTAAAGCTACAAATTCACCTATAGGTGGCTAGAGGTTCTAACACTTAGTTTGACCCTATAAGGCCTAAAGACACATCTAGGTCTTAAGACCCTAAATTCACTTCAGGAGTAGATCCTAACCTCTAGGCAGACTCAATGTAATATGGGGATATATGAAGGTGTTTCAGAACCTAGGGGAGGTGTTTTAAGTAGGGGAGTGAAATGAGATAGTTCATTTTAGTTTTAGTCCTCTCCCATGCTCCACTACTCTGAGTAGTCATGTTGAGTTACATCTTCCAACACTCATATATTTCACCACAAAGGGACCTAGACCTAAGGCTCTTAGGGGAAGTTGGGCACCCCTATGGACTAAAGATCCATGAAGGAGTGAGTGGGATTTAGGGGCCTAACTCTATGAATGAATTTTAAGAAGGTAACCTACACAAATTACTAGGTAGAGAATTCTAGGCACACCACACATCTCCACACACAATTTTCATGGGACCCAAAATTTTTTAGGAGAGATGAAGGGGTCAGTAGACTAGAAGTTCATGACAAGAAGTTTTGGTTTAGAGGTCCATACTATATGAAACATCATTTAGATGGTGGACCTCCAAATACCTTCTTAAACCCTAGTTCATAACTGATGAAGGAATTATGCCCTAAAATGTATCCAAATGAATTAAGTGGGTACGGAATAGTTCTAATGGTCTCCCTAGGTCTCCTACACACTCAAATGACCTATAGGTTGGCACGTGTAGGGGATATACCATATGGATCAAGCCTAAGAGATTAATTTTAAGTCTATGAATAAGGAGTTGAGAAGGATTTGAATACTCGATAGGTTTTTGAGAAGGGAGAGGGGCCCAAGGATCTCAAATGACTTCACATTAGCCACCTACTGGGGCCTCCATGCCTGATAACTAGTTGCAGATAGTCCTAGGTGCCCAAGTGAGAGATTGTATGTAAAAAATAAGGTAAATGGCTTGATTATCTAGAATAAATTCTCTAAGGTCCCTTAGGGGTGATTTCCATCTCAAATAAATGGATAAGTGCCTCAAAACTATAGCTTAGGGTCATAACTCAAGAACCCTACATTCAAACATCTTCCTCAAGGCAATGACACTTGAAGGTTAGATCATAGGAAAAAATGATATTAGATGACATATTAGACCTAAATGGAAATGTTCATCAGGTTGTTTTAGATGTTTGAGCCACTTTGGTTTGCAAGAGAGAAGCCACCGTTGGTCATTTTGTCTTGAAAATGTCTCAAGACTACTTAGAATGCTCATTTATCACGTAAGAAGCAACTTGGTAAGCTCATAAATGTACAAAATGATTATATGTGGAGATGAGTACTTTAGGAGAGTTAAGGGGCCTTATCTATAAGATATCAATGGCATTGGTTTAGAGGTTGTCCCTAACCACTATGAACCATTGTTAAGAGTCCATAACCCTCTTAAACCTCCATAAAACCCTAATAAGGACTTGATTGGGAATATTTTAGATAAAATACAACCAAATGCATTGAAATGACTTGGTAAACACTTGGGTCATATAAATTACTTATAAGAATATTTTGATATGGTACTGGTATGTATGGATAATGTATAAACACCCCCATAAACTATAAATTTTTAAGTTTTTTAGCAAAAAATGAGGTGTAAGAATTGATCCAAGATTAAATATCAATGGAGGATCTGATATTAATATTGTTTCACCTCCTCAAATCATGAAAATTTCATAAAGTTTCTTATAAATACTTTTAGAAACCTTCACCAAATAGACAGTCTTAGAATGCATGAAAGATGTGACCTAGTCATCTAAGTTGAGTGAGATTGAAAGTGTGAACTGATTGCAAAGCCTAAGTCTTGATATATAAGGTTGGTTTATATTGAAAACAATATGACTCAATCAGGTTGGTGTTTTGATCCAGTTCTTATAATCATCCTAACAATGGACAACTAAGAGACTAGACTATTTGTCTAGTAGGCCCCTTTAATCAACAAAATGAGGAAGCTCATAGGTGTAGAAGGATAGTATGGGGTTAATAATTCATCATAAAACATATGTAACTTCCTGTTAAGGTGATAAAACTCCATATCCATGGTTATTATGGAGTATTTAGATGGTTTCTTGAATATGGCCAATATGTAAGAAAAGACACCTACTTAATGCTTCATGGAGAAGGCCTAATTGGACCTTTTCAATGATTGATAAATAATAAGAGGAGATGAAATTTAATAAAAATGGCATGAATATGATCTTCATGGGTTAAAAATTTCTAAAAATAGACTGTAATCCCCAAAGGTGCTCATTCAAAGTACTAATCAACCCAAGTAATGCATGAAAGAGTGTGGAGGGTTGTGTAACTACTATGAGAGTGGGTTATGACCATTATGTCCTCTTCATTCCACTCTTATGACAATATTACCTTATTTATCTTGATTACAATTCTATATATTCATGACTTAAGGCCTTTTTTATCATCCCTTAGCTGGGTGTAACAAAAATCTACCAAATTATATCTTGAACCTTGAGAATCAATAAGAAAGGATTGGTTGTAGACTTATTTTTTAGCATTATTGTGTGTTATGGTTTGTTGACTTGAAAAAAGTGTGATGTTCATTCTCCTTTGTAGCTCCTCTCCTTCACCTAGTTTTTATATTATCATCCTATACAAGTCATGTGATGTGCTATAATGTTGTAGTTATATTGAAGAGTGAACTAGTTAACAGTGTCTCAAGTAGGCCTTCCTTCCATTGCCTTCAAGTTGTAGACATTCCATATAGCCTTCACATGAAACACTTATGTTTAAGAGTTCATCAAGAAGCTTGTTTAGTCATTAACCTTTTCATTTGATTTACAAAGTGTTGTTGAAGATCAACCAATAGATGATAAATTAATATTGGTGCATATCCATCCTTAGAATATGTTTCTTTTCATGTTATCACTCTATCTCTTTTCATCCTAACTAGGGGAGCTAGCCATAAACACTAGAGGTTTGGTCTTCCCATAGGTAACCCAAAAAATTTAAACAATCCCATATTACCCCAAGATTAAAGAGAATTTAACTATCTACTTTAAAGGTTTTACCTTGGAATGATAACAATATCCTAACCCTTCAAATATATTAGAACATTCCCAATCCCCACATGAGGGTTTGTGATTAACTTTTCAAAATAAACCCTAATGAATTGTTATGATGACTTTCCTTTCATTTAAAATCATCAAAATGATTTTAAGATAATTTAAATGGATTATTATGACTCCCACACCCCTGAATTGCCTATCTAAATCATCAATTTTAATACAACCTTTCATCCTTCCTCTAATGTTTCCCTATTAGTATTTTCTTTACTCAGACCTAGGTCAGACCTAAAGTTGACTATTAGGCCTAAGATTCACTTGGTCCATGATTTGCCATATATGAGTTTACTTGGTTAGTGGTAACATTATAGATAATGTATTATCCTATTTTATGACTTGTTACATGTCTCCAATGACTCAAACTACCTTTAATATTCACTTGAACACAACACAATCATGTTTCTTGAATTCACATAGTCCATTAGCAAGGAGTCTATCTCTCACATGGCTAATTACATATGACCTCATATATTTAATTATTAAACCAAATAAATAAATGAATGTGTAAGTTAAATATTTGTCTAAGAGACATGTTTAATCCATTTATATAAATGATAAATGAATCTCATATTGGTTTCTCTATGATAATCCCAAGAACAATGTGACCCTTCTAAGTCTTTAATAGTCCTAAAATGCTCTTTAATCAAGGAAGATGATGTGTTATGATTTAATATAAAATATAGGAATTATAAACCTATTAATAATATATTTTAGGCCCTCTGAACTCTATTTTAACTCTCATGATGTAGACCTCATTCACAAACCTATCACTTTATGCCTACTTTCTTGGCATTGGCTTGTAGGTGTTTCATTGAGACTATCTTGGCCATTCTAGATATTTATTTACTTATAATAGAATATTAACATATATAATTATTTATATAATATCCCTCCACCTTTTACAACCCTTTAAAATTCTCAAACCACCACAAAACAAGCCTCTCTTACTTTAGTTCACATTAACTTACAATCAAACCTGTAAATGACTATGGAGTCTCTTGAAGATGGCCAGGTGTTCATATGAATGCATGAGGAATTTTTGAAGGTTAAAATGGGTCTTAGGAGATTTATAAAAGAGTATTATGTGATTGGTGATTTATTTGAATATCACTTTAGTAAAGAAACATGCAAAATCAAACAAAACCTGCTTACTACTTTGAAATATGCCCACAATGCCCTCAAATTAGAAATTTTGCCTCATCTAAAACTGAACATGCAAATAAAATATTTGGATATGGATTAAGATGAATGTAAATGTACTTTAGGTAATTTAACAATTTTGTTCCATTAGAAACAAGTTTATAACTTCACTAAAAATGCCCAAAATTGAGCCTATAGGGTTTAAGACCACCTCATGGTCTTAGTGATTATTAATAAAGGAGGGAGGGTTAAAACTAAGAAAAAATTAAATTATTTTAAAGATATTTAGGATCCAATACTATGGAAAAAACCTCAAGTCCCAATTATCTCTCCTTTGTATGGACCAAACATGTGAAAATGGTCTTCATAAGCTTACCAAGGAGCCGATGGAAGAGAGGAAGTATTTTTTACCTTCGTTAGATGTGTATCTACATTAAAAGCATGATTTTGACCTTGAGAGAGTTATGGGAGGCATTTATTTCCATTTTAAATATTTCACACCTACAAAATCACTTTACTCTTCTCCTTTTTGGCGTTAGAAACCACTAATAACTACCATTATCCATATGAAACTGACTCAAACTGACTTGACAAATATTTTTCCACATAATACTACCTTGGCTAACTTTATTTTTATCCCATTTCATCTTGGGAGTATGTGAGACAAGACAATAAAGGATTTTGTTAAGGGTTTACATGAATTATGACTCAAGTACACATTAGACCATGAAAAGAACTTTAACCTTTAAATCTCCATAAAAACCTTAGAACTCTCAAAAAATATTCTTAGGACTTTAATTGACCTTGAATCCACTTGAAAAGGTAAATTTTTTTAATATAGGGGTATAAATTTGATGTAGGGGTCAAATTTTGTAACATTTTTGGTGACTCATAGGGGTAACATGCTTGCTATGTTAATATAGTTGTAACCTTGTCCTTCCATTGGGTAATTAAATCACTTGCTCTCAACTACTAACTGATATGGCACATTTACCTTGGATTAAAGACCCTTGAACAAGAAAATATAAATGATTGACCCTCCAAAATACACAAAAGCAAAGAACAACACCCACAACAAGGCTAAAACAAGACAACACACATGTGCTAGCCAAGCTTGTACGGAAAATAAAATAAGAAACCATTACACACAAATTAAACTCATATATATTATTCATCATGGATCAAAGGGGAAGTTTCTAAGATATTTTTCTCTATGAAGTAAAAAATGGTATAAGGTAAGTTGCCTCTTGGACCTTAATCTTGTTGCTTTAACCATCTTCTTGATTGCTAATCTTATCAGTATATTTTCAAGTAAATCCATAACAACAAACAAGTCACCTATGAAGAACAAATCATATTGTTTTTTAATACTTACCTTATGTCATTCCTTGATCTTGAAGAGAGCCTTACCATTGATCATATTTTGAATTATAGGAATAGTTGCAACCTCATCTAATGATGCTCTATCTAGGCATTGTTCTTGGGCTTCTATGACATCTTGAGTGACATCATGTTACTTATCAATTGTTACAAGTTAATCAAGGTCTTCAATAATTTATGCATACTCATTCCAAGCTACATCATATTATTCAATGGATATGTCTGTATTATTCTCCTAGTGAGAATGGTTTCCAATAGGAAATATACCTTTGCAAAGGAATTCAATCTCTTGAAGGGACTTAATGTACTTCTGCTAATCCTCATTTAGATCCTCTTTTGGTAAATTTGAATGAGGTAAACATGAATAACATACTCATATTTCTACTTAAGAGGTATAGGAATTTTAAGAATCGTGAGTCCCTCTATGCTGTCATGATGTAATTGGGAGTTAACCTCTTCAAGTTTAACCTCTTACCTTTTAACAATCTATTTCTATACGAGATTTTGCTTTCACATTCAAAGAGAGAATAAGAAACTAAGAGAAATGGTCTAAGGCTTGTATGTACCTAGATGAAGTCATGCGCATCGTAATACAGATGATAGCAGGAACTCCTCTTTGGTTATGGAGGATGACACCTGTAGAAGAAAGAGACTAAAATGAAGAAGATGTTAGATGAGGAGATGGTGGGCTGCCAAGTAAAAGCTTGATCCCAGAAGTAAAAAGACTTCCTTAAGGGATGTCAACCCACTAATTGATAAAAATAATGTCTGACAAAAGATAAAATGATAAAAAGACTAAAATGATTAAAGACTAAAATAGAAATAAAAGCAAATGCTTACCTGAATGTTGTTGTTAGCCTGGTTACAGTTGCCGACGTTGGTTAGTCTATTGACGTCAGTTGGTCAAGTCTGCCAACATCGGTTAGTCTACCAATGTCGGTGGGGGCAGTGGTCTCTGTGGCCAGCATCGGTCGGGGTAGTAGTCTTTGGAAGAGGTCTGGTCAGGTCTAGACGGGTTTATGCTCTGTGGACGGGTCTGAGAAAGGCTATGGGTCTGGTTGAATGGTCTGGGGGTCTGGGTCTAAGAGTCTGGTTGAATGCTCTGTACAGGGTCTTTACAAGCAGAAAGAATGGTCTGAAAGGGGGACCAAATAGAAGATAGAGGAAACAGGGAGATAGGGAGATAAGGATTCAGGTCTGGGCTGGTGATAGGAAGTGCTGAATGGGAGCTAACAACTAATACATTTCTAGACTATAAAAATGAAATAAATGAAACATTCTTAGCTCATACCTGCTGAAGAAGAAGTGTTGCTGATGCTTGTACCTATTATTGATGCTGCTGGTGTGAAGGCCCTATTGCTGGTGGAGTGGCTGATGCAGAGTACCTGTTGTTGTTGTAGCTTGCTGTGTGCCTGAGAGAGAGAGAGAGAGATCTGAAGGTTGGCAAATTGAAGATTCAAGAGTGAAAGAGCGGATGTAAAGATTGGAAAATGGGATGCAAGAGAGAGGCCCCACATTCTAGATACAGAACGCAGTCTTGAAGGCTATCGATGCTAGCAAAACCACCGATGTCAATCGCAGACTGACCGACGTCGGCAGTTGTAAAATGGGGACAGAGGCTAATTTTAGCCCTCTGCCCGTTCTTACAAGCCACCATGGTCAAGGTTCATGGGAAAATGGTCGAGAGGGGTTAAATGAGGTGTGGTAGAATGAAATGGGGGTCATAAATGGGGTTTAGGTCACTAAGGCATGGGAGGAGTGAAGAGAATCCAAGGAAGGGGATCCTAGGGTGGTGAGATAGCAAGGGAGAGAGAGAAGAATTTTATTAATTTAAAATAGCTAATTATTTTAAATTAATAAGTGTATAGGGGTTAGGAGTGGTTAAGTGAAATGGGATGAAGGGGACCAAGGGGGAAGAGGATGAGGAGGATGACCAAGGGAGTAGACACTATTTCAGTGTCTACATTTGCCCCTTTTTGTCTTGTTGGTTGTTTTGGATGAACTGCAAGACAAAAATAGGAGTTGATTGCCCCAATTGTGGGATGAGGTTGATTTCATCTTGTTGGTTGTTCAAGTGAATTGCAAGACAAAAATAGGAGGGTTGGTTGCCTCGATGTGGAATCAGGTATTCCCCCTCAAAGCGAGAGTCGAGGGAAGGAAACCTGAAATTGGGTGCCGATTTGACAGAGAGTGGATGAAAAATGGTGAAGATGGAGTGAGAACGCTACAATAATCGTGATTACACGTATACCACTTCATGAGATGGTCAGGTCAAATTGTCACTGGTCAAGGTCGAGGAGTGCCAAAATTGAAATAACTGGGCCCCAGCATTTGGTCATAGCTGATTGGGTTATTCAATCTAAGCTGAAGCTCCAATGATCATCGTGTTCCAGGTATCTTGGGCTCAGGAAGTGCTCCTAAAAACAAAAAAATGTCACAAGTAGTGGGGATCAACCGGCTTGTGATCCTATACTTGTGAAGGTCAAAATATGGGTCTGTGAACAATTTTGCTAACCAGTCGTAAGGTAGCATACATGCAAAAACAACCAAGGCAACATTTGTCTTGGAAGTGGTCATAGTCGAAGGAGATAGTCACGATCTCCATGGTCATTGGTTGAGGCAGGCTAAGATAGGTAGTTGGTCGAATGAATGGATGGATAAAAGAATGTGGCCGATCTAACCTCAAAAGACATCATGTGATCTGAGTGCTACCTACATAGCCCTTGTGTGAAGGGCCTCAAGCCAATGTAGTTCTCCCTAAAAGGGAGGAATAGGGTCAAAGTGGTCAATTATTTTAGTCGAGGTTAAGTCATGGTCAAAGGAAAAAAGAAGGTTTGTCCATCAGAGAGATGAACAAATGAGGGTGGTCAAGCTAACCCCAGAAGACGTCGTGTCAACTGAGTGCTGCCTACATAGCCCTGGTCTTAAGGCCTCAGACCAATGTAGTTTAGACTAGGAGTCAAAGGTGGTCGATGGTCTTAGACGAGGTTAAGTCATGGTCAAAGGTAAGAAGGTTTGTCCATCAGGGAGGAATAAATGAGGGTGGTCGAGCTAACCCCAGGAGACGTCATGTCATTTGAGTGCTGCCTACATAGCCCTAGTCTCAGGGCCTCAGACCAATGTAGTTCAGGCTAGGAGTCAAAGGTGGTCGATGGTCTTGGATGAGGTTAAGTCATGGTCAAAGGTAAGAAGGTTTGTCCATCAGAGAGATGAACAAACAAGGGTGGTCGAGCTAACCCCAGGAGACGTCGTGTCATCTAAGGCTGCCTACATAGCCCCGGTCTCAGGGCCTCAGACCAATGTAGTTCAAGCAAAGAGTCAAAGAGGTTGATAGATTGGTTTGGTCATGTGTCAAAATGATGAGGAGAAAAAGATGTTATAGCCTTTTCCAAATTGTGTGATGGTCTATTCTGTAATATGGGTTGAGGGGTCTTTCATCCCTAGCAATTTTCCATATTCATGATGGATGTATGCTAAAAATGAATTGAGTCTATTTATGTGCCAGCAAGTAATGGTTTATGCCAGACATAAATGTGTAGTCCATAGTCTCCATGTGTATTGGTGTCCATAGAAACTAGTGTGAATAGGCTATGTGAGTGGTCTGAAAAAGTGTTGAGCTGGTTTGATAAATGATGAAGTTTGAATGTGACCAAAGTGTAAAAGAAGTGAAAGGCATATTCGCCCTTTCAATGACAAGGACCAGAATGATAGCATAGATAGGGGTTGTTAGAACCAAGAGCCCCATTCATGCATTATGTCGCTGACCATGGGTTGTGTTAGAGTGGTAATCAAATCATTTTGACATTAAAGTGAGCTCGAAGTCCCTTGAGCAGGTGATATGATAAGTGAGGATAGCGTAACCCATTTTAGAGTAGAGATAACCTTGCCCTTTTTTATAGGAGACCCTGAGACAAGTATAAGCCAAGTCCATGACCCTTTTTTTTTTTTGAGCAGACTGATCGATGCGAGAAGTCTACATAGATATGTCATTTTGCTTTGTGGTCATTTGTGAAGTTGATCGATCAGGAAGCTTCTGAGAGTAGCAAGATTTAGTCATAGCCATCCTTCGAGGGAGTGGTCTATATTTATGCTTTATATATTTGAGGTCTTTTGAATAGCTATCCTTCGAGGGAATAGTCTATTAGCTACAACAATGATAGTACAGCTATCCTTCGAGGGAGCAGTCTATCTTTTGATTTGATTTGGTGACCTTGGATATTTTGACATCTTGATTTATTTTTGATAGAATTTTGAGTCATGGACAAGACTATAGAAGTTTAAAGGCTCCCTTTTATTAGGACAAAGCATCCATACGTCATAAAAGGGTTATAGAGGATTTGAAAAGGGGAATAGGGTTGAAATGAATGAGGATTAAGAGGATGGGGATTGCTTAAGGGATGAGCTCAAGTTAAATGTCAAGAAGATTAGTACTCGACTAATAGTAGAATGGTCACAGATGCAACGCATTAAGAGGCTCAAGTTCTGGGCGTCCATCGAGAGAAGACAAGTGATAAGTCCCTAATCCATACTTGTGCGTGATGATGAAAGGTCTAAGCCAATTTGGGGCAAACTTGCCTCATTTACTTCACTCCATATTGGTCACATGCTGATTTGATGCGTGGTTGGTTGATATGGTCGCTGATTGGCTGAGACTGGTCGAGGGTCGGGTTGAGATTGGTGTTTGGTCATGATTAAAAGGTTGGTTGATGATTGGTCAAGGTCAGGGTTGATGTTTGGTGTGGTCATTGATTGGTCAAGATTGGGTTGAGGCTTGGTTGAGGTTAGTTGATGCTTGTTTGGTCGAGGCATGGTCGAGGCTTGGTTGAGGCCTAGTCGAGGTTTAAGATTAAAAGGGTGATTGATATTTGGTCGAGACTGGGTTGAAAGGTTGGTCGAGGCTTGGATGAACGTTGAATTCCCCCAGTGGCTAGGGAGGATGTTTGACAAATTGGTCAAGGCTGGTTGAGGCTTGGTGGTCAGATTGACTGTGTAGATGTCGAATAAGGGGGTTAAAGGCGACAAAGGGACCATAGTCTGGCGTGGAGATCCTAACTTAGGTGATGAGGTTTGAGAAACATGGGTTGGTGTTGATAATTTGTTGAAGGGGTCAAGAGGATCCTTGATGAGAAGGGTATCCTTTTTTTGGTGTTGACGAATGGTAGCTTTGAGAGTGCAATAATGCTTAGTGTCATGTTTGGGTTTGTGGTGATAGTGACAAAATTTAGAGTTGTCAAACCAAGATGGTCTTGATCTGAGGGTTAATGAGTGGGGTGGTGTTGAAGGTTTGTTGATAACATGGTCGAGAAGAAGGGTGTCTTTCTCCAAGCATTGGTGAATGACAACCTTGAGGGCACAACAATGCTCGATGTCGTGCCTAGGTGTGCGATGATATGCACAAATCTGAGTGTCATCAAACCAGGGCAATTTTGGTCCAAGAGATTGATATGGTTTAAGAGGTGGGAGATTGATGCGAGAAGATTGCAACAATTGTCATAACAGGAAGGCATAAGAACCTACTAATGGGTCTGCGTGTCTTGTTGCAGTGGGAGTTGATGACTTTGGTTTGAGAGGCGTAAGAGGCATTGGTCATACCATCATTTTCATGGGTGGTGTAGCCACATGTGTAGATGGCACTTTTGTGGTGAAAGGTACTGGATGTCTTGGAGGAAATATATGTCTAATGGGTTGAAGGGATAATGGAGGTGACTTGCCTTTGTGAAGTATGGGAGTAGGAAGCACTCCTATTAAAGTGGACGGATGTGGGCCCAAAATTGAAGGTAATGATGAAGGTGGGGGAGGAGTCTTCTAGTGTGGTTTAGTGGCCTTCTTTGGCTTGGGTTGAGGGCCACCATTGTGCGAGGTGAGGTTAGATACGGGTTTAGGTTCGGATGTGGACGAAGGTGATTGAGATGTAGCAATCTCAAGCAAAAGGCAAGAGGAAACCGTGACTGAGTCTTCCTCAGTCGAATTGGGTGAAGAGACTGGTTCTTCTCTTGGTGAAGAAGAAATAGGAGAGTGTGGCTCCTCAAGAGGGTAGAGGGCAGGGATGATTGTGCCTTTGACTTGTGGTTGAGTAGGCAAGGTAGGATCCTCCATTGAAAGGAGGAAGGATGAAGGTGGGGCTAATGGCATTGGTATGGTTAAGGCATCCCCCAATATAAGAGAGGTAGATGGAGGACTAATAGGAGAAGAAAGTTCATCCTGTGAAGGAAAAATAGGGGAAGAAGGGTCTTCCACCTATGAAGGAGGTTGGTCAGGGACAAGAGGCGAGACCGTGTTGACCATGTGTATGTCATGCTCGTGGGAGCTATCGGCCATGGTCTGGACATTGTGTTGGGTAGGCAGATGATTAGGAAAGGGTTATTTGAAGATATCGATGTGTTGATTGGGTGGGGCATTCGGGTTATCCAAAACAAGATCCCCTTTGTCGATCATGTCTTGAATGATGTTTTTGAAGGTTCGACAATTGTCGATGTCATGGCCATGGACACGGTGAAAGTGACAGAAGTCAGCCTCCCTATACCATGTAGGGAGGGCTTTTGAGGAGTCAAATTGAGGTGGCTAGATTGGAGGGAGATTGAGGACCCCCTGCTTGACAAGTTTTTCCAAAATGGAAGCGTATGATTCTCCAAGTGGAGTGTATGAATGTTGGATGTACTGTTGTTGGAATTATTTGGTGATGCTTGGAGATGTAGAAGATTGAGAGTGATTAGTTATTGTCGAAGATGGTGATACAATGACCACAATGTTGGCCACCCCTTTTGACTTGGAGTTGGTAGAAGAAGGTCTAGAAGAAGAAGGGTCATTGGTTTTTGCATTAATATTACGTAATTTGACCTTATCTTCTTCAATGGCATGGAGTTCAAGCTTTTGGGCCATGGTGAAAGCTTCGTCGAAAGTGTGGAATGTCTAGACCTGTAAGGTAGAAGAGATGTGCCTAGCACATGCTTGAGAAAAGAGCTTGATGAGCTCAGGTTGAGGCAAGGAGAAGGAGAGCTGGTTAATCAAGCCTCTCCAACGAGCGATAAAATTGACTATTGATTCATCGTCAAATTGCCTGATGGAGTAAAGGTCTGTGATTGAGACTTGTTTGGTGATATTGATAGAAAAATGGTTGAGAAATAATTGGGCGAGTTGAGTGAATGAAAAGATAGAATGTCTGGTAAGAGAGCTATACCAGTCAAGGGTGGGGCCAAAAAGCGACATGGGGAAGGTGCATAAAAGTAACACATCATCATGGGCTATGAGATAATAGGCATGTCTGAATGCCCGTAGGTGTTGTTGCAGGTCTTCCTTACTCTGGAAGCGAGTAAACTTAAGAAGCTCCCACTGGTTGGGGTATGGTCAGATCGGGATGGAGGGATGGATGGGTTCGTTGTAAATTTGGTCATAGGAAAGGACATTGCTTGAACTAAAAAATAGAAGCTTCAAGACTAGACATTTTATCCATCAGCATTTTGATGAGATCAACTGATGGATTGGTGGATGGGGCACCTCCTCAGTTGTAGGGTGCTTGAAAAGTGCTAGAAGGGGCATACGACATAGTTGGTTGTGCTTGTAGGGGTGCAACATATTGATAACTAGTCATTAGGATAGAAGTGGAGGCCAAGGGTGGTTGTGTTGTGAAGGTAGGAGGCATAAGTTGATTAGATACTACCAAAAATGGTTGTGTGGTGGCATTGGCAAAAGGGGAGGTAGACACTCCTGCATTTATGGGTGTAAGAGTGTGTGGAGTCGAGACAATCAAGTTCTGGTATGATGTAGAACTTGGTTGAATTGCGTGTGGTTGAGTGGGTAATGTAACCCCGATGGAGCTTGGTCTAAAAATAGATGGGGAGGCCAAACTTTGTGTATTGGCCATGGTTAGGTTAATGGTTGAGGCAAAAGGCTGGGTAGCAGATGATGTTGACATTATCACCGCTTAACCTAAAAGGTCTCATGTTGGGTTTCTTACGAGATAGTTTTTGAGGGCTTTGACATTGAGGTTCAAGAATCTTTCAAAATCTTGGTCCCCTTTAGGGACAATGGGAGACTGAGTTGGGGTCGATCGAGTAGGAGTTCGTTCGGCCTCTGAACGAAACTCCATTAGGGGGCTGGTTATGGACGATGAAGGCAGAAGTGGTTGATGCCTCGCTTGGTCAAGAAGAGCCTTGGTTTGAATGTGTGTCAAAACCATTCAAGGTAAAAAAGGGTCAGGTTTTAGAAACTATGTTTTTTCAGCTTCAAAAACTCAGAATGTGGTTTTGGCAGAAAAAGGGGTTGGGTTTTAGGCTGCTATTTTTAAAAAAAAGGGATTGTGACAGTGACTAACGTCAGTTGAAAAATTGATGTCGATGAGAACAGATGGCCGACGTCAGTCAGATAACTGATGTCGGTGAAGAAAGGTTACCGACGTCAGTGGTAAAACCGATGCCATTAACTGTGTTTTCTAGAAACCCAAAAGATTTGAGAGTTTTTAGAAAAAAGGAAGAAGAATGTCCTCACTAGCTCAAACAAGTAGATAAGAATAGAAAAGATGAAGAACACAAGCAGATCCTAAGCGTTAAATCCCTAGGAATATATTATTAAGCTCGTGGTGGCTTATGCCTTAGAATGTGTTTAGGAAGATTGGCTTTTGAGACGGGTCCTAGAAGAAGTAGTCTATGGATGGTTTCAGGTTTGTTTAGGCACTCAAGAGTCTAGGTTAGGTTTCGTACATGGCCTGGTGCTAAGGAGCAAGCTCCCCTCACTTCACGAGCCCAGTGATAAGCTGGTCTTGCTTAGCCAAAATATACTTTCCCTAGAGATTATCCTCTGCCAGAGAACAGAGTGGGCTTTCCCCTTGGTGATGAAATCCAATTGGGATTGCCGAGATGGGTAAGGTATCCATTGTGTGATGAAATCCCAGTCAGGCCTTGTCTCAGGTAAGTTTTGATGTTTGATTTGTGCAAGTGATTTGGTTGTGTAACATAAAGTGATCTACAATTAATTCATGATGCAGTTGTTAATTACTAGGTGTGGACTAAGAAATGCAAGCAATCAAAAATGAAATGCAAATGTGTTTTAAGCCCAAGTCAAAATGTTAGTTCGTATGAAGACAAATGGAGAAAGGGTTGAAGAGTATGACTTTTGACTAGTCTATGATGCAAGAAAAGAAAGAAGAGTTCTTTTTAATCTTGCTTATGAGCCTTTTGGAAGAGGTAGAAGAAAGAGGTGAAAAGGAGAAACCTAATGCACCCTATATGAAAAGAAAGAAAAGAACCCAAGGAAGACCCTAGGGTCCCACTGGGTGTGCCAAAATGTTTTCATATGAGATTTCACTTTCACATTCAAAGAGAGAATAAGAAACTAAGAGAAATGGTCTAAGGCTTGTATGTACCTGGATGAAGTCATGCGCATCGTAATCCAGACGATAACATGAACTCCTCTTTGGTTGTGGAGGATGACACCTATAGAAGAAAGAGACTAAAACAAAGATGTTAGATGAGGAGATGGTGGGCTGCCAAGCAAAAGCTTGATCCCAGAAGTACAAAGACTTCCTTAAGAGATGTCAACCCACTGATTGATAAAAATAATGTCTGACAAAAGATAGAATGATAAAAAGACTGAAATGATTAAAGATTGAAATAGAAATAGAAGCAAATGCTTACCTAAATGTTGTTGTTAACCTGGTTACAGTCACCAACGTCAATTAGTCTACCGACGTCGGTTGGTCAAGTCTATCGACGTTGGTTAGTCTGTCGATGTCGGTGGGGGTAGTGGTCTCTGTGGCCGGCATCGGTGGGGGCAGTAGTCTTTGGACGAGGTCTGGTCAGGTCTGGACGGGTTTATGCTCTGTGGATGGGTCTGAGAAAGGCTATGGGTCTAGTTGAATGGTCTGGGGGTCTGAGTCTGAGAGTCTGGTTGAATGCTCTGTACAGGGTCTTTGCAAGCAGAAAAAATGGTTTGAAAGGGGGACCAAATAGAAGACAGAGGCAACAGGGAGACAGGGAGATAAGGATTCGGGTCTGGGCTGGTGATAGGAAGTGATGAATGGGAACTAACAGCTAATACATTTTTAGACTATAGAAATTAAATAAATGAAACATTCTTATCTCATACCTACTGAAGAAGAAGTGTTGCTGATGCTTGTACCTATTGTTGATGCTATTGGTGTGAAGGCCCTATTGCTGGTGGAGTGGCTGATGCAGAGTACCTGTTGTTGTTGTAGCTTGCTATGTCCCTAAGAGAGAGAGAGAGAGAGAGAGAGAGAGAGAGAGAGAGAGAGAGAGAGAGAGAGAGAGAGAGAGAGAGAGAGAGAGAGAGAGATCTAAAGGTTGGTAGATTGAAGATTCAAGAGTGAAAGAGTGGATGTAAAGATTGGAAAATGGGATGCAAGAGAGAGGCCCTGCATTCTGGATACAGAATGCAGTCTTGAAGGCTACCGATGCCGGCAAAACCACTGACGTCGACCACAGACTGACTAACGTCGACGGTTGTAGAATGGGGACAAAGGCTAATTTTAGCCCTCTGCCCATTCTTACAAGCCGCCATGGTCAAGGTTCATGGGAAAATGGTCGAGAGGGGTTAACTGAGGCGTGGGAGAATGAAATGGGGGTCATAAATGGGGTTTAGGTCACTAAGGCATGGGAGGAGTGAAGAGAATCCAAGGAAGGGGATCCTAGGGTGGTGAGGTAGCAAGGGTGAGAGAGAAGAATTTTATTAATTTAAAATAGCTAATTATTTTAAATTAATAAGTGTATAGGGGTTAGGAGTGGTTAAGTGAAATGGGACGAAGGGTACCAAGGGGGGAGAGGACGAGGAGGATGACCAAGGCAGTAGACAGGATTTCGGTGTCTACACAATCACTTCAACTTCATCCAAGGTCTCAACTTGTACTCTTTCCTCAAGCTCACCTTATTAATAATTTATGAAGATTAATTTCCGCATTATTCACTAAGAGGTGTGCCAGTGATAACTCTTCCTCAAAAATAATTGAATCACTCTCTTTACACTCTCCTTGAGACTCACTTGCAATTGCGAACTCTTGATCTATCCTCCATAAAAAGGCTCCTATTCAAGAAAGGAGATGGTGGGAGATCATTTTTTTGAGAAAAGGTATAGGAATAATAGGTTAATTATGAATAGGATTTAGATTATTGAGAGCAATGGGATCATCTAGGGAGTCTTGAAGGGAAGGGAATTTTTTTTTTAATAATTCTTTATTCTACTCCTTCCACTTGGAAACCAATCCCTTAAACCTTGATAGTTTTTGGTATTAATTATCCTCATACCCTTATTGAGGTTCATTTATAGTTGCAAATTTATTTTCAACCTTGTCAACAAGGACTTACCTATTATTTTGGATGCTTTCTTGAATATACCTCCAAGATGGAAAAGTCTTAGGAATGTCAACCTTCTCAACTAGGACCTCTTTCTTGTTTTGGATGCCTTATTGGATAGAATTACATGATGTAAGAGATTTAGGTTATTGAGGAGGGAGGGATGGGATTTAATAGGAAAAATGACCTCTTTATCTTTAATTTCCAATTCTAGGCATGATTCAAGCTCTTGGATTCTAAATTGTGAGGCTTGAATTCGCTTGTCTATACTCTCTTGGAATAACTTTTCATAAGGAATGAAGGTTGGAACCTTAGGTGTAGGAGAGATATAATAAGGTTATTAGTTGTATTAGATATGATTATTTTACCAAATTATTAACTTATCCTCTATTAAGTATATCAACTCTTTAATCTCTAGCTTTTCTTTGGCTGAATGTTCTGCTTCTTCATCAGCTGGCCACCCACTCCAATTTTTTTGAAAGAAATATCTTATATCATCAATGGAACAGATAGTGCAAGTTATACCAAGATATAATTATCTCTCAATCCTTATCATCATCATTCCATGGTCTAGTATGATTTGTTTTAGACTTGACAAGGATGAACTAGTAGCAACATAATTTTGACAAGGTTGATTAGAGGGATAGTTAGGCTACTAAGGAGGTTGAGTTGGAGAGGAAGGGGGTATATAATACTTTTGATAGGACTGATATGAATTATCATACTAATAATAAATATTATTAAAATTATGGTATGTCTCATTATAGGGATGATAAATAGTACTATAGGCGTGATATGCCTCATCAATTTGAGTGAAATTGAAATCTACTTCAAACTCAACCATACAAACCTCACCAAGATAGTGGATTGAAGATAAAACTTACTTTGAACAAGTGCCTAGGCTGATAGAACCAGTTGATTGAGATTATAACCACCATTAATGTTTGTTAAATGCCTCTAAAGGTTGGTGCATTGAATAACAACACCAAAAATTCTTCAATTTATTATCAAACTTGTCCCACCAAGCCTGCCAAAACCATTATCACCCAAATTTTCACCCTTGAAAGGTTATTTAAGCCTTCCCAATTTGAGGTAACATGGAGATAATCCTAAGTTTTGGGTGGCCTAATAGGTGATGAAATCTCTAGATTATAGGGATATCTCCCCTTGATGTATCAATTAGGCTCACAACTACACTACTAACTTACAAAAGAAAAGAGATATTATACATAGCGCACGATGGAGAATTTGAATCTGGAGATTTTGAATGCTGAGTGCGCGCTTGCGCGAGTAGGAACTCAAAACTTGAACCAGGTAGCTGTTGATCCGGCGGCTAATGTGGCTGAGGTCTTTACAATGAAAGGGACTCCACCTGGGAATGGGGAAAGAATCTTGATCGCTCACTCTTCTGCGGAAAGGGGCTCTATTCCAGTTACGAATATAGCAAAAGGATCCCCTATTTTTGGTTTTGTCCTTGGGCCAAAGGGAAGAACTTATGCGGATGTGGCTGCCTATGAAGCTAAAATCCATGGAGCGAAATATCAAGCTTCTGCTGGGAGATCATGCGTTGCACCTGTAAGTGCTTTAAATCCTGTCAGGGTTAATCTAGATCCTGATACAATTGAAGCAATCTTTAATCGGGTAGAATATTTTTCAAAGTATGGGGCTATTTGTCGATTTCATGGCTATTGGCCATCTCTTTCAGATCTACATGGCTAGATTTCCAATATCTAGATGCCACTGATTGATGGAAATGTTGAAATATACCCATGTGTTAAAGGTTTTTTTTTGTAGCTTTATTCCAAAACTCTAAGGATAGGAAGACCATTCCATCCAACAGTAATCTTGTATTGCAGTGTAAATATCCTCTTATGGCCAAACGGTGGCATATGGACTTTAATCCTCTCATGAAAACCTTCAATAAGATCCCTGTCTGGGTTCGGCTCCCTAATTTACCAATACATCTATGGCATGAATCGGTGTTTAAAACCATCGAAAATGCTATAGGGGGTTTTTATTTGAGGACGATGAAACTAAGAGGTTTTACCGCTCGACCTGTGCTCGCCTTATGGTTGAGGTGGATGTTTCTAAGGGACTTCTTGAGGTGATCTGTCTGGACTCCCCTAGGGGTTCTTGGATGCAAATGCTAGATTTTGAAGGTTTACCTTTTTGATGCAGAAAGTGTCACCAGACGGGGCACGTTGCAGCCTGGTGTACTGTAAGGAAATCCAAATCTAGAAATTCACCTTCTTGGTGGTCTGAAGCTGATCATGAACACTATTTTGCTAAATAACTTGAGGGAGATTCGACTGATTCAGAGGATGATGATGAGAATGAAAAGAGTACCTAGTCTGAATCGACGGATCAGGAGACTCCACTGGAGACTAACCCTATTGAAGGTACTGCGAAGATTGGACAATGTGATCTCTCCGAACCAATTACTGAGGAGGTGGTGGTTCCTCCACCTATTTTGAAGGATTCTCCTAGAAGCTAGAAGTTGGCTAGTTCTCATAAGGATTTTGCTGAGGCCTCGATGCCCCCTAGACTTCATGGATCTTGGCCTTCTGAGGACTGGGTTGCTGAGGCAGCTAAGGTAGAGGATGGATGGACTGCTGTTAAGAGGAAGAAGTCTAAGCCTTTGGTCCCCCCTCTAGATATGAAACTTCGGTCTTGTAGAAAACAATATTAATTGTTTGTCAAGCTCTTGTCTACTATTTTCAGATTCCTAGTTATCTGGTCTTGCTTACGTAGGTTTCAGGCTTTTTTGTATTCTGGTTGTGCTTAAGGTTTATCTCTCTTCTGATGTATAGGGTTTCAGGGCCCCTTCAAAACCTGTTTTTACCATAAATCTAAAACTTACAAAATAAAAGGGAGAGGAATAACATGAAAGAGACCTAACTAAGGAGGTGAAGCACCAAAACTAATTGACCACTACCAACTAGTTTAATTTGCACATCAATCATGAGACTATCTTAACACACACTACTCTTAATCTACATCTCCTACATCAACACCTAATGTGAAGGTTGTGAAAGGTGTTTATGCTAGGAGGACTAAGAAGGAGTTCCAAAATGACACTAATGAATATAAAAACTCACTCAACCCTTGCATGTCACTTGAAAACTTTAGATGACTTGATAAAGAAGATTTCAAACTACATATATGTGTCATGATAGGACAAAATTTCAAGGAAGACTAAGCAAATCACTTAACAAGATCAACTATCCATGTACACATACTAAGTATAGTCATTAAAGGAGGTAAAACTAGTAGAATTAATTGATTAAAGGCATATAAATGAGTAGGGTTTCACCATACTCAGGTGGAGGATCCTTATAAATGCCAAAATCAAGCATACTTATAGAGAAAGTGAGAAAAAAGAGAGAGAAAAAGGCATAAAAGAGTTCATTGATAAGTGTCGCTACTTTAGGATTAGTTACAAGTAAGAAAGGAGTTATAAATAGCCTTGGAACCTTATTCACATGTTTTAAACTTATTTATGATGACGTCTTCATGGAGTTGGCATAGGAGAAGTTCTTTATGATACTTGATCAATCACTAGCACTTTTGAAACTACCTTTTCTTTGCTTATAGAAAGTGACAAGTGGTATTCTTAGTCATCAAATTAGCTTGAAAAAATTGTCCTCTACCCCTCTCCTTAACACATTAAATTTTTCTAGGAGTCTTCTCATAATGACATTGTAATAGTGATTATATTTTCTTAGGTGTCTTGAAACCCATTTGATCTTCATTGAGCTCTTCTTCAAGGTCTTCAATGGCCATATTCACACTACCTATGATAGTTTCCACTTCAAGCCTAATTATAGTCATTAGAATGATTCATCCACCACTTTTATAATCTTCTATGGATTATGTATGGTGTCTAGGTGAGTCTCATGAATTTTCACATGCTTCAAGTCATTTATGAAGGTCTACAACTTTGCTTACTTGGTAACATATTGATACAGTAACCTTTTGCTTAGCTTAGTGACTTTAAAGGCTCATAAATCATCTTAGGAGACCTAAAAAAGTGTTTATATGACTATAGACCTGTGTCTAGTCTTAAAAATCCTCTCTACTTGATTTGAGAGCATAAAACCACCTTTCATACTCATAAATATGCCTGCAATATAACTTTTAGGCTTAGTCCATACACTATCCCATTTATAAGTGTGAAATAATGAATAATTTAGGTGTTTTTGGGTGTATATATGTAATTAAATAACTTATATAGTCATTCAAGGTCATTTCAAATCATTATTAATACCTAATCCTCCATTGAGCTCTTAGAAAGGTTTAAGAAGGGTTTAAAGTGGCTAGTCATCTTAATGATGATTCATAAAGATGAGGGCTTCAACCCCTAAACCAATGCCACAAGATTTTATACCACATGGGTCCCATTACATGCAAGATTGTTTTGTGACCCATAAAAATCCTCCTATAAAATCCAAGCACAAAATTAAGTCTTCTCAAATTCTTCATAGTGTAAAATAGGGTTTTAGCTCAATCTCAACTCTTAAGCATTGTTCATAACAAGTAGGCCCTTGATCGATAAATCAATTACATGAATATGAAGTGATATAATAACCCCCAAATATTTTTTTAAACCTTAATATACCACCTTGAACCTCCTTCAAGGAGTTATTAGCTCTAGAAGTAGCCTCTCGGGTTGAAGGACTGTGTGAGTGAGACTGAGAGAGATTATTAGGTTTAAGACCTTTAAAAGATTTTTTTTGATTAAGGATGATTAAAAAATATATGTAACACATGATTTGAGGTTATTCATAAATTTTTAAAGAACACTAACCCTTAAAATGTCTTAGAACATGCCTAGTCCCCACACGAGGGTTTATGATGAACTTTGCAAACAGACTCTAATGAACTATTATGATGACTTTCCTTTCATTTAAAAGCATAAAAATGATTTGAATATAATTTACATGGATCATTATGACTACCACACACCATAATTTCCTATCCAAATCATAAATTTCAATATAACATTGCATCCTTCCTCTCATGTTTATACTAAAACTCGCTTTGTTGTAGGTGTGCATTAGGTATTTAGACTACATTTTTGGAATGAAAACCTTTTAAATAGAGTCCATATAACTTTGGTGATATTGAAAAATATTTAAATTTTCTTCATATTCTTACCTTATCAATCCATTTCAAACCTTATAACATTTCCATATTAATCTTTTCTTCACTTAGGCCTAAGACATGCCTGTAGATGACTATTAGGCCTAAGATTCACTTAGTCTATGCTTTGCCATCTCTGAGTTTACTTGGTCAATGGTGACATTGTGGAAAATGTATTATATTTTTTTATGAATTTTTCCATGTCTCCAATGACTCAAAGTACCATTAATATTCACTTGAACACAACACAGTTATGTTTCTTGAAGTCACACAGTCCATTAGCAAGGAGTCTATCTCTCACATGGATAATTTCATATGCCCTCCTATATTTAATTCTTAAACGAAAAAAAAAAATTAATGTGTGAGTTAAATATTTGTATAAAAGACATGTTTAATCCATTTTTATATATGAAAAACCAATCTCATATTGGTTTCTCTATGATAAGCCTAAGAGCGCTATGACCCTTCTGAGTCTTCAATAGGCCTAAAACACTCTTCAATCAAGGAAGTTGATGTGTTATGATTTAATATAAATTAATGTAATTTTAAACCTATTAATAACATATTATAGATAATTTCAACTCTATTTTAACTCTCATGATGTAGACCTCATGCACAAAACTGTCACTTTATGCCTACTTTTTTGGCACTAGCTTGTAGGTGTTTCATTGAAACTATCTTCGCCATTCTAGCACTTTACTTAATTTTCGTAGAATATTAACATATATAATTCTTGATATAATATACATACACATTATACAACCATTTAAAACCCTCAAATCATCACAAAATAATCCTCTTGTACTTTAGTTTACTTCAACCTACAGTCAGGCTTGTAAATGACCGTGTAGTCTCTTGAAGATCGTTAGGAGTTCATATAAATTGTAGGAGAAATTTTGGAAGGTGAAAATGGATATAAGGAGATTTATAAAAGATTATGAGGTGATTTGAGATTGATTTAAATATCTTTTTAGGTAAAAAAAACTTGAAAAATTAAACAAAACTTGCTTGTTACTTTGAAATATGCCCAGAACTCCCTCAAATTAATTTTTTTGCCTCATCTAGACCTGCACATGCTAATAAAATGTTTGGATATGACTGGAAAGTGATTTTAGGGACTTTAATAACCTTTTTACATCAGTAAAAATTTCATAACCTCACTAAAAATGCCTAAACCTGAGCCTGCAAGATTTAACTAGGGATTAAGACCACCTCATGGTCTTCATGATTGTTCATAAAGGAGGAGGGTTAAAATTAAAAACCAATGCCATGCATCTTAATATGTTTATGATACTATCCTATATTAAAAAACTCATGTCTTAAATCTCTCTCCTCTATACAAACCAACCATGTGAAAATGGTCTTCACAAGCTTTCAAAGAGCTGATAGAAGAGAGGAAGTATTTTCTACCTTATTTAGATCTATACTTGCATTAAAAGCCTAATTTTGACCTTGATAGAGTTAAGGGAAGCCTTTAAAACCCTTTTACATATTTAAAACCTATAAAATCACGTTAATATTCTCCTTTTTGGTGTTAGAAACTACTTATAACTGCCATTTTCCATATGAAACTGACTCAAACTAACTTGACACATGTTTGTCCATACAATGATACCTTGTTTAACTTTAGTTTGACCCTATTTCATATTTTGAGTATGTGAGGTAAGACAAGAAATGATTTTGTTAAGGGTTTACATGAAATATGACTCAAATACACATTAGACCATGAAAATCACTTAACCTTAAAATCTCCAAAAAAACATCAAACCTTTCAAAAAAGTTTCCTAAGACCTATTGAACCTTGAAACAACTTGAAAAGGTTAAGGTTTTTAATCTAATGGTACACAATATCTATATAAAAATTAATACTACTCTTATACTATGCATGTTAAATATGTAGTATATGCATTTGGCCAATAATAACTAAGATAGTTAGTCAGGTCGATGCCATTATGTAGTCGTGACACATATAACTTGATCTATGCATCTAATATACATACACACAACTATAGATATTTTACTTTGTTTCATTGTTCTTTTATTTATGAATAGAAGTTGCATTTCTTGAAAGTAAGACTTCCACTCCATTTAATGTGTGTTTAATTGTTCTATCTGAATACATCTCTATGCATTCAATCTACAAAAATAGACTCATTATCCTTTGCACACCTAATACTAGGACTCATGGTGCAAATATATCACCTCCTACCTCTCATTTTCAAGAAATAGATCCAAGATGTAGCACACTTGACCACTTGTAGACTCATTATTTTCCCTGGCTAGGAAATGGATGTGACCTTAAGTTCCCCTCTATTTCTCCATCCTCCATGGTAAGGACAACACTCTAGACACATCACTATAAAACATACATATAGGTGTATTTTTTCCATTTTTTTAGATAATTGACTATTGCTCATTTTTAGATTATATGCACTAATTATACTGTAACATGTTTTTGGTTATAGGATGAAGATAAAAAGTCAAGATGTAAACTATCATAAAGCCAAGGTGTGTCTCCCAACCCAAGTATGAACTTCCTTTAACTCCAATAATTTTATTTCATGCACTTACTATATTAAAGTGGGGGGCAACTTTATATACCCATATGTAGTATATGTTTATTTTATATTGTATTTTTACTTAGTTTTATATATATATCCCTTTTGTCAGAAGATTGAGTACTTAGTGGTGTGGTCTTTCATGGGCCCTTTAAACTCCATGGATTTTCATTACTTTTTCTAGTCTTTTGTTACTTTCTGGTCATTGTATTTTACTTTGTCCATATTATGGTGGGGATCCCTAAGTATCTTATGTCTATTATATGTTTTGAGATATCAAACACTACCTTTCACCTCAAGAAACTTGTGCTGATGAAAGTGTCCAAGGGTAAATAGAAGTTTCATGGCTTATTATTTTCTCTATTTCCATACTTTTTCCTTGGGAACCATTTATGAGAGTTTGTATGTTTGTTCTATTGTTGGATTTCACATGATATTAGGTCTTACTTCAAATTTAAAAGGTTCCATATATATACAAAATCAAGGCATAGTTTTTGATTACCAATCAAGCCTCTTAATTAACATATACCTTTTTCATTCAAAAGCTATCCATTACACCTTGTATCAAATTTCATATTATTTAAGTCTAATGTTTTAAAAAGGGTAAAATTACACTTGTATTTATTGTACCTAGTGTTGAAATAGGAGAAAGAGAATATGGTTGCATGATCTCCATTACACACATACACCTTATACAGAGAACTACATGATTTTATGATGCCCTCCTTGAAGTATACTGCTATGTAGGCAACACTTAGAAATAATAGGGTTGCTATGGTTAGATTGACTTACGTGATAGCCCCTTTTTATTGAGTCACATGTGGTCAAAGATAAATAATCTAAGGTTTTAATTATTGATAATATTACTTACATTAACTAATCATTATATAAAGGTAAAACAAGAATACATGTCTAATCACATCTTCAAGAAAAGACATAGTTAGTTACAATAGATATCCATATCTAGAAAAAACTACTGAGATTAGGACACCTACATCAACACAAGTGTCCCAAGGCTAGCATGAATGTTCAGGTAAGAAAAATAGAAGCTAGAACAAAGAAAACAAAAAGTTGGCTTGAAACACTAAGATGAACCTTAATCATTGTAGTAACCTAGAATAACACACTAGATAAGATATGCTCTTTATAGCCATTAGTTGTATAGTTGTTATTATATTTATTGTACATGCTTGGATATGTTAAATCCTAATAAAATTTAATTTATTACCTAGATCTAAATATAACATAATTGTACTCAAATTTTTTATTTCTATAGCGTGTTCATGTGAAATACTCACTTACAATAAAACACTTCCTTTGATTATAGTTTTCAACAGGTGTAAGGTCATTTGGCTTACCCTCTTTCTTTACTTGCATTTCTATGGTTGTGATAATGTCAACCACATGGTTTTAATGCCCATTAGGGTTTGGAGATGTAACATCCCTCTTAAATTTTTTGCTAGTTTTCATGCATTTTTATTGACTTAAAATGACAAGGTTATATTGTCAAAATTTATTTGAATTTATGTGCTTGTTGTGCACTCTTACATTGTGATAGTGGTTACCATGGAATTGGTTCATATTCCATTCTACATGGTTATCCATTGAATATTAGTAGTGTCTATTATGAAACCCAAAATCTTCTGCCCTCACATGTGGTATTTCGAATGGCCAACAATGCATATGCTCTCCCATGGCCAAGAGATGGTAGAAAAAGATGGAGGTATCCCCTTGTTCTTCTTCTCTTTCAATGGGAATTTATGTTGTAAATGTTTTATTTATCATGGTTGATGATTCCTATGATCTCCCATGGATAAGATATGATATAAAAAGGGTGAGTAATCCCCACTTTATTCTTTTCCTTCAGTGGGCCTTTATTGTGTTAGAAATGTGTATGGTTACCTTTTGATCTTTTAAGCATTTTAAATAATGTTTTTATTTCCTTGTATGTTGGTTTTGGGGTATGAAATCATATTTTATGTACATGGAATTGTATCCTCTTAGATATGTTTTCTAGTGAGCCTTCATTGTCAAGCCTTAGTTACTATCCAAACCTCCTTTATCAACTTGTCCACCTTAAACTATGATGTAATGATACTCAAAGTTGTAAGTCTTAGGCTCAAGGTGTTGGAAGCAAGATGAATGAGATGATGGGGGTGAATTATTTCCCTTATAAACTTTTACTTTCAATTCAACATATATTCTAATCATTAATCAAGAAACATCATCATATGAACAATATCAACTAGTCTAGCAACATGAGAATATAAACATAACAAGTATGAACACATCATGTAAGTGGGAAAAACTCATGGGGAATAAAACCCATTTACCATATATTGTAAAAAAAATCATTTAAATCAATTAATCAAATTTACTTGAACACCCACTCAATTTGGAACACCAACCCTAATCTATCAAGCACCAACTTTATAGAGTCTTTAACAAGCACCCACTTGTAAGGAAGAACCAACTCCCTTAATAACTCAAAACCAAATCATCCACATATTGAAAAATCACACACGCAACCATGTAGTCCTCTTAATTCCATCTTTGTCCTTATTTCAATATTTAATAGATGATGGTCCTCTTTCAACTCTTCATTCACTTCTATCCTTATCATATTGGCCTCTAGCCTTCTTTGCTCAACTAGCCCTCTTCTTGACTTGATTATGTCATATGACCTTGATAATTATATTTATACCTTATATTATATATTCATGAAACCCATCTGATGGTCCACATGACCTCCTTTTACTCCTCTTTATACTCTTTTATTCACTTGTACTTGTCATTTTCACACACAAATAGGCCTATTAGACCTTGTATTTATACAAGTCTTATGCTCATATATTTATTAGTTATAAAAACAACATTTAACACTTATATTACCCTTCAAATAAGTATTATATCACATTTAAAACATGAATCAACTAATGCATTATGTCGGCCATAGATTAACAGGCTATATTCCTTCTTTAGGTCTCATGGAGACCTAATCTCATTAGGCCTACTTAGCACACATTACCATTTGATATTATTGGAGAACATTAAAAACTTAAAATATAAGGAAAATATAATATTCCACATATATATACCCATAAAAATCTCATCTAGGTTCCATAACATTTTTTAGCTTAAACCACTGCTTGAAACACATCATTAGTAATGTTCATATTAGGCTCGTGCATACCCAGAAAGTATATCATGAATAACTAAAGAATAATCACAAATTTAAAAAAAAACATGGAAAAAAAAATAAATATAAAAAATCTAAATGAACTTAGGGTCATAAACATGTAAATTATACTTCATAACTTAGGGTAAAAAGACTCAAACCCTTCTTTGTAAGTAGCCCACTTAGAACTACTAACTGGATTCAAAACATAGTCATGGTAAAAATGAGCTAAAACACCTATAGAATAAATTTTATAGAAATATAATTAATATATAATATCTTAAAACATACTTATAACAACCTCCAATAGATATATCTAAATTTCTAATGGCAACTATTGCTCTTATAGACCAATTTATTGACCTTCTCTCTCATAGTCCTTGTTTAGCCAGACAAACCATTTTGGCTTCAATGATCCAAAATATTACATTAAATTAAAAGATTTTAAAAATAATGGATATTTCATTTAAATAATAAAAAAACATCACCTACACTAGATATATTAACTCATGGCATAGAGTCTCAAACTCTTCTTTGCAAGTTGTATACCCAGATCTGCTAGTTTCCCTTAAAGACCAATCATGATGAACTTGCATTCCAAAAACTATGTAGACACATTTAAATAATATTTATGAATGAAAATTATCCTTATATATATTTATAACATATCAAAACACATAAACACTAAGGTTTAATGGCAAATATTAGACATATAGATCAATCTCTGCACCTCTCTGTACACAGACCTCACTGAGCAAGACAAGTCAACTTTGAGAGCAATTTTTGATATATAAAAGGATATCAAAAAATTATATTAATAATTAACATTTATTAATAGTCTTGAACAACATATCCATGAATTTATATTCAACCCTAATCTATGAAAACACCTACCTAATCACTTTCTCACTTCTATCTGGTTTTTTCACTTTCTACATCATTAGGTCTATTAGTGATAAGTAAACTTGTATGACTAGTTTATCATACATAAAGGATAGAAATTTATTATAAAAGACCATGGAAATAAACTAAAATTCTCACACTTTTACCTCCATTCAGTTTCATACTTTGGCTTGGTAATCTCTGTCTACTATAGTAAATTTTCTAGAAATAAACACTATCTTGTAGGGTCTGTTCACTCACATGAGAAAGCAATCACTCCTAGATGTGACTGATAGAGTTGAATACAACATAAAATCAATTTTATATCCATTCAAAACCATTATGGGAACTTTATAACAAGATCTTTCACATTGGGTCTGAGTTAGGGTTTTTTGAGGGTTTAAACCATCTTCTAGTCTTAACGATCATTCATAAAGCTTAGCTCCTCATTCTAGAAACCAATACTAGGAATTTTGAGATAAGAACCCTTACCATAAACAATTAAAGACTTATGTCTTTATTAAAGCTTTAAAAGTTCCAATTAACACTTGAGAAACCTTCTCGGGTAGACTATTCTACATTCGTGCACTCAAGAGACCTTAAAGCCCTTCTCTAAACCCTTTATTATAAACAATGACTTGATATTTCATGAATATGCTTAAAACACCTTGAATCACATTTTTCAATGATTACCTACTCAAACATGACTTGGAAATTGATCTTGATACCTCATTAGACCATGTTCTCACCATCTTGATTTACTACACATGAATCTTCACACCTCATTGGGTCTTAAACTAACCTTCAAACATATTTACATGTGATTTACACCTTACTTACATGATGATTAAATATCTCATATGATCAAAAAATTATAAACATCCTTCATTTACCTTGACAATACCTCATGACACTTCATTAGGTTAGGCATGGTCTGTAATTAGTCTAGTTGCATATTTGGTCTTAAGGCCTTACCCCTATAGGCTTCACTTAAAATTCTCCTGAGTGATCCATCACATCATATATATGATCTAGTAACATAATATATATTATTATACATCTATGCATCTATTTCACTAGGCCATCATGTTCAAACCTTCTCACTCGTTCTCTTCATGTTATGACTAGTCTTTAGGCTACATAAGCATTTGACCTCCATGCTTCTTTTCATGTTCTCAACACATCAATTTTATGATAAACATCTCAATCTCATTCCATATGGAATATTACCATGATCAACCACTACCATACATCTTCTCACATTCCTGAGACTACTCATCTCACCAAGCAACCAAGCCCATGACTTCACACAAGGTCTTTTCATTATATGAATATGCTTAAGCTACTTAAGCATTTGTCCTAAAAAACATACCTTACAACACTTATGAAATATTATACACCTAAATATAAAGTTCATACATTTCTAAACAAATTTTCACATGCATAATCTCACTCAGTTCACCATGCTACCTACACATACCTTCTCACAAGATCTAGAACAAGGCTTTGCAAGACACCTTGATGCCTTGACCTATTCCATCCATGTTATGACCTGAACACAACATAAATAAAGTATATATGAGACACTTGGACATGTAACTTTATCTCACATGGAAATCACTACATACCTTCAATGATCATAAGTTTGTCACAACATATACCTTCAACAATCATAAGCTTGTCACAACATATACTTCCAATTGGCCTTTCTCATCTAGACACCATGATTATTTAGACATCAACCTCATTCATCATATTATTCACCTTGAATCTTCACTAGATGCATCTAGACATCAATGAAATTAGATTGAAACCAATGATAACATTATGCCAATAGACTCCCTCTTTGTTATTGATGGCAAAACACACTACAGGTTGATCAATCTCTCCTCCCCCAGATTTATCTTTCTCCCCCTTTGACATAAATGACAAAGGGTCTTCAAAAAACTTCCATATGTAACTATACCTTATTTAAACATAGGTTATTAAGCATCTTATAAACATTCTCCCACTTACTCCATACATACTTCCTCTAAATGAACTCAAATTACCAGATTACTTACCTTCCTTTATCCAGCTTCATACCACAAAGATGAATGATATCTAACTTCATGATTATGAATACCTTATTTATACTACACATATGATCTTGAAGCTTATGAAATATATCATGATCTCCACCTAATATAATGCTATCTCTTCTTGGAACTTATTTTATTCTTAATTGGACCTTCAACCTTTGTTCACTGCTCATTAGGTTTGTACAACACTTGGTTCAGACTTATATCTTGTTTTATCACCTTCACCTCACACACCTAGGACATACTAAGCATTTAGACCTATGATACATAATGCAAATGTCTGATTAAAACATCTAGAGCAATCACACTCAATGCTTATGAGCATAAAAAATCTCTAAAAATAATCCTTGTTGACCATACCTATTAGGTTTATCTGCAATCAAGGATATTGTTCCAAGGGATCAATCTAATCATTCACACTCCTTAAGATACCATGGAATATAAATCATCATAAAAAACTTTTATTCACCTAATCACTCAAATATTTATGGTAATACCCCAATGAACAACTTTGTAATCTTTTTATGCTGATTGGTTTTTCATGATTTCATTATGTTCTGCATACTCAGATCTCTATGATAGTATCACCTTCATGTATTTCACACTAAGAAATTCTAAATAAATTCATACTATCTTAAATATACTAAGATAACTCTCCATTTTAACATACATCTTTCATATTAAGGACTGAATGACAATATTGTCAGTCGTCTTCAATAAAGAAGGATCACATAACATAATCATGTTCCCCTTATACTAATGCTCAATCTTCCAAAGAACACTCATGTTGTCCTTGTCATGATTAAAACCAACACTCTTGAAACCAATTGAAAAATTAGGGACTCCCCCTTAGACCAAACATACATCACTTAATGCAACAACTCAATAAAGAAGGATTATACAACCATGCTCTCCCTTTACTTCTCAACTTGATCACCTTACAAACCATATCCGACACAAATAAAGTAATATGGTACCAATACCAAATCTCAACATAGATCAAGCTCATATATAACCAAATATAAAAAAATTACCTCTCAACATGTTTTCATACCTTGTTTACCTATAATACCTATCAAATATTAATAAGCATCTACCATGCTTCCACTTAAAGATGAGTGTCTCTATGAAGCCTTAAAGGAACCACCCCTTCTATAGGTTACTAGAATAACATAAATTTAGGAGATTCACATATCTCCATACTCTTGCAAGACCAATTATTATTCATTGTCCTTCTAGGATTTATTTTCAACTTAGGCTTCAACTTTGACTTGGATTCTACATAAATCCTTCTGAGATAGTAAAGAAAATTCTTGACATTATTTCAAATCTAACTTATGTTCTATAGTAGAAAATAGCTCACCTTGGTTTATGAGTTGATCATGACTCACCTTATCATCCTTATTATTATCAGTCAACTCTAATAATACCATAATTCTTTGGTAGACCATCATTACAATCATGATAAACACTGTTATCATCATAATTTAAGATTGTGCTTCTTAGGATCACCTTTAGGCTATTAGGCCTATCTCAAAGGACTAGGCTATAATACCAATTGTTGTAAGTAAGATTAATGAGAAGGAGGGGATGTGAATAAATTAAATTATAAACTTTTACTTTAAATTCAATATATATTCTAATCATTCATCAAGAAACATCATCATATAAATAATATCAACTAGTCTAACAACATACAAATATACACATAAAAAGTATGAACACATCATGTAATTGGGAAACCATCATGGCAAATAAAAAAATTGAAAATATCTTGGAAAAAAATCTTATAAAATAATTAATCAAATTTATATGATCGCCCACTCCACTTTGAGCACCAACCCCAATCTATCAAGCACCAACTTGATAGAGTCTTTAACAAACACCCACTTGCAAGGAAGCAACAATTCCCTTAGTAGATCATCACCAACTAAACCAATACTTGACCAAGTACCCAATTATAAAATTATTACTCTGCCTTTAATATTTATCCTTTTTTAAATATTCAATAGATGATGGTCCTCTCTTGGCTCTTCATTCAATTCTATCCTTCTCAAACTGGCCTCTAGCCTTCTTCGCTCAAATAACCTTCTTCTTGACTTGATTATGTCATATGAACTTGATAATTATATTAAAAACTTATATTAAATATTAATTACACCCATATGATGGTCCACATTACCTCCTTATTCTCCTCTTTTTATTCTTTTATTCACTTGTACGTACTTGTCTTTTTCACACACAAATAGGCCTATTAAACCTTGTATTTATACAAGTCTTATGCTCATATCCTTATTATTAATCCAAACACACTTGAACACTTGTATTAAAATTTAAATAGGTCTTATATAATGTTTAAAACATGAATCAAATAATCCATTATGTTGGCCATAGCTTAATAGACTGTATTCCTTCTTTAGGTCTCATAGAGACCTAATCTCATTAGGCCTACTTAGCACACATTACCCTTTGATATTATTGAAACACATTAAAAACTTCACACAAAAGGAAAATATAATATTACAAATATATAGACCCATAAAAATCTCATATGATCTCTATAACACTTTTTAACTTAAACCACTACTTGAAGCACATCATTAGTATTGTTCATATTAGGCCTGTGCATACCCAAAAAGTCTGTCATGAATAAATGAAGCATAAACACAAATTTTTTAAAAAAAAACATGGAAAAAAATAAATATAAAAAATATAAATGACCTTAGGGTCATAAATTTTTTAATTATACTTCATAACATAAGGTAAAAAGACTCAAACCCTTCTCTACAAGTAGCCCACTTAAAATTACCAACTAGATTTAAAACATAGTCATGGTAACAATGACCTAGAACACTTGTATATAAAATTAAGATACTTTAAGTTAATGTATAATATAATTAAAAATAATTATAACAAACTCACATAGATAGATCACAAGTTATAGTGGCAACTATTGGTCTTGCAGACCAATTTGTTGATCTTCTCTCTCACAGTCCTTGCTCAACCAGACAAGCCATTTTAGCTTCAATGATCCAAACTATTACATTGAATTACAAGATTTTATACATAATGGATATGTAATTTAAGTACTAAAAAATAAAATTATGTTCACTATATATATCAACTCATGGCATAGAGTCTCAAACTCTTATCTACAAGTTATATACCTAGATTTGCTAGTTTCCCTTAAAGACTAGTCATGATGACTTTACATTAAAAAACTTATGTAGAAAAATTTAATGACTCATGATGTATGAAAATTATAATTATATATATTAAGAAAATATTAAAACATAAAAACACTAAGGTCTAATGGCAAATATTAGACATATAGATCAATTTATAAACCTCTTTGTACACAGACCTCACTAAGCAAGACAAGTCAACTTTGAGAACAACTTTTTGATATATAAAAATATATATAAAGCTTATATTAATTATTAAAATTTATTACCAGTCTTTAAAAATATCTCCATGAATTTAGATTCAACCCTAATCCATGAAAATACCTCCTTAATCACTTTCTCATTTATGTTTGGTTTTTCACTTTCTAGATCATTAGTTCTATTAGTGATAGGTCAACTTGTATGACCAGTTTAAAATACCTAAAGGATATAAAATAATAAAAATACACCATGAAAAAAACTAAATTTCTCACACTTTGACCTCAATTTATTTGCATAGTTTGACTTGGTCAACTTTGTTTGTTACAATAGATTTTCTAGAAATAAGAACTTTCTTATAGGGTCTGCTCACTTACCTAAGAAACTAATCAGACCTAAATGTGATTGAGAGATTTTAATACAACCTAAAATATCTTATATATCCATACCAAACCACTATGGGCACTTTTGAACAAGATATTTCACATCAGGTCTGAGTTAGGGTTCTTTGAGGGTTTAAATCATCTTCCAATCTTAACGATCATTAATAAATATTAGCTCCACATTACAAAAACAAATGCTTGGAATTTTGATATATGAAACTTCCCCATATACCATTAAATACTTATGTCCTCATGCATACTTTTCACATGCCAACATACACTTGAAAAACCTTCTCAGGTAGACTATTCTACATTCTATACACTCAAGAGACCTTAAAACCCTTTTTCAAGCCTTTTCTTGTAAACCATGACTTGAGATTTAATGAATATGATTAAAACACATTTATTTACCTTTTTAAATGATCAAATAATCACACATGCCTTGGAAATTGATCTTGATACCTCATTGGGCCATGCTCTCACCATCTTGATTTACTATACAAGAATCTTCATACCTCATTGGGTCTTGAACCGACCTTTAAACCTATTTACATGTGATTTAAACATTAATTACATGATCATATAATATATAACATGCTCAAATTTTTTTAAACATCCTTCATTTTCCTTGACAACACCTAATGACACTTCATTAGGTTAGGCAGGGTCTAGAACTAGTCTAGTTGCATATTTGGTCTTAAGGCTTTACCCTTGTAAGCTTCACCTATCATTCTCATGAGTTATCAATAACATAATATATCTTATCATGTAACATCTTATATATTATTATTCATCTATGCATCTATTTCACTAGGCCATCATGCTCAAACTTTCTCACTTGGTTTCTTTATGCTATGACTAATCTTCAGGCTACTTAAGCATTTGAACTCTATGCCTATTTTCATGTTCTCAACACCTCACTATTATTATAAACATCTTAATATCATGAAATATGACATATTACCATCATCACCCACTTTCATACATATTATCACATTCCTGAGACTACTCATCTGACTAAGCAACCAAGCCCATGCCCTCACACAAGGTCTTTTCATGATATGACTATGCTTAGGCTACTTAAGCATTTATTTTAAAAAACCCACCTTACAATACTTATGAAATATTATATTACTAAATCTCAAGTTCATATGGTTCCAAAAAAAAATTCACATACACAAGCTCACTCAACTCAACATGCTACTTGCACATACCTTCTCACAAGATCTAGAATAAGGCTTTGCAAGACACCTTGATGCCTTGACCTATTCCATCCATGTTATGAACTAAACACAACATTAATAAAGTATATATGAGACAATTGAATCTGTAACTTTCTCCCACATGACAATCACTACATAGATTTAATGATCATAAGCTTATCACAACATATACCTTTAATGATCATACACTCGTCACAACATATAATTCCAACTAGACTTGCTCATCTAGACACCATGCTTATCTATACATCAACCTAATTCATCATGATTAATCATAATACATATTCACCAGATGCATATAGAAATCAATGAAATTAGATTGACATCAATGATAACATTATGCCAACACAGGGGTGCTTAGGGTAGCCACTTGATAATGGAAAAAATATGGGAGGTGAGCACCTCCTTTGGTTGGCCTTGTGGTTGTGTATGGATTTTGTGAAGACCAATTTGTCCAACACTCTTATATAAAATTTTAAATAAATTATATTTATTGTTTTAGAGCCATGTTATTATTATTATTCAGTTGAAAATATGTATATATTGGAAGTAAACTTGTAATATTCATTGGCAATAACATGATGTTTTTCTATCACTTGTATGCCCTTCCTATTGAGTGTATTAGAATATAAAATTAATGAAATCATTATTTTGTGTGCAGAATGAAATTGTATATTCTAGATTGGACATGTATTTCTCTATATTTTTACAATAGATAAATATAAAAGTTATTTCCTTCCAATTTTTTTGAGATTCATTGATCTATGTGAATCAAAGGAATGCTATAAGAATTTGCGTAATTTTTACATAATTTTAAACTTACCTAAATTTCCTTATTTTTTATATAAATTAGGATTTCTCTATATTCCATAAAAACTTACGAAATAGTTTTATATATTACTATTTAAAAGTTATGAATTTTAGGTTGTAAGCATTAAAAAATGGTTATTTTAATTTGTAAATTAACTTAACTTTATGATCAAGGAATCCAAGAAGGGTGTTTAGATCATGTGTTAGAACAATTAGTAAAAATTGAATAAAAACACAATAACATGCATAATACTTACTTGCCTACATCATAGGGGAGATTTTAGTGAAAAAATAACAAATGAAAAATCTCAACTAAAATTCAAAGAACTTACAATTTCCTTATCTTCCTTGAATGCTCCAAGTAATGTGTTTGTTTGGCTTGCTCGGCTTGTGCTCAAAAAGTCATTGGAAATTATAGTTGCGTGGCTCCTTCTCTCCTTGGCACCATTTTTGTCTTTCTTGGTATGGCTTATGCTTTTGGCTTGGCCTATGATTTTGGAATTATAACACTATATCTTTAAACCATGCACCAAATCCTACATTATAACATTACTATGCTCAAGCTCTCCAAATGAAGAGGTCTAGGCTTGTATTTATAGGTTTGAAAACTAACCCTAACCCAAGGTGAGTTAGAGTGTAGTTAGAGCTTAGCATGGGTTCAAACCTAACCTTTATGAGTTAATTAACCCTAGTAAAGTTAAAAGTGTCAAATGGTCATGATTAGCAATGAATAGGCTTGTTGATATATTTTAGGATATTTGACAACTCACAAAAAAGTAATTATGAATTCCTCGATTATTCTTGATTTTTGAATTTCCTTTTTTGATAATTCATTAATTACTCATGGATGATTCAATTAGTAATTTAATTTTATTTTGCATGTTAATTAATTATATTTAAGATTTTTAGCATTTTTACAAGATTTGATTTAATTGCATGTGTACATTTGCCCCTTTTAATAGGTCTATAGGCCAAATTGCATGTTGTAATGTCATGAAATAATTGGAGATAAATCCATGAGAGTTTTTTATTATTTATGGTAGGATACCCCAAATAGGGATGTCTCAATGGGATTTTGAGCCTTGATGAGTGATGCACAAGTGAATTTGGGATGTTTAGTGATTCTTAGGCTTGATTTGTAAAGGTTGTTAAGAATCAGTCTAAAGTCTAGTATAAGCCATTAGTGGCCAATTTTAGGTGGCTATAATTTTCCTTTATTTGGAAAGGCATTACAAGCTGTAAGCACATTAACATCTTCTAAAATATTGAAAAGGTCTTATATGCTTACGACTACAGTGGCAATGGATGAACTATAGGTGCCCCATTGAGGGAGTGATTGGCAAAGGGGTTAGCAAATGGTCCCGTAAAAGAAGGAAATGAGTGGACCAAATAGATGAACATGATGGGGTGGAAGGGACTGATTTTACCAAAGGTGGTTATAATCAGTGGCATATGGAGCTACTCTAGTTAGGGTAGATAAAGAAGATGATTTTCCATAGGCATTTATAATCATCGGCATAGGTAGGATATAAAAAAGGTGATGATTTGCCCAAAGGTAGTTATAATCATAAAAAAAGGCTTAGGGTAACAAGAGACTAATTTTACCAAAGGTGGTTATAATAAATTAAAAGGGAAACTAATGATTTTATCATAGGTAGTTATAATAATTGGTAGGATAAAAACATACCCCAGTTGGGCAAAATAAAGTGAATGATTTGTCTAAAGGCAGTTATAATCATTAACTATCAAATTGATGGAAATAGAATGATTTTCCCAAAGATGGTTAGAATCATTATAAATGCAAGTGGGATGGTATACAAGGAATTGCCCAAAGGTGGTTATAAGAACTATACCCTAATTATGGAAAACATGATATGGAAGATGATGTTAAAGATGATGGCAAATTGGGTACAAGGGAGAAAGATGAATTAGGCAATGTTCTAGTAGGGAGATATTCATCCAAACTAGAAATGAGGAAAATTATTTCATTATTTAATTAATCTATTTAGGATATGATTATGGTATACAAGGAATTGCCCAAAGGTGGTTATAAGCACTATACCCTAATTATGGAAAACATGATATGGAAGATGATGTTAAAGATGATGGCAAATTGGGTACAAAGGAGAAAGATGAATTAGGCAATGTTCTAGTAGGGAGATATTCATCCAAACTAGAAATGAGGAAAATTATTTCATTATTTAATTAATCTATTTAGGATATGATTTAGATTAGGTCAAGAATTTTTTTGATGCTAGTGCCAAGGAGATATCATTGCTGCATTACCATGTAGACTCCTTGAAGTTGATTTTTGTTGTAGCACCTAATGATAGGCATCATGATAGAACACCATAAGGACTTGGTCAAAATATGCATAAGGATTGACTCCCAATATAATACTCAAGGGAAAATAATGCACTAATGATAAAAACCATGAAGATAATATTGACACATGAATATGGATGGATTCAAGAATAAAGCACAAGGAATCACCCAATGAATGCACACAGATTGAATCAAAGCACAACAAGAAAGCAAACAAATAAACAAATAAAACACTAAAAAAAAAAGAAACCAAACAAAACAAAGAGAAAAACTCAAATAAACAATGGTTAATGATAATGTTAGTACAAACAACACAACACAAATAAGACAACAAACATTATTCCTATAAAAAAGGAGACAATAAAACAAACAAACAAAATGGGGGAATATAAGAAAAGTAAGGGGTTGTCGAGCTATATCCATATGCACTAAGAAAGTGGATGCTACCTACATAGTTCCATAGATGTAATATCCAACAAAAACTTTAGGCCAAATGTAGTTCTCCTAGGAAATTGGATAGAATAAAATGATGATAAATAAAACATGATGAATGTTATATAATAATATGGTAATGATCTTATAAAATGGTAAGTGCATGGAATAAGAGGGTCAATAAGGATGGGGAAACTAAATGATAAGTATTTCTTGTGACTTAGTGAGGGTTCTTATAATGCTTAAGGTAAAAAAGTGGTCGATGTTTTTGTTTTTTCTAAATCAATTATACAAATGTTTTTGGAAATTTTTGAGCATCTCAACTTGATAGAGAATGATGAGATACTAAATGGTCCAAGCTCATAAAATGACAAGAGTATGAAAAGGGGTGACTAAGCTGACATTAATGTAAATTAAGCACTACCTACATAGTTCCAAGATGGGAAATCAAGTCATTGTAGTTTTACCTTTCAATAGAGGAATTTGACTAGTGTAGTAGCCAATTCAAAAAAAAAAGGTAAAGTTAGCATAATGGCACAGTATGACATAGGAATGGCAAGATGGTATGTTAAGGCATGATAAATAAGTATTTACCCTAGTTTACCCATAGGCAATTATAAATAGGAAATAATGACATAAATTAATGATACTAATTTACCCATAGGTGGTTATAATTAGTAGCAAGATGGTGAGACACTAATTTGCCCAAAATTAGTTATAATTAGGCACACTTTGGTATAGAACAAAATAAGAAATGAAGGATGTAACTATAAAACGTTTGTTATACTACTAAAAAATATGGATTTTATCTAAATTACTTGAAACAACTACTAAAACTACTTTGAATATTCATGCTAAAAGTGAAACCAACGGAATAGAACCAAGGTTAAATGGGCTTGGTAAGAAGGGTCAAAACAACTTGGTCAATATAAAAGGCATGGTAGAATGGAATATGGAATGACAAAGTGATAGAATGGTTTTGTACAAAGAAGAAAGTCAATAATATGGTATAACTTGAAATGGTCCTCATAGATAATACACCAAGTCACTCAAGTGAAGTAACGCTTGAGGTGTATAATGTTCATCGGCTCATCAAGTTTGTCTCCATCTAGTGTGGTGAGCCTGTATGCTCCAACACCATAGTCTACAACAATGATGAAAGGACCTACCTAGTTGGGCTTGAATTTGCCTTTATGCTTCTTCTTGGCCATGGTTTTATTTTGGTTCTTTTTAAGAATAAGATCACCCAGTTCAAATTCTCTATTTTTAATATGATGGTTATAGTGGCCATAGAGTGAATTATGGTATGTTATTATATGGTTTCCTATGGCCAAGCAGTTCTCATCAAGTAACTCTAGCTCTTGTAGGCAATCTACTCAATAGTCTTCATCATCCAAGACATGCTTTAAAGATATGCATAATGAAGGTAACTCAACCTCAATAGGAAGAATGGCCTCAGTTCCATAAAAAAGTGAATATGGAGTGGCTCTTGTGGGAGTATGGTGGTTGGTGAGATATGCCCATAGGTCAGAAAACATTTGAAGGTGCCAGTCATGACCAAATTCATTGAAAATCTTTTTAAAGATGTTGATAATGGTTTTATTAAATGCTTTTGCTTGGCCATTATCTTGAGGATAATATACCATGGAAAAATGGTTTGTAATTTTATACTTGGAACATAGTGATTCAACATCCTTATTCTTGAATGATCCTCCATTATTAGATATAATTTCAGAGGGGATACCATAGCAAAAAATGAGATGGTTAAAGATGAATATGAAAATTTGCTTTCTAGTCATGTAAGTGAGGGGTATAGCTTCAACCCACTTAGTGAAGTATTTAGTGGTGGTAAGGATATGTTTTTGGCCATTAGATGAGATTGGGTTTATCTTACCAATGAGATCGAGGCCCCATGTAGAAAATGGCCATGGTGTCAACATTTGTTTCAAAATATTGGTTGGGAAATGAATCAGATTGGCATACCATTAACATTTATCACATCTTTTCACATATGCAATTGTATCTACATCTATCATTGGCCAATAGTACCCAGTACATAAGAGCATTTTAGATAAGATGACCCCATTGGTGTGGGATCCACATACCCCTTCATGAACTTCTCATAATGTTAATGTAAATTCTACCAAGTTTAAACAATAAAGTAGAGTTCCATCACAACTATGATGGTATAGGGTTGGTCTAAGTAAGGTATAATGTCTAGCATGATAGATAAAAGGTTTTGGATTATTTTTGAGATAAGTGTAGTGGCAAAAATTGGTCATGGAGGTAGGTATAAAGGTCTAAATACCAAGTAGAGCTAGGACCAAAAATATCACAGATCATTGCGGTAGTTTATGGTTCATGAGCTGGTGATAGTAAAATTTCAATGAGAAACTGGTAATTTTTGGCTATATCTATTTTTCAAATCAAATATCCAATGGTATTCATGGCATATGTTATTTTATTACTAGCCATTGGTATATGCTCAAATTATATATCAACATTCTACTACTTGAGAGTGTTAACCATGGCCTTATATGGGACCAGTTTGTCATCCTTGGTCTAAAAATGATCTGTAACTTGATTGATGATTAACTAAAAATCACCATAAACCTTTATATTTGATATGTTCTATTGTGCCACATATCAAATATTTGCAATGAGTGCTTCATATTTGGCCATGTTGTTGGTACAAGGAAAACTGATTCTAAATGATTTAGGGATTAGATCCCCCTATGGTGTAATGAACAAAAGGCCTACCCCTAGTCTATGTGCTATGAATGATCCATCAAAATACAACTTCCATTACTAATCCTCAAGAGGTGTTTCAATGATGGTCATAATGGATTCATCAAAAAATTAGAATGTTGGTGGCTCTATATCTACAAAGGGTGCTTCAACAAGCTGATTGACAAGAACTTGCCCCTTGATGGCTTTTATGGTTGACATATTCTATCTCAAACTCACTAAGAAGCATGATCCATTTGGCCATGTGACCTTATAATCTATTTTAAATAATATATACTTGAGCGGATCTACTTTTGAAATAATCATGGTCTTATTGTTTAACATGTAATGTCATAGTTTCTGAGCTATGAAGACCATATAAAAATAAGATTTTTCAATGGGAGTATAATTGTGCTCATACATGACCAATGTATAGTTCAGATAGTACATGGCATGCTCCTTTCCATTACCATTGTGTTGATCTAGAAGTGCCCCTAGGGATTTATCTATGGTTGATAGATATAGAAGGAATGGCTTTCCTAGAGTAAGAGGCAATAAAATACACATATTTGCAAGGTAATCCTTCAAATGCTAAAAATATTTTTGATAGTCATCATCCTAATACAATTCTACCCCTTTCTTTATAAAGTGTGTGAATAGGTGGAATTTTTCCACCAACTAAGAGATGAAGCATCTGATGGACTGCATCTTTCCTTACAAACTATAGAGCTATTTCAAATTAGTTGGTGGTGGCATTTCTATATGGCACGTACTTTGGCTAGGTTAACTTTTATGCCTTAAAGAGACATAATGAAGGTAAGTAATTTGATATAAGTAACTCCAAACACACACTTATTTGGGTTTAACCTAACTTTATATTCACATAGTCACTCAAATATTCTCCTTAGTACTGCTAGATGATTAGCTTTAGTCTTTGATATACCTAGTATGTCATCGATGTAGTCTTTAATAATGTCATGCATCATGTTGTTTCCAAAATTAGCTCAACTCATTTTTGGAACAACCCCTTGTGAAACTTGTCCATTTCGCCCTTTGTCTCTCTAAGTCCATTTTCAAGACGGGTTTTTCTCATTCTTGTTCTTCCTCTACTGACACCGGTCAAAGCTCGTAACATATTTTCATTACATTTTCCCCAAAATGTGAAAGTTTGTTATGGTCTCGATGTGATCAGGAGACCCAATTTCACTTTTTTAGAGTTAGTGTTTTTCTTTTGTTTTCGTGCACGGGTGGCAAAAATTACCGTCAGTGCATTTTTTATCCCACATGCAAGAGTAGCTAATTTTGCCACCTCTGTATCTAGACGTGCACGGGTGGAAATTTTTTCCACCACTACATATTTCATCTTTGACATGCAGGAGCAGCAAAATTTTCCACCCCTGCATGTCCTTCCCTTTTCTAGTGCAAGGGTGGCAAATTTTGCCACCCCTGCACTACCTCATTTTTCAAGTGCAACATTTATTGCCACATGCACCAGGTTGTTGGGGTCAATTTTCACCCCATTTAATCCAATTTTAACCTTATTTTACTTCATTTCTCCTCTTCTCGTCCTACCCTCTACCTCTAGACGATCTAGCAAATGGGTAAAGGTGCATTTTGGTAGATTTGAGCTCATGGCATGCGTGGTTTTCTAAGTCGGTCTTGTATTTGGCATATATTTCTTTTCTTTTCCTCTTTTTAAGCTTTGTTTTCAGTTTATGTTTTTATTGGGGTTTTGTTTTTGTTTTTCCTCTCTCCCTCGTACTTTCTTATCCTTACTTGCAATGGGTGGCAAATTTGCCACCCTAGCCGCACCTTGAACTGTGCCCTACCCATTTACCTACATGGGCAGCAAATTTCACCACTCATGTTCCCTTTCTCTCCTTGCTACTTTCCTTCACCTACATTGATAGTTAAATTCACTGTCGATACATATTCACCACATTGACCTGCAGGGGTGGCGAAATTCACTGCTGATGCAGGTCAAACATGTAAGAGTAGCAAATTTTGCCACCCTTACACTTCCCTATCAAACCTGCATGGGTAGCAAAATTTACCACTCGTGCTCCTTTTTGTTCCTCCCTTTTATGCGAGGGTGGTGAAATTTGCCACCTGAGCATGTAAGTCCATTCTGCATGCTTGGGCAGCAAATTTTGCTGCCCTTGCATTTTTCTTCCAAATTTCTCCAACTCTAGAGAGATCTTAATCTTTTTTATTTTTTCCACCTCTTCCCTTTTTTCCCTTGTTTTTTGAGCCAATTTCCAACCCAGCCCTATTAAGTGCCCTTCTTTGGTCATGATCACCCAACATGTGAATTTTCCAATTTGCCCACTATTCCTTAATTACATGATCATGATTGCAGTACCCCCTAAAGACTATTGTTCATTAGCACCCACTCAACCAAGACTAGTTCCAATGACTGAGGCTTCTCTAAAGAAGTCAAAGGCCATGAAGGACCAGTATCAGGGCATTTTTTTGATCACTTCTATCACCTCTAATGTTGACAACATTAGAGATATATAGATTAGCCACGTGGATATGGCCGAGTTCATGACCAAAACCAAGGCAATGAACCCAAGCTCTGAAATGAAGAGAATTATCAAGAGAAACATTCATTTAGTTGCTTCTTTCCAAGTAGTGGCACATCATATGGAGTTCATCCTCTAGTGCACCCAGTTCCACAATAGAGAGACCAGATCAGTCTCTGATGCCAATGGCAACTTAAAAATTTGGCTAGACCTTGAATTCATTGATAAAGTCTTCATGTGCCCTCCTGCTATTGAAGTATTGAGGATTGACTTTGTAGAAGCACAAAAAGAGTATGATAAGGACCCCGAGAGAGCAAAGAAAGTGATGAATCATAGGTGGCTTAAGACCCCCAAAATCAACTTGTCCAGATGGCCACATAATTTCCCAAGCAGTGATTTCATTGAAAAAGTTGGTGACTTGATCACTCTCCTTAGCAGGGTGCGAGGTCTGCCGTCTTCTTCACAATTCCATGAGTGGATGCACCCCTTCATCAAGATCATCCTCCAAGGGAAGTAGGTCATCTTCTAGGGTGAATAGATTAGCAACGCCCTTCACAAGAAACTTACCAAGGTATCAACTACTTCAAAGTTTTATATGACTTCGTACTTGGTGTACATAGCGGCTTCAATGCGAACCTTTCCAGGTTTGACAACAGAAGGAGATAGGAAGACCACCCTAGTCTACTCATATTACCCCTAGTTAATGCTGCAAGGATCAATCCATCATTTCAGGAGGGTAAATGATGCCTTCTTCATGATATTTTTGTGCCTCTTTGACCCTCAACTCAAACAAAAAAGAATATCTAATGAAGCTTGGACAGTCATCAATGACTATGGCTGTATATTCCTACAATTTCCCTCCTTTTGCTATCTTCAGGTTGGCTTTTTCCAAGGCTATCCCTATATGCTCCCAAGGTTTCCTTTTGATAAATTAGTCCTAATGGAGCTATGTAGAGAAATGGTGGTTGTACACACTAGATAGATGGAACTAAAAAAGCCAAGTTTCAAGTTTTTAATCAAAATTGGCAGATATTTGATCTTGACTGCAGCCAAAGCAAAGGTCATAGAAATAGAGATGTAGCTGGTTACTATGAAACAATTCAAGAGAAGGGATAATTTTGACTACAAGGGTGTCAAGGATATGATCAGAAGAAAAAATCAGTTTCATGAGCCTATGATTGAAGACATCTAGTTAGACTTAAGGACAGTCGAAGAAATTAGGAGGATGGACTACAACAGGCTCACTCTGGAGAAAATCAAATATTTGGGGCTTACAAATATTCCCTCTAATTTGGTCGATGATAAAAACATTATCAATAGCAGATACTTGGTTGAGAAGGTTGCTGACTCTCCTCTTCTTCCAATTCAGTGGTCCCAAAAAGAATTAACTTCTTTGAGGAAGAGATTCGAACCAATATTGGCTAACACCAATAATTGGTTAACAACCAAAGGGATCATGCTGAAAGAGTTTATTATAGGATCAAAGGCTGAATTCCAAGTAAAAATGAGGAAGAAAATAGAAAATATGACCAAGTACAAAGGTGATGTTCCTTCCCCATCTAGGCCTCACAAGCCTAAAATCATCTTTGTTTCCAAGAAGTCAAAGGTTGTTGAAGAGCTAGAATCGACAACTGAGGGAGTTGAAGAACAAAGCTCCCAAGAACAAGTAGCTCAACAAATAGAGATAGATGATAGGCCCTCAAAGTAGCAAAGAGCTGAGCCTCTACCTTCCCAGAAAGGGGGACAACCACTTATAGATGTCTCTCCTTCACCACCTCTATCTCAGATCAGTGTTCCTTCTTCTGGAGCTGCCTCACCTTCCAAATTCATGTTTGGTGATCCTCAAGGCACTTCTAGAGATACTCTTTGTTTCTCAGGTTTTATTCCTAGTTTGGCATCTTCTTCCTTTAATTTAGAAGAAAGTTATACCCTTGATCAATCAACGGCTGGTACGGTTTCACTAGTTACTCCAACCGTGACAACTATTACCACTAGCAGTGCAGAAGTTACCATGGTAACACTAGCTGCAGAAACCATTACCACAATAGGTACTTCTTCTCTCCCTCCTTGGATGTCAGCTTTCACACCCAAAAGAAAGAAGCTAGTCATCTCTGTAGATGACTTTGATTTTGGCAAGTTAGTGTCGGTTAAAGTTAAGGCCCCTAAGAGACCAAGGATCCTTTCAAAATTGGTTGAAGAAAAGGGGCATAAATTTCTAAAAATAGCTTAACCACTGTAGGATGCCACCCTTGAGGGTTTTGACATGAGCAGCTATTTCATTTCTCATGTTGAGCTAGGGAAAGTTATGCATGAAGGTGCGAAGAGTGATCTACAGTCCGCAATGGACATCATGGTCCAAATATTTGATAGAGAAAAGGAGATGAAAGATTACTATAAAGCCAAGGCAGAACAATTGACTATAGTAGTCAGGAAATTCACCCTTGCCCTTGAAGCAACAACCCCAAAAGCCTTTTCCATAGATGACTCTGTTATTCAAAAAGTAGAGAAAACCTATATGAAAGGAAAAGTGCTAGAGGATTACATTGAAAAAATGCACACTCAGGGAATTTCCTTACTTACAGAGGTCACTGAGAAGACAAACACGATGAAGAAAGTGAGAATGAATCTAGAGGACCTTGTCTCTCTTATCTCTCAGGACATTGATAGTACAGAGAAATATCTTGGCAAGTGGAGGGAAATGAGAGATTTGAAGAAAAGCACCTTGATATCCATTGATGTTATTTCCAGCAAAAATTTCTATGTTGAGATCAAGGAATCACTGATATACAGGATTCAGGTACTCAAGGAGCTAATTGAAGATCTTGAGTCTTCCAAGGATGCTAGTGAGAAAAGTGACACAGGCCTGTTGAATAGATTGGAAGAACTACCTTGCGACCTCACTTCCAGGGATAATCAATTTCTCTTAGCCGAATAGATGACTCAAGGATTCAAAGGTATGATTCAAAGGGATTTCAAAGAAAAAGTGTTCTCAATGACTTCTATGGATAATATTTTAGATAGTTAACTCTGGATAATCTAAGATCTAGGTTAACTAGTCATGCTAAGGCAATCACATCATTGAAGGATGCTATAATTAGGGCTAGAGTCATCTTCAGGAACACCATTTCCCCAGATAGTATATGAATTTAGGAATCTATCACCATGTATGATGCTCATTTGAAGAAGTCCAGTGGCAAGAGCTGAACCATTTCTCCTTTCTCTCTTCTTCCTCTCTTCTCATGCACTTTTGTCATATAAAAGTGCATGCAATTTTGTAATGTGTAATTATATGTAAAAAATCTAAAAAAATATCTCAAAAGTCAAAGATGACTCATCTTTGACTGAGACATTTTTATATTTTAATCGTTTTAATTTTGAAGGTTTCTCCCTATATATAGAGGGGACCTCTTTTGTAAAAAGGATCTCTGATAATTGAGAGCAAAAACTCTGTTAAAATTGAGACACTTCTTGAGACTTTGTGCTCAACTTGTAAATCATATTTCATCGAATGAATGAGAAACAAGTTTATTTTAGACTTTGTGTTGAAGTAATTTGTGTTATTTACGAAGTGGTTTTTATGTCCTCTTTCCTGATAATCTCTCATTTGTTTGATTTAATAAGCAAAGTGTATGTGTTGATATTATCTGAGGATGTTTCTAAAAGATAGAAGAAAGACTTTGAGCTAATTTTATCTTGGTGATCCTTTTATCTTTTTTAGTTTTAGGCAAAGACTTTGTGCCTCGTTTCACTCTATGGTTACGCGTATTCCGAATCAGTGAAGGAGACAACGGAAGACTTTGTGCTTTCGTAGGTTTTTTTGTTAACTTTGTTACCTACTTTAGGGGATTTTTTGCTCTACGCTGGATGCCATTCCTGAAAGATGAGGAATGTTATTAGCCAATGACTAGGACTTCTTTCTCTTGTTCCTTGGACATCACCTCTGAAAAAAGAGAGGTGGTTGCTGTTATACTACCCCGAGTATTATTTTCTGCTTACTTATATATACATATAATGAATAAATATTCATAGAGAACCTCCCCTTGATGAGAGGAGAGATTTACCTCATCCAGATGTGGTAAACTCACACTTTTTATGGCATAAATCTCCTTGTGTTGTGGTTGATATACCCATTTTGTCATCAGTTAGTTGACAACAAAATATTCACCCAACAATTTTTGGTGACTCCACTAGAGAAGAGCACACAGTTTCAAGTCTCAAACTTCAAATTGAAGTAGATCTTGCTCTTTTCCATTTTTTGTTCTATAATCTGGCAACTCCATGTTATACCAGAGGCCATAAATCCCAAGGTGTTGTTGACCCTACTTTTGAGTTGGTACAACAGAGTAATTTGAAGTTTTTTCCTCCACAACCTCACCTTAGACAAACTAGGAGTCTTCCTCCTAGCCCTACCAGGCCACCAACACAAAGCAGAGCTTCTTTTTTTGCTGTTGGCCAAGCTTTACCTATCTAAGCTCCACCTAGATTATTAATCCCACTCTTTCATAATCAAATCATGGCTCAAGACCTTTGGGGTAATTCTTTTGGTCCACTGAATTTGACTCCACCTTTGCATGAGCTTCCACACAGTTCAAGGAAGAATTTTCCCAAATTCTTCGGTGATGGAAAAGTTCATCTTGATGAACACATTACAGCTTTCAGCATATCCTGCAGTGTCATAGGTGTGGAATTTGAAGACATAGCGGTCAGGTTGTTCATAGAGACACTACAAGGCACTACTGTAGACTAGTTCTACCACCTGTAGACTAGATCAGTGACTGACTGGGACACCCTGAAAGACAAATTTGAAGCCAGATTTAAGCCTACAGAAGATACACATGCCTTGCTGGCCCAACTCACTCAGATGAAGAAAGAGCCTCATGAGCCTATGAGGGATTTTATTGCTAGGTTCGATAAGCTGAGGCATAGAATTCCCATGGTCTCCTAGCTGATGCCTCAGAACCTCAAATGCTTCTTCATCAATTCACAATTGCTTGAAGTAAGTTTCTTACTGAGACGGGCCAGACACATAGACCTTGCTGCTACTCATAACTTGGCTACTGAGGTAGAAGATGACCTTATCTTGGCAAAAAAGATAAGGAGAGACCCTAATAAAGGTAAATCCTCTTCATCTTCTGAGTATTCACCTGTAGCCACCACTGACCCAATGGTACAAAAGCTAGCAAATGAAATGCTAGCTCTCAAAAAGCAAATGGTGCAAGGAATGTCATCTGCTCCTGCATATAGAGATATGCCCAGAAGGACATTTCAGAATCAAGCGTACCAAAGCAATGCTACCAGGAATCAGGGATAACAAAATTGCCTTCCCCCTCCATAGAGGAACCTCACCCTTGAAGCACCTCCAAATAACTTGGCAATCAGATATCTAGAAGCTGAAGCAGATTTCTCATTCTAGCCCGAGTTGAATCCCAAAGATAATGCTAATCTCTTCACTGAGGAAGAAGAAAAATTAGTTGGCAACTCCAATATTGGTTTCCTAGATTACCAAGATGAAGTTGGAAGTAAAGGAGAAGGGTTGGATGGATCTTATGCTATTTTTACCAGATCTCAAAACTAGTCAGCTCCACAGGCTGACAAAGGAAAAGCAAAAGAAGAACTTTAGCTGGTGGTCTCCATTGCTAAACGAGGGACTCCATTGCCTCTTCAATCAAAAGATCAGGTAACTCACAAAAAGGTAAGTACCTCCAACCACCCTATACCTTCCACCTCTGTTGCTCAGACCAGTGCCACACCTACTAAAGACCCAAATGATGGACTCTCTTCCTCTGTTTCAAATTCTTTTCAATCATTTGATATAATTGATCATGCCAGAAAGACTAAAATCCAAATGATAGAGGTTGAATATTTGAGGGCTAACCCTAAACAATTTGATAGGTTGGTAGAATATGTGAAAAATAAGGCCATCCCCATAAGACAAGATTATTTAAAGGTCATTCATGATCCCCCTAAGGATAAGTCCATGCAGAATAATCTTGTCGTGACTCCTCCAATTGCTCCTGGGAAAATTGAACTTTTTTATGTTTCCCTGCTAATAAATAGTTACAAATTGAGTAATTGCATAATAGACTCTGGAGTCTCATATAATGTCATGCCCACCAAGGTGGTAGATTCCCTTGGTCTAACTTTGACCAAAAATTTTGGAAGGTGTTTTTCTATAGAAAACAAACAAGTCCCACTCCTTGGTTAGATAAAAGATGCCCAATTTGCTTTCACAGCTTTTCTAGAAAAGAGGGTAAAAATGACGATTCTAGTGGCTGATGTTTTAGTCTCTTATGGTGTCTTGCTTGGGCAGAATTTTTGCAAGGATGTTGGAGGTGAGCTGAGCATGGACTTGTCTGAGGTGAGGATCCCAATTCAAGGCATCATGAAGAAATTGCTTCCTGAAAAAGAGGCAAGATATGTAGTCACCCGATTATTAGCACCAAAAGCTCAAATTTTATTTGAGTCTTCTGGCATGGGCAACTACTTCCTATCTATTGATGAGATGTATGAGGCATCCAATGAAACTCCTACAGGTGATAACTTAGAAATGTGTTCAGTTGACATAGCAAAAGAATCGACACAACAAAATGAACACATGGAAGAACCTCTTCCCCCAGATGAAGAAGCTTTCAAAGGAAAAGTGGTGTCTAATGAGGTATGGATCTTAAAATTTGATGGTAATTGCTCTTCTATTAATTTAGGAGCTAGATTTGTGTTGGTATTTCCTAAAGGAGATATTATTCCTTTATCCTACAAGTTGCAGTTCAACAACACCAACAACACAGCTGAGTATGAATCCCTATTACTTGGATTACAGGCTACGAGAGAAAAGGGCATTCAACTACTCCATGCTAAAAGGGATGCCAAATTGGTGGTTTTCTAAGTAAGAAAACTCTATCAAACCAAGAATGAGAGATTATGCCACTATCACAATCTTGTCTGGGACTAAATTGAAAATTTTGATGCTTTCAACATCTCTGCCGTTCTAAGAGAATTCAATGACCGAACGGATGCATTGGCTATTTATACTACTCTCTTGGTTCCCCACCTAGATTTTAAAGGAGATAAGTACACTATTGAACTAGTCTTTTTACCAAGTGTACCTGATAATGGCGGTCATTGGCAAGTATTCAACAATGATGATCAAATCATTGCCTTTTTGGAGCAAAATGACAGCTTTGAACAACTGCATTTTGAAGATAGTGAACTTTGAGAATGCGAAGCAACTTTTGAATTGAATGTGAACACAGGTGAGGATTTGCTGTAGCTTAAAGGGAATAAGATTCTCAAAGGCCTGGTTTCTCTTGAGAAATTTTTTGATAATCATGATAGGTTTATTAAACAACAACGAATAGATTCAAACTCTTTCCAAGATTTTGATCAAGTAAACCTGGGAACCAAGGGAGATCCTAAGATGGTATACATTGGGAAATGCTGCACTCCCGAGGAGAGATTTAAGCTTATCAATCTACTCTGTCAATATATAGACATCTTAGCTTATTCTTATGACGACTTGAAATCACTTAGGCCTGATGACATTCACCATGACATTCCTCTTAAGGCAAATTCTATGCCTTACAAGCAAAATTCTAGGCAATATAATAAAAAAATCTCAGGAACTATTTTAGCTGAGATATAAAAAATGCTTGATGCCTGGATAATTTTCTCAATCCATCACTCCACATAGATTGCCAACATAGTGCCGGTCAAAAAGAAACATAGTAAAATTTGAATCTACGTGGATTTAAAGAACTTAAATTAGTTATCTTTAAAAGATAACTACCCCCTCCCTATCATGGATCATGTTCTACAAATGGTAATAGGTTTAGAGATGTTATCAATGCTGGATGGTTTCTCAGGGTACAATCAGGTTGAAGTTGGAGTAGATCAGCATAAGACTGCTTTCACCACACCTTGGGGAACCTTCGCCTATCAGAGAATGCCTTTTGGTCTGATAAATGCAGGTGCCACATTTCAAAGAGTGATGGACCTCACTTTCAAGGATGAAATGGGTAAGTTCATTGTAGTATACCTAGATGATTTGATGATATTTTCAAAGCATCATTCTAACCATGTCCATCATTTATAAAGAATACTAGAACGTTGTTGTCAGAATGGTATTTCTCTAAATCTAAAGAAATTTGTCTTTGGGGTAATTGAAGGAAAACTTCTTGGACACATAGTGTCTTGAGAAGGTATTAAAATTGATTTGAAAAGAGTTAAATCCATCCAAGAACTTACTCTGCCTACCAGTAAAACTGTGGTTCACTCTTTCTTCGAAAAGGTGAATTTTCTTCGAAAGTTCATCCCCAAGTTTGCTGAGAAGACTCACCACATCATCAATATGATGAAAGGTAATGCTACCTTCAGGTGGATTATAGAGGGTAAATCAACATTCAAAGACATTAAAGAAGTGATCATTCACGCACCAATCCTGGTTTGTCCAGACTACATCAAGAGCTTCAAAATATATAGTTATGCTTCTGAACATACACTCTTAACTATTCTAGTTAAACAAAACCAAGAAGGCATAGAATCTCCTACTTCTTTCATGAGTTATCCACTCAAGACTGATGAGTTGAAATATTCCAATATGGAGAAGCATGCATATGCAGTGGTCAAAGTAGTCAAACACTTCAGGTTTTATATCCTAAACTCGCACACTGAAGTGCTGGTGCCTGATACAATAGTGAAGTCCATTTTGACTCAACGGGAGTTTGGTACGAAGAGGGGTAATTGGATCACCAAGATTTAAGAGTTTAATTTGGACATCAAACCTACCAAACTCATGTGGGGAAAGATTCTTTGTCAGTTGATTGCCAACAACATTCCTGAGGAAGAAAAAAATAAAAAAAATAGAGATCGAATGCATACCCACGGTCCTCTTTGTTGCCACTATTGATGAGTGGTATTCTAATATCACCTATTTTCTGACTTATGGTGAGTGTTCCACTCATCTCTCTTATAAGAAAAAATGGAATGTTAAACTGAAGGCTGTTAGTTATGTTTTATGGGATAATGGTCTATACAAAAGGAACATGGATGGGGCATTTCTTCATTGTGTCGATAAGGCATAACAAAATAAACTCTTGGAGTCTTTTCACAATTTGGCTTGTGGAGGGCATTCTTCTACACCAGTGACAATGCACAAGATTTTTTGAGCAAGATCTATTGGCCTATGCTATTTTAAGATGCCTATAAATGGGTGCGTAGATGTGAATTGTGTCAATAGTTCATCGAAAAGCCTAAACTGGCTGCATTGCCTCTCAAGCCAATAATTATCAAAGGACCTTTCTAGCAGTGGGGTATTGACTTCATTGGCATAGTTAATCTATCTTCGAGTGCTAGACATGATTGTGTCCTCACGGCAACTAATTACTTTACCAAATGGGTGGAGGCCATCCCAACCAAACACGCTACATCTAAAGTAGTGTGCAGTTTTCTTAAAGAAAATATTATTTTCCAATTCGGGGTCCCACTCAAAATTGTAAAAAATAATGTGGCCTATTTTTCTTCGTATGAAATTACTCAATTCTAATTTTATTATGGGATTACCCTATTCCACACTTCAGATTATTTTTCATAGGGAAATGGCCAAGCAGAATTGAGCAATAAAAACATGGTCGCTATTATCAAGAAATTGGTAGATGATAATCAAAGAACGTGGCACAAAGCACTATTTGATGCTTTATGGGTGGATCAGATTACACCCAAGAGGGCCATATGTATGTCACCTTTCCAACTTCTGTATGGCTTAAATGCAGAGATACCCATCACTCTAGAACTACCAACACTCAGATTAGCCAAAGCAATCGAAGATTCAACCTTCAAAAGTTTGATTGACAAAAGAATCATGTGTCTAACTGAACTGAATGAGCAACAAATCATGGTGGTGGATCAGATTATGGTGCATCAAAACTAGGTGAAGAAACTTTTTGATAAAAAGGCTAAAGTCCATGATTTTCAAATTGGAGATCAAGTCTTGTTATGGGATAAGAGGAGAGAACCGAAGGGAATGCACGACAAATTTGACTCTTTATAGAGGTCCATTCACCATTAATAGCTCTGTAGAGAAAATAGCTTCTTGCTAGAGTATCAGATTGAAACACTGTTTACACTACCCTATAGTGGGCAACATTTGAAGCTATTCAATCCTTGAAGCTTAGATGGATCCACTTGTATATATATATATATATATATATATATAGTTTTTATGTTTTGTCTATTTTTCTTTTATTTTTAGCTTGACTCTATAGCCCAATGGCTTGGATGAAGGCACTTAGAGACTGGTTTCTACTCTCATTGATTATTTTGATTAACAAAAGTTCCCCAATAGGAGCTAACTGTTGTTTTTAAAATCAGCTCAGCTCATTTTTGGAACGACCCCTTGCAAAACTTGTCTATTTTGCCCTTTGTCTCTCTAAGTTCATTTTCAAGATGGGTTTTTTTCATTCTCATTCTTGCTCTATTGACACCGTTAGAAGCTCATAACATATTTTCATTACGTTTTCCCCAAAATGTGAAAGTTTGTTATGGTCTCGATGCGATCAGGAGACCCAATTTCTCTTTTTTAGAGTTAGTGTTTTTCTTCTATTTTTGTGCACAGGCGACAAAAATTACCGTCAGTGCATTTTTTCTGCCACATGCAAGAGCGGCAAATTTTGCCACCCCTAGATCTGGATGTGCATAGGTGGAAAATTTTTCCACCACAATATATTTCATCCCTGACATGTAGGAGTGGCAAAATTTGGTGCCCCTGAAGTGCTGGTGCCTGATACAATAGTGAAGTCCATTTTGACTCAATGGGAGTTTGGTACGAAGAGGGGTAATTGGATCACCAAGATTTAAGAGTTTGATTTGGACATCAAACCTATCAAACTCATGTGGGGAAAGAGTCTTTGTCAGTTGATTGCCAACAACATTCTTGAGGAAGAAAAAAATAAAAAAATAGAGATCGAAGGCATACCCACGGTCCTCTTTGTTGCCACTATTGATGAGTGGTATTCTAATATCACCTATTTTCTGACTTATGGTGAGTGTTCCACTCAACTCTCTTATAATAAAAAATGGAATGTTAAACTGAAGGCTGTTGGCTATGTTTTATGGGATAATGGTCTATACAAAAGGAACCTGGATGGGGCATTTCTTCATTGTGTCGATAAGGTATAACAAAATAAATTCTTGGAGTCTTTTCACAATTTGGCTTGTGGAGGGCATTCTTCTACACCAGTGACAATGCACAAGATTTTTTGAGCAAGATCTATTGGCCTATGCTATTTTAAGATGCCTATAAATGGGTGCGTAGATGCGAATTGTGTCAATAGTTCATCGAAAAGCCTAAATTGGCTGCATTGCCTCTCAAGCCAATAATAATCAAAGGACCTTTCTAGCAGTGGGGTATTGACTTCATTGGCATAGTTAATCCATCTTTGAGTGCTAGACATGATTGTGTCCTCACGGCAACTAATTACTTTACCAAATGGGTGGAGGCCATCCCAACCAAACACGCTACATCTAAAGTAGTGTGCAGTTTTCTTAAAGAAAATATTATTTTCCAATTCGGGGTCCCACTCAAAATTGTAACAAATAATGTGGCCTATTTTTCTTCGTATGAAATTACTCAATTCTAATTTTATTATGGGATTACCCTATTCCACACTTCAGATTATTTTTCATAGGGAAATGGCCAAGCAGAATTGAGCAATAAGAACTTGGTCGCTATTATCAAGAAATTGGTAGATGATAATCAAAAAACGTGGCACAAAGCACTATTTGATGCTTTATGGGTGGATCAGATTACACCCAAGAGGGCCATATGTATGTCACCTTTCCAACTTCTGTATGGCTTAAATGCAGAGATACCCATCACTCTAGAACTACCAACACTCAGATTAGCCAAAGCAATCGAAGATTCAACCTTCAAAAGTTTGATTGACAAAAGAATCATGTGTCTAACTGAACTGAATGAGCAGTGAATTATGGTGGTGGATCAGATTATGGTGCATCAAAACTAGGTGAAAAAACTTTTTGATAAAAAAGGCTAAAGTCCATGATTTTCAAATTGGAGATCAAATCTTGTTATGGGATAAGAGGAGAGAACCGAAGGGAATGCACGACAAATTTGACTCTTTATAGAGGTCCATTCACCATTCAATAGCTCTGTAGAGAAAATAGCTTCTTGCTAGAGTATCAGATTGAAACACTGTTTACACTACCTTACAGTGGGCAATATTTGAAGCTATTCAATCCTTGAAGCTTAGATGGATCCACTTGTATATATATATATATATATATATATATATATATATAGTTTTTATGTTTTGTCTATTTTTCTTTCATTTTTAGCTTGACTCTATAGCCCAATGGCTTGGATGAAGGCACTTAGAGACTGGTTTCTACTCTCATTGATTATTTTGATTAACAAAAGTTCCCCAATAGGAGCCAACTGTTGTTTCCAAAATCAGCTCAACTCATTTTTGGAACAACCCCCTGCAAAACTTGTCTATTTTGCCCTTTGTCTCTCTAAGTTCATTTTCGAGATGGGTTTTTTTCATTCTCATTCTTGCTCTACTGACACCGTTAGAAGCTCATTACATATTTTCATTACGTTTTTCCCAAAATGTGAAAGTTTGTTATGGTCTCGATGCGATCAGGAGACCTAATTTCTCTTTTTTAGAGTTAGTGTTTTTCTTCTATTTTTGTGCACGGGTGACAAAAATTACCGTCAGTGCATTTTTTCTCCCACATGCAAGAGTGGCAAATTTTGTCGCCACAATATATTTCATCTTTGACATGTAGGAGTGGCAAAATTTACTGCCCCTGCATGTCCTTCCCTTTTCTAATGCAAGGGCAGTATATTTTGCCACCCCTACACTACCTCATTTTTCATGTGTAACATTTATTGCCATGCACACCGGGTTGTTGGTGTCAAATTTTACCCCATTTAATCTAATTTTAATCTCATTTTTCTTCATTCCTACTATCCTCCTCTTACCCTCTGCCTCTGGATGATCTAGTAAATGGGTAAAAGTGAGTTTTGGTAGATTTGAGCTCATGGCATGCATGGTTTTCCAAGTGGGTCTTGTATTTAGCATTTATTTCTTTTCTTTTCTTCTTTTTGAGCTTTGTTTTTAGTTTATGTTTTTGTTGGAGTTTTATTTTTGTTTTTCCTCTCTCCCTCATACTTTCTTGGCCTTACTTGCAATGAGCGGTAAATTCACCGCCTTAGCCACACCTTGAACCGTGCCCTACCCATTTACCTACACGAGTGGAAAAATTCACTACCTATGCTCCCTTTCTCTCCTTGTTACTTTCCTTCACCTGCATCAATGGCAAAATTCACCACTGATGCATGTCCACCACATTGACTTACAGGGGCAGTGAAATTCATTGTCGATGTAGGTCAAACATGCAGGAGTAGCAAATTTTTCCACCCCTACACTTCCCTGTCAAACCTACACAGGTGGCAAAATTTGCCACCCATGCTCCTTTTTGTTCCTCCCCTTCATGCGAGGGTGGTGAAATTCATCACCCGAGCATGCAAGTCCATTCCGCATGCTTGGGCAGTAAATTTTGTCACCCTTGCATTTTTCTTTCAAATTTCTCCAACTCTCGAGAGATCTTAATCTTTTTCATTTTTTCCACCTCCTCCCTTTTTTTCCTCATTTTCTGACCCAGTTTCTAACCCAGTCCTATTAAGTTCCTTTCCTTGGTCATGATCACCCAACATGTGAATTCCCCAATTTGCCCACTATTCCCTAATTGCATGATCATGATTAAAGTACCCCCTAAAGACTCTTGTTCATTGACACCTGCTCAACCAAAACCAGTTCTAATGACTGAGGCTTATTTAAAGAAGTCAAAGGCCATGAAGTACCAATACTAGGGCATTTTTTTATCACTTCTATCACCTCTAATGTTGACAACATTAGAGATACAGAGATTGGCCACATGGATATGGATGAGTTCATGACCAGAACAAAGGCAACGAACCCAAGCTCTTAAATAAAGAGAATTATCAAGAGCAACATTCATCTAGCTTAGATTTTTCCAAGGCTATCCCTATATGCTCCGAAGGTTTCCTTCTGATAAGTTAGTCCTAATGGAGCTGTGTAAAGAAATGGTGGTTGTACACATTAGACAGATGGAACTAAAAAAGCTAGGTTTCAAGTTTCTAATTGAAATTGACAGATATTTGATCTTGACTGCAGCTAAAGCAAAGGTCATAAAAATAGAGATGTAGTTGGTTACTATGAAACAATTCAAGAGAAGGGAAAATTTTGACTACAGGGGTGTCAAAGATATGATCAAAAGAAAAACTCAATTTCATGAGCCTATGATTGAAGACCTCTGGTTAGACCTAAAGACAATTGAAGAAATTAGGAGGATGGACTACAACAGGCTCACTCTAGAGCAAATCAAATATTTGGGGCTTACAAATATTCTCTCTAATTTGGTCTATAATAAGAACATTATCAATAGTAGATACTTGGTTGAGAAGGTTGTTGACTCTCCTCTTCCTCTAATTCAGTGGTCCCAAAAAGAATTAATTTCTTTGAGGAAGAGATTCGAACCAATATTGGCTAACACCAATGATTGGTTAATAGCCAAAGGGATCACGTTGAAAGAGTTTATTACAAGATTAGAGGCTAAATTCCAAGAAAAAATGAGGAAGAAGGTAGAAAATAAAAAAAAGAACAAAGGTGATGTTCCTTCTCCATCTAGGCGTCACAAGCTTAGAATCATCTTTGTTTCCAAGAAGTCAAAGGTTGCTGAAGAGCTAGAATCGATGACTAAGGGAGTTGAAAAACAAAGCTCTCAGGAACAAGTAGCTCAACAAATAGAGACAAATGACAGGCTATCAGAGTAGTAAAAAACTAAGCCTCACCTTCTCAAGAAGGGGGACGACCACTTATAGACGTCTCTCCTTCACCACCTCTATCTCCTATCAGTGTTCCTTCTTCTAGAGATGCCTCTCCTTCCAAATTCATATTTGGCTATCCTCAAGGTGCTTCTAGAGATACTCTTCATTCCTTAGGTTCGATTCCTAGTTTGGAGTCTCCTTCCTTCAATCTAGGAGAAAGTTTTTCCCTTGATTAATCAACGGCTGGTACGGTTTCCCCAGTTACTTCAACTATGACCACTGTTACCACTAACAGTGCAAAAGTTACCACAGTAACACCAGCTATAGAAACTATTACCACAATAGGTACTTCTTCTCTCCCTCCTTTGATGTCAGCTTTCATGCCCAAAAGAAAGAAGCTAGCCATCTCTGCAGATGAATTTGATTTTGGCAAGTTAGTGCCAGTGAAAGCTAAGGCTCCTAAGAGACCAAGGATCCTTTCAAAATTGGTTGAAGAAAAGGGGCATAAATTTCTAGAAATAGCTAAACTACCGCAAGACGCCACCCTTGAGGGTTTTGACATGAGCAACTATTCCATTTCTCATGTTGAGCTAGGGAAAGTTATGCATGAAGGTGTGAAGAGCGATCTATAGTTTGTAATGGACATCATGGTCCAGAAATTTGACAGAGAAAAAGAGATGAAGGATTACTATAAAGCCAAGGTAGAACAATTGACTGTAGCAGTCAAGAAATTCACCCTTGCCCCTGAAGCAACAACCCCAAAAGCCTTTTCCATAGATGACTCTTTTATTTAGAAAGTAGAGAAAACCTATATGAAAGGGAAAGTGCTAGAGGATTACATTGAAAAGATGCACACTCAGGGAATTTCCTTACTTACAGAGGTCGCCAAGAAGATAGACAAGATGGAGAAAGTGAGGATGGATGCAGAGGACCTTGTCTCTCTTATCTCTCAGGACATTGATGGTATGGAGAAATATCTTGGCAAGTAGAGGGAAATGAGAGATCTGAAGAAAAGAACCTTGATATCCATCGATGTTATTTTCAACAAAGATTCCTATGTTGAGATCAAGGAATCATTGATATATAGGATTCAGGTACTCAAGGAGCTGATTGAAGATCTTGAGTCTTCCAAGGATGCTAGCGAGAAAAGTGACATAGGCCTGTTGAATAGACTGGAAGAACTGCCTTGTAACCTCACTTCCAGGGATAATCAATTTCTCTCAGCCGAAGAGATAATCTGAGGATTCAAAGGTATGATTCAAAGGGATTTCAAAAAAAAAGTGTTCTCAATGACTTTTATGGACAATATTTTAGATACTTAGTTAACTCTAGATAATCTAAGATCTAGGTTAACTAGTCATGCTAAGGCAATCATAGCATTGAAGGATGCTATAATCAGGGCTAGAGTCATCTTCAAGAATACCATTGCCCAGACAGTATAGGAATTTAGGCATTTATTGCCATGTATGATGCTCATCTAAAGAAGTCTGGCAGCAAGAGCTGAACCATTTCTCCTTTCTCTCTTCTTCCTCTCTTCTCATGCATTTTTGTCATATAAAAGTGCATGTAATTTTGTAATGTGTAATTACATGTAAAAAATCTAGAAAAATATCTCAAAAGTTAAAGATGACTCATCTTTGACTAAGATATTTTTATATTTTAATCTTTTTAATTTTGAAGGTTTCTCCCTATATATAGAGGGGTCCTCTTTTGTAAAAAAGATCTCTGATAATTGAGAGCAAAAAGTCTGCTGAAATTGAGACACTTCTTGAGACTTTGTGCTCAACTTGTAAATCATATTTCATCGAATGAATGAGAAACATATTTATTTCAGACTTTGTGTTGAAGTAATTTGTGTTATTTAGGAAGTGGTTCTTATGTCCTCTTTCCTGATAATCTCTCATCTGTTTGATTTAATAAGCAAAGTGTGTGTGTTGATATTATCTGAGAATGTTTCTAAAAGATAGAGGAAAGACTTTGAGCTACTTTTATCTTGGTGATCCTTTTATTCTTTGTAGTTTTAGGCGAAGACTTTGTGCTTTGTTTCACACTACATTTATGCGTATTCCGAATCGATGAAGGAGACAACGGAAGACTTTGTGCTTTCATAGGTTTCTTTGTTAACTTTGTTACCTACTTCAAGGGATTTTATGCTCTACGGTGGATACCATTCCTGAAAGAAGAGGAATGTTATTAGCCAATGAGCAGGACCTTGTTCTCTTGTTCCTTGGATATCACCTCTGAAAAAAGAGAGGTGGTTGCTGTTATACTACCCCAAGTATTATTTTTTTCTTACTTATATATACATATAGATAATAAATATTCATAGGGAACCTCCCCTTGATGAGAGGAGAGATTTACCTCATCCAGATGTTGTAAACCCACACTTTTTGTGGTGTAAATCTCCTTGTGTTGTGGTTGATATACCTATTTTGTCATCAGTTAGTTGACAACAAAATATTCACCCAACACATCATATCATGAAATATGATGGTAATGGCTCTTTGATAGGTGGTTCCTAAATTACTAAGACCAAATGGTATAGCTTGATAACATAATATTCCCATGGAGTGGTGAACATTGTTTTATGTTGGTCTTTTGGTACGATTCACATCTAATTATAGCCTGAGAATCCATCCATTAATGAAATCATTTCATAACTTGTAGTGGAGTTGATAATCATGTCAATGTTTGGTAGAGGAAAGTCATCCTTTGGGTAGGCCTTTTTTATGTCTCTAAAATGAATGCATATTTTGATTACTTATAGCTTCTTGTTGACTAGCACAACATTAGAAATCCATTCAAAATAGTCAATTTATCTAATTCATCTTACTTCCAAGATATTTTACAACTCTTTTTTAATAATAAAACCATGCAAGGATGCATCTTGCATAATTTTTTTCACTGGTTTGACATCAAGATGCACCATAAGGTGGTAAATAACTAAGGTAGGGTCCAAACTAGGCATGTTAGAGTAAGCCTAGAAAAATATATCAACAAATTCCTTCAAAAGGGATATAAGGACTTCAAAATCATTCTTAGTGAGGGACATGCCTAATTTAATCCATTTTAGGTCATCTGGAGTCCTAATATTAACCTCTATTATGTCTTCCAATAGAAGGGTCAAACCATATTCTAGAATGGTTGCTAAAGATTTAAACTAGCCTGTAATGGTAGAATCCTTTGTTAGGACTGGTTCTTCAAGTTCTCCTATACATGATGAATAAAAACCCCACAATGTGATGGATGGCCATGTAATAAACACTATTGGTAAACATATCATATCATGAAATATGATGGTAATGGCTCTTTGATAGGTGGTTCCTAAATTACTAAGACCAAATGGTATAACTTGATAACATAATATTCCCCATGGAGTGGTGAACATTATTTTATGTTGGTCTTTTGGTACGATTCAAATCTAATTATAGCCTGAGAATCCATCTATTAATGAAATCATCTCATAGCTTGTTGTGGAGTTGATAATCATGTCAATGTTTGGTAGAGGAAAGCCATCCTTTGGGTAGGCCTTGTTTATGTCTCTAAAATGAATGCATATTTTGATTCCTTATAGCTTCTTGTTGACTAGCACAATATTAGAAATCCATTCAAAATAGTCAATTTATCTAATTCATCTTACTTCCAAGATATTTTACAACTCTTTTTTTAATAATAAAACCATGCAAGGATGCATCTTGCATAATTTTTTTCACTGGTTTGACATCAAGATGCACCATAAGGTGGTAAATAACTAAGGTAGGGTCCAAACTAGGCATGTTAGAGTAAGCCTAGATAAATATATCAACAAATTCCCTCAAAAGGGATATAAGGACTTCAAACTCATCCTTAGTGAGGGACATGCCTAATTTAATCCATTTCGGGTCTTCTAGAGTCCTAATATTAACCTTTATTATGTCTTCCAATAGAAGGGTCAAACCATATTCTAGAATGGTTGCTAAAGATTTAAACTAGCCTATAATGGTAGAGTCCTCTGTTAGGACTGGTTCTTCAAGTTCTATACATGATGAATAAAAACCCCATAATGTGAGGGATGGCCATGTAATAAACACTATTGGTAAACACATCATATCATGAAATATGATGGTAATGGCTCTTTGATAGGTGGTTCCTAAATTACTAAGACCAAATGGTATAACTTGATAACATAATATTCCCCATGGAGTGGTGAACATTATTTTATGTTGCTCTTTTGGTACAATTCAGATCTAATTATAGCCTGAGAATCTATCCATTAATGAAATCATCTCATAACTTGTTGTGGAGTTGATAATCATGTCAATGTTTGGTAGAGGAAAGTCATCCTTTGGGTAGGCCTTTTTTATGTCTCTAAAATGAATGCATATTTTGATTCCTTATATCTTCTTGTTGACTAGCACAACATTAGAAATCCATTCAAAATAGTCAATTTATCTAATTCATCTTACTTCCAAGATATTTTACAACTCTTTTTTTAATAATAAAACCATGCAAGGATGCATCTTGCATAATTTTTTTCACTGGTTTGACATCAAGATGCACCATAAGGTGGTAAATAACTAAGGTAGGGTCCAAACTAGGCATGTTAGAGTAAGCATAGATAAATATATCAACAAATTCCCTTAAAAGGGATATAAGGACTTCAAACTCATCCTTAGTGAGGGACATGCCTAATTTAATCCATTTCGGGTCATCTGGAGTCCTAATATTAACCTCTATTATGTCTTCCAATAGAAGGGTCAAACCATATTCTAGAATGGTTGCTAAATATTTAAACTAGCCTGTAATGGTAGAGTCCTCTGTTAGGACTGGTTCTTCAAGTTCTCCTATACATGATGAATTAAAACCCCCTAATGTGATGGATGGCCATGTAATAAACACTATTGGTAAACACATCATATCATGAAATATGATGGTAATGGCTCTTTGATAGGTGGTTCCTAAATTACTAAGACCAAACGGTATAACTTGATAACATAATATTTCCCATGGAGTGGTGAACATTGTTTTATGTTGGTCTTTTGGTACAATTCAGATCTAATTATAGCCTGAGAATCCATCCATTGATGAAATCATCTCATAACTTATTGTGGAGTAGATAATCATGTCAATGTTTGGTAGAGGAAAGTCATCCTTTGGGTAGGCCTTGTTTATGTCTCGAAAATGAATGCATATTTTGATTCCTTATAGCTTCTTGTTGACTAGCACAACATTAGAAATCCATTCAAAATAGTCAATTTATCTAATTCATCTTACTTCCAAGATATTTTACAACTCTTTTTTTAATAATAAAACCATGCAAGGATGCATCTTGCATAATTTTTTTCACTGGTTTGACATCAAGATGCACCATAAGGTGGTAAATAACTAAGGTAGGGTCCAAACTAGGCATGTTAGAGTAAGCCTAGATAAATATATCAACAAATTCCCTCAAAATGGATATAAGGACTTCAAACTCATCCTTAGTGAGGGACATGCCTAATTTAATCCATTTCGGGTCTTCTAGAGTCCTAATATTAACCTTTATTATGTCTTCCAATAGAAGGGTCAAACCATATTCTAGAATGGTTGCTAAAGATTTAAACTAGCCTATAATGGTAGAGTCCTCTGTTAGGACTGGTTCTTCAAGTTCTATACATGATGAATAAAAACCCCACAATGTGAGGGATGGCCATGTAATAAACACTATTGGTAAACACATCATATCATGAAATATGATGGTAATGGCTCTTTGATAGGTGGTTCCTAAATTACTAAGACCAAATGGTATAACTTGATAACATAATATTCCCCATGGAGTGGTGAACATTATTTTATGTTGCTCTTTTGGTACAATTCAGATCTAATTATAGCCTGAGAATCTATCCATTAATGAAATCATCTCATAACTTGTTGTGGAGTTGATAATCATGTCAATGTTTGGTAGAGGAAAGTCATCCTTTGGGTAGGCCTTTTTTATGTCTCTAAAATGAATGCATATTTTGATTCCTTATATCTTCTTGTTGACTAGCACAACATTAGAAATCCATTCAAAATAGTCAATTTATCTAATTCATCTTACTTCCAAGATATTTTACAACTCTTTTTTTAATAATAAAACCATGCAAGGATGCATCTTGCATAATTTTTTTCACTGGTTTGACATCAAGATGCACCATAAGGTGGTAAATAACTAAGGTAGGGTCCAAACTAGGCATGTTAGAGTAAGCATAGATAAATATATCAACAAATTCCCTTAAAAGGGATATAAGGACTTCAAACTCATCCTTAGTGAGGGACATGCCTAATTTAATCCATTTCGGGTCATCTGGAGTTCTAATATTAACCTCTATTATGTCTTCCAATAGAAGGGTCAAACCATATTCTAGAATGGTTGCTAAATATTTAAACTAGCCTGTAATGGTAGAGTCCTCTGTTAGGACTGGTTCTTCAAGTTCTCCTATACATGATGAATAAAAACCCCCCAATGTGATGGATGGCCATGTAATAAACACTATTGGTAAACACATCATATCATGAAATATGATGGTAATGGCTCTTTGATAGGTGGTTCCTAAATTACTAAGACCAAACGGTATAACTTGATAACATAATATTTCCCATGGAGTGGTGAACATTGTTTTATGTTGGTCTTTTGGTACAATTCAGATCTAATTATAGCCTGAGAATCCATCCATTGATGAAATCATCTCATAACTTATTGTGGAGTAGATAATCATGTCAATGTTTGGTAGAGGAAAGTCATCCTTTGGGTAGGCCTTGTTTATGTCTCGAAAATGAATGCATATTTTGATTCCTTATAGCTTCTTGTTGACTAGCACAACATTAGAAATCCATTCAAAATAGTCAATTTATCTAATTCATCTTACTTCCAAGATATTTTACAACTCTTTTTTTAATAATAAAACCATGCAAGGATGCATCTTGCATAATTTTTTTCACTGGTTTGACATCAAGATGCACCATAAGGTGGTAAATAGCTAAGGTAGGGTCCAAACTAGGCATGTTAGAGTAAGCCTAGATAAATATATCAACAAATTCCCTCAAAACAGATATAAGGACTTCAAACTCATCCTTAGTGAGGGACATGCCTAATTTAATCCATTTCAGGTCGTCTGGAGTCCTAATATTAACCTCTATTATGTCTTTCAATAGAAGGGTCAAACCATATTCTAGAATGGTTGCTAAAGATTTAAACTAGCCTGTAATGGTAGAGTCCTCTGTTAGGACTGGTTCTTCAAGTTCTCCTATACGTGATGAATAAAAACCCCACAATGTGAGGGATGGCCATGTAATAAACACTATTGGTAAACGCATCATATCATGAAATATGATGGTAATGGCTCTTTGATAGGTGGTTCCTAAATTACTAAGACCAAATGGTATAACTTGATAACATAATATTCCCCATGGAGTGGTGAACATTGTTTTATGTTGGTCTTTTGGTACGATTCAGATCTAATTATAGCCTGAGAATCCATCCATTAATGAAATCATCTCATAACTTGTTATGGAGTCAATAATCATGTCAATGTTTGGTAGAGGAAAGTCATCCTTTGGGTAGGCCTTGTTTATGTCTCTAAAATGAATGCATATTTTGATTCCTTATAGCTTCTTGTTGACTAGCACAATATTAGAAATCCATTCAAAATAGTCAATTTATCTAATTCATCTTACTTCCAAGATATTTTACAACTCTTTTTTTAATAATAAAACCATGCAAGGATGTATCTTGCATAATTTTTTTCACTGGTTTGACATCAAGATGCACCATAAGGTGGTAAATAACTAAAGTAGGGTCCAAACTAGGCATGTTAGAGTAAGCCTAGAAAAATATATCAACAAATTCCCTCAAAAGGGATATAAGGACTTCAAACTCATCCTTAGTGAGGGACATGCTTAATTTAATCCATTTCAGGTTGTCTGGAGTCCTAATATTAACCTCTATTATGTCTTCCAATAGAAGGGTCAAACCATATTCTAGAATGGTTGCTAAAGATTTAAACTAGCCTATAATGGTAGAGTCCTCTGTTAGGACTGGTTTTTCAAGTTCTCCTATACATGATGAATTAAAACCCCCTAATGTGATGGATGGCCATGTAATAAACACTATTGGTAACTCTTGGATGATGTAATCCAAATCTTGCTGCTCTTCAAGACCAAACTTAGACCCATAATCAAGTTCATCATTTGTGGTCTCCTGGATGATTTAGTCAAAAGTTTATTCTTCTTTAAGATTAAATTTGGACTCGTAGATAAGTTGGTCATTGGTGGTTGCCTAGTATATGTTTGAGGAAGGTTAAACACCCATGTCTAATAATGCATGAAATAGGTTTTCACCACTAGACTAGTCTTTATCTTTACTATTTCCATGGTCTAAAAGTGCCTCAAAGAGGTTTTCACTTTGGGATCTCAATGTTTTATTTAATTATTTTTGGCTAAGGGTGTTCACCCGCTCTCTAAAATAGGATTTAGGATCCAACTTGATCAAGAACCCTTGTTTGTGTTCTCCCAATGAAACATTGTCCCTAAGTCCTAAAAAATCATAGAAGGCCTCATCATTTTGGAATTTGTTAACCAACACATTGGATTCTTGTTGGTCCTAGTCTATTAATTGGGGATAATATAATGGAAGTGGATTATGGTGAATAAATAATTGAAGGGTAAAAATAACATTAATGTCAAACAAATTGGTATGGGTTAGGTCATCAAAATCACCATGAATAGACTCTACTTTACTATCAACATCATCATCACTAGACATTAGTGATGGAACTCAAATAAGATATGTGGGGTCACCCCCAAATGGTTTAAATCCAAGTCTATAGGTTCCTTTATACCTAGTCATAGAAATTGGCTCAAGTGTTTCCTGTTGATTTGGCTCAAGGCCTCTTCTTTCATAAGATTGGTTCTCTATGGTCTGATTAGGAATGGGGTATTTGGATTTTTTGTAATAATCAACCAATTTGTCATTATACAACCATGATTCATCATCTATAAGAGGGTCTTGTTCTTGGCCATAGGTTGGTATGAAAGTGATAAGTGCTAGATTATACAGTTTGGCTTTGCCCTTTCTTTGCCATTACATGCAAGGTGGTTTGGTTTTTGGTATTCCAAAGGACTTTTGGGTTTTTTGGAAGCCTTGTAATGTGAAAGGTGTCATGGGTCAAATATTTTCCTAGGCCATTATCCAATATAGTATAATTATTAGACATTTTAGGAGGTGGCACGTGGGAAAGTAAATTAAGTGTATTAGGGTCAATGCAGTTGGCCTTTAGTGAATCAATAAGTATTGATTTTCCCTTGTCCTTCTTTCTAATTGAATTCATTTTAGAATGGTAGTTATAAATTTTGAACTTGGCCTCTAAATGCTTACAATGCTTGTACATATGTAAATCTCCTAGAATAGTAACCTCCATTCTTGAATGGGAGAACTTGATACACTGGTGCAATGTCAATAAGATTGCATGAATCTAGTGTATCTAAGGTATACACAAAAGTATATTATATGACAAATCAAGGTCTAACACATGGCATAGTGTATCTTGGGTCAAAGGCCCAATGATAAATGGAAAGTTAATAGTGCCTTGTGATTCTCATTATTCATTTTTGTAGGCTTTGATTATGATCATTTCTACTTGGAGATCTGCTATTGTATACCTAAGAAGCTTGATGAGCTTTAGAGACATAATATTTAGACCCATTAATTGTCTATGAGGACATACTTCACTTTCTGCCACATTATGTAAAATTTGATGTACAATGGATTGTTATGAAGTGGGCCAAGAGATGACATATCACTTTGGTTGAAGGTTAAATATTGCCTTGGAGGTAGATGTCCAACGAAAACTTAAAATTTGTTTGGAGATATGCCGTTAGGAACTTGGGATTGGTCAAGGAACTCTATCAAGTTATTCTTATGTATGGTGGACATATGTAGTAAATCTAAAATAGATATTTGTGCAGGCATCTTTTGTAATTATTACAACTATGTCAAACATCTTTTCTTGCACAGTGGTAAATGGCTTATTCCTAGCCAAAATGGGTGGTTGTATGATGGGTGAAGTGGCAGATGGATATAGGTCTGGTATGGTAATCCTTAACCACTAATTTATGATTTCATAATCAAGATTAGTGTTGGGTTCATTTATTTAGTTCTACTCCAACACTGAAGCTTCTCCCCAATAGGATAGCACACTAGCCCTATCATGCAAGAGATAAGTTTCATGCACTCACCCAAAGCATGTAACAAAAGACTGATTCTCAAAGGCTTTGAAGCACAATGTTATATGTTTGTTCATCTCTTGTAACACAATTCTTAAGTTATTTAATACCATAAATATACCACTATTATCCTTATTGTCCCAGACTTAGCTCTTATACTAACTAGGATCATCATTACTATTCAATAGTAATGATAAAAGGAAAAGATACCCATGACTTAGAAATAAAACATATTCATTATTCAACCCATAGAATGTTTAAGAATCATCACATGTTATGGCAAATACTAACTATTCATTGATTTCTTAACAAATTATAAGACAAAATGTTGTATCTATTCTCCAAAGGTCCACACTAACAAATGATTACAATAGGGGTTTGTATACTTGTTTTGCCCTAACCAAGTTTTGAGATTATAACTATCATGGAAAAATGGCACATGGACTCCCAACATGCTAAGAGTTGCAGTTCTTACAACTAGTTGTTCCTATAAAATCAAGCCTCTGTGCCCTTAGATGCTTGTTCTATGTTATGTTCTGATGGACAAGTATTTTGTTCCTCATGGGTTGGTCTATAACCTCTGATCAGTGGGGTCAAAGTTTCCTACTTTAGTTACTCTTCTAACTACTCCCATGTTCCTTGCACTTTACTTCCCTTGCAATCCCCTAGTCTTCTGCTTCTTATTTCAAGTCCTTTATTCTTGGGTCCCTCATGACATGTTATTTATTGATTGGGTTGTCTTGTACTGGGTCTCTTATGCCATTGTCCTTCCGTGCTTGGCAAGTTCTGTGCCATAATACTCATATGTGCCATGGTCTTCTCACACTATGTGAGTAATTTCATCAAAATGGACAATGGTCCCTCCACATCACACGCTAAAAAGGAAGAATACTTGTACATAATTTTGGGGTCAAAATCACCCCACACTAAGTCTTTTGTTCATCCTATACTAAGTCATACTAGCATCCTCCAAAAATTCTATCCCTTTCTAGTCGAGTTCCTTCTTCAACCCATCCTAGTAGGATAGTGCATCAAGGATTTTTGTGGTTATTCATTTAATGGCCTCCTTCACTTCTTTCAGATCCTTGGTCTAAGTTAGAGTCTCAATCTTCTTCACCTGTTCATCCAGGGATGTGTTGGCTTCTATTTAGATGTCTTCTAACTTGAACACCTCCTTGTCAACCTATCCCTAGAGTATGGAAAAACTTGCATTTATTTATTGATGATGTTTATTAATGACATCTTCCATCATTTCAACATCCTTAAATGCTTTCACATGCTCGATGTGGTATTTTATTAATAGGGAAACATCAGACACTTGCTACCTCAAGACCTACTCATCACGGATCTAAGATTTTACTAGTTTATTTGGGCATGCTAAATGCACAAAAATATCATCCAAAAATTGGGATAACCTCCCCGAATCTCTCCAAAGTACTTTTGTAGATATTTTTCATGATGGTGAATTTTTCAAGTATTTATTGGGTGCTTCTTATTTTTATTGACCAATAACTCAACCAATGTTTCCAATTTTTTGATGGTGTCCCCATATAATGGTACACCATCTGCAAGTGCTAGCTCTAATTTAAAAATTGTTGCTTTAAGGAGGCTAATTCCTTGGCTAATGCTTGCTTTTTTCATATGATTTATTATATATTTCTACAACTCTACCATGTTTCTTTTCTGCTATGTGCATGTATGATTTTGTTGCCTCAGTGGCCTCTTGAATTTGTTGCTTCAAGGAGGCCACTTCCTTGGCTAATGCTTTCTTTTTTTCATATGATTTATTATATATTTCTACAACTCTACCATGTTTCTTTTCTGCTATGCGCATGTATGATTTTGACAAAATGTTTTGGCACATCATCTTCATGGCTAGTTTTAAAAATGTGGCACTTATCATTATTGGAGAGAGCTATTATTCATCAATCTTCATAAGATCTGATAGTCTTAGATCATCTAGGCCAAAAAAATGTAATCTAAAGAAATATCAAACTTGGGATCTTTATTATGCATTTATAAAAGGAAGGATAAATGCTTTCTTATATTTAGGGTTGCATCCTTTCGATGGAAGTGATTCCAAATATAGAGGTTATTTTATTTCTACACCAAATTGGTATTATTTGCATAGAGTGGACAACCTCTTTGTTCCTATTTTCCCTCAACTAGCCCCTTTGACCTTCTTAGGTCTCGCTCAAGTTCACCCTCTTGATGTCTTTCTATGGCCATTTCTCCTTATCCCATTACATTGGTATCAATTTGATCATAAATGGGACCTCTTTCATTGGGGATGGAGTCTTCTCTGAGTGTGATACCAAATTATGAATTTGTTCTTAGGAGGGGTCCCTTTAGGGTACTTGACTTAGAGGGTATTGTGGCACTAATCTAGTGGTAGTCTTTGGAGAAGGTGGAGGTGAAGGTGGTCATGGAGGAAGAGAAGGTGGGGAAGTTGGATGGGGAGATGTAGGGTTCAAGGTAGGTGAGTGGGAAGGAGTGGAATGAGAAGGTGAAGATGAAGTGGATGGTGATGAAATGTGAGATGGAGATGGTCAAAGTGGTGAAGGTGAAGGATGAGGTGGATAAGGTGAAGGGCAAGGTGGATGTGGCATGGATGGTTGAGAAGTAGTGGGTTGAGAGGCTGTACCTGTATCATCTTCTATCATTTTTGAGGGACCTGCTACCCACTTGTGTTGGCACTTGGCTCTAGTTGGTTCCTCTATTTCTATAATGTTTGGGGGAGCCTCTCTTTGGGGTCTCCATCTTGAGGGTACTGGTAGGGACATAACATGTAAAATATCTTGTAGACCTACTCCCCAACCAAGATATTCTTAATCGTAATATCGGTTATGTCCATTTATCCACTCTCCATAAAGGCCTTTTTGCCTAGATATACAAACATTTTATAGATGGTGTGGCACTCTGCATCAATCCATTTTGCCTACAAACTAATTTTCTATGCATCATAAATTCCATTGATAGAATTGATGAAGTGGCACATAGAAAAGGCATATGGTATTTTAAGCCATGCTAAAATTTCTCTCAAAGGGTTCATTTGAATGCATGTCAAGGAGTAGTTCTACTTCAAATCAAATTTTGTTTGATCTACAGTCAAAGGGGGAAAATCCTTATGAATGAATCATTCAATCTCAAAATCTACCTTCATCCTATCAAATCAATAACTCATCTTCAAATTGTATGTTGGGGTGATGTGATAGGGGTAGGTGAAATATTTGAAGCATTTAGTGGGGGACTTATGAGTGGGGGGGTACACCCACCTCAATGGTCTATAATTGTAGTCAGGTACCCTAATCTCATAAAAAACTAGCAATAAAAGGATTTCTCCCCAATGAAATATTTACTTAGGCATTTTGTGTGCCTTCTCTACATCTTAAACTATCTTCTAGGAAAAATATAGTGCCTAATTATATTGTGAGCCCTGAACCACTTTGTGAGCAATGTATAGGTGGGCCATATCCACCTCCTTCCATCATTCAATCCCTCCAACCTTGGTGGAAATGATCCATGCTATGATTCTAGGGGTAGGATATTGCAAGTTCCTTATATGCATTACATGCCCTTATTTTTATTACATCAACATGATAGTAGTCTACTAAATCTCCTTCATATCTGATAGGTCATCCAACACATTCACCCTTGACCATTGAAGCATGTGACTTTACTTATCCTCTCCATGGTGATCTTTATGTTACACCTCATAAAGTGGATGCAATCCTCATGGACATGTGAGAGGAGGAACTAAACTACCTCAGTATGCTTCCCAAAGTATGGTAGTTTAAAGAGTTGAAAAAGGTTGGCCTTATCCACCTGGTTCTTGATGGATAAGTCATAAACCACTTGATTCCTAGTGTTGGTGGTCTAGATTTGATAGTCATTTTGTAACTCTACTTCATTGCCCAACTGATGGTGGTTGTAGTAAGAAAATATTATGGTTAACACCTTGGAGACCTAGTTCTTTGTGCACAAGACCAAATTTGGGTACTGTATCTCTTCTATTAACAAATATGGAGAAAGGAATGTTGGGGCATTTTGTGATGAAGAGGCTTGCACCTAATTTTCTTTCTTTACCATCTTTGCTTCTACACTCTCTCTTTCTTCTTCCACATTTTATTGTAAAACTTCCATGCACTGTACTTATTTTGGTCTTTCTTCTTGGTCTCTTGAAACCTCTTCTTTTATAGGGAACTAAGCTCCTCACTCACCTATTCCTTCTCGGTATGGTTGGAATCTTTTTGAGTCTCTTGGCCTTTTTCTTTGGCTACATTATGCTCCATGGTAATCAAAGGTTAACCTGAAACCACTAAAAATTTTCAAATAAGTTTATGGTGGTAATCCAAGTTGCCTTAGATCTCAAGCTTCATGATTCAACAATGGCAAAACCTACAGCTTGCAACTTCAATAATCTCCACTCCTGCACACAAGTCTAAACTTAGCAACCTCTCCTCTTCACCTAGAAACAACCATCATGTCTTTGTCAACTTTGAAATCACTTTGTTCTACAAGAAATTTGGTTTTATCAATCTCTGGTTCTCTAGTTCACCTTTCACACTTAGTACTCAAATATTTAATCAAGGTAAACTGTAAAATGGCTTTGGCAAGATTATTTATAGGCCATGTGAGGGGGTTTACCTCCATTAATTCTTTCCCTCCCTTATCACTTTTATTCATTAATGTATATTTTTTAATGGCCTTCATACTTCAAATTTTATAATGAGCATTTAGTGCCTTAACTAATTTATCCCATCATTCCACTCACACACTTCTCACCATAACTAACCTTGTCACATTAATGGTCCATTACTTTCTACACCTTTCTTAGAAGTGAATGACAACTATATCCCACCTTTCTGATGAAGTAGAAGATAGCTATCACCTAAATGGTGGGAATCTTTAAAAATACTTTCAAAGTGCATTGAGTGATTCACGTGCCCTTAATAACTTGTGTTCTATATATGAATTTCACACTTGATGATCCTTGTATGCCAACTTGTATTATGTCTTGTATTCATATGCATGATGCCTTACCCCACACTAAAAGGATTTTTTGTCCTCCACAAAAACACAATCATAAATTAAAAATTACATTAAAGAGTCTCATGCCTCAAGGGTAGCGCTTTTGATTGAAAGTAGTAAATCCTAACCTAATGGCCTTGAGCCTTATTGATTACAAAACCTAAACTAAATAGAATCACAATATGGATAAAGTTGACTACCATTATAGTGTCCTGAGATAAATTGTCCATACATTCTCTTTAGCCACTAAGCTCTAGTAGGTTAAATGCTATGAACCAAAAATGGTCCATCCCAATGGATGTAGAGCTTCCCAAGGTGGCACACAAACTTGTAATCATATAGTAGAACTTTTATTCCTAGAGAAAATACTTTATTATTTATATGGTGATTATGCCATGCTTTTTATTTATGTTTCTCAACATCTTAACTCTAGTGGGTGAGGAATCAAACCTCATCTAGTTTCATTAAATCATTGATCTGAGCTTTCAAAGAAGCTTCATCATCCATGTTTACCACATGTTCTATTTAGAGAGATGGAACTAATAACTCCACTAGCATGATAACTTCTTTTCCATATATTAGGTTGAATGGTATACTTTTATTGAGGGTAGAACTTTTATTCCTAGAGAAAATACTTTATTATTTATATGGTGATTATGCCATGCTTTTTATTTATGTTTCTCAACATCTTAACTCCAATGGGTGAGGAATCAAAACTCATATAGTTTCATTAAATCATCAATCTGAGCTTTCAAAGAGGCTTCATCATCCAAGTTTTCCACATGTTCTATTTGGAGAGATGGAACTAATAACTCCACTAGCATGATAACTTCTTTTCCATATATTAGGTTGAATGGTATACTTTTATTGAGGTGCTTGTACATAGTTCGATAAGCCCACAGTACTGTAGATACTCTATCATCCCAATCAATTCGACACAAATTGTAAATTTTTATCAAAGGGGTACCAAGGATCTTATTAAAGGCTTAAACAATTCCATTGGCTTGTGGGTGGTATGGTGTCACCTTGTGATGTGTGATCATGAAATTGTCTAATAAGATGTGAATCATCTCATTCAAGAAGTGGGTACCACAATCACTAGTGAAGCTTAAGGGACATCCAAATCATGTTATAATGTTCTCTCAAATAAATCATATGGTATTTACTATAGTATAATATTTTGTTGGAACTACTTCAACCCAATACATAAGATAATTAGTTGCTACAATGATGTAATAGAAGCCCGTTCATCATCCTACTAGAGTGATAGGCTCTACAAAGGCAATAGCCCATTTATCAAATGGTTATTGAGAAAGAATATGGAAAAATGACATAACATCCCTTTTATTTAGTTTTCTTATGAATTGGCATACATCACATTTATTTACATAAGCATTTGCATCTTTGAATAACGTTGGCCAACAGAGTCCAATGAGAAAGACCTTATGTGTGGTAACCTCTCTAGCATAATTCCATCTAGAAATACCTTCATGTACTTATCAAAGTAATTCAAGGCACTCATGTTGCATTACATAATGGTGAAGCACCTCATCATGATCCATTTTGTGTAGATCACTTAATGTGAGTTGATAAGGTGAAACACAGACCATAATTTTCTTTTTCTCTTATGAAGTCAGAGAGTCAGGTGCATAGCCAACATTGAGGAATACTGGAACATCCTTTAGATCTTTAAGTACCTAAGAAACTCAAAAAATGTATACATTAGGAAGATAATCTTTTATGGCATGTGGGGGTTCTTCATTGTCAATTCAGAATAAATGATCAGGTTCATAGTTGGTCTTCTCAGGCTTTACTACTATGAAAAAATAGAATTCTTGGAAGAGTACAATCCAGTAACAAGTTCTTCCATGTAGTACTGGCTTATTGAAAATATACTTCAAGGCCTCATGGTATGTATAAAATATAAATGGAGTGGCCAAAAGGTATTGCTTGAAATTTTATAGAGCACAAACCATAGACAAAGTTTTGTGCTTGATGGTGGTATAGTTCTATTCTACCAATGTCAACTTCCTACTAGTAAACTAAATCAGGTGATCTAAGTTTCCATCACCTAGTTGTGTAAGTATCATGATAACTACCATCCTAGATGTATCAACATGGATATGAAAAGGCTTTGTATAATTCAAAAATTACAAGATAAGAGCTGTAACTAACCTTTCTTTGAGTGTTTTAAATGCTCCTTTACAAGAATTAGTCCATATAAATTGTTCATTATTATTTAGAAGCTCTTCTAGGGGCATGATGATCTTGGCATAACCTCAAATGAATTTTTTTAGTATCTCATGTGTCCTAGGAAGGTCCAAACCTCATGCTAAGTTTTGGGTGATGGCAGATAGAGATTGAGACCTTGGCTAGATCCACCAACAGTCCCTCCTTACAAATGATATACCTGAGTATGCCAAAAGGTGTCAAAAAGAGGCACTTATTCAAATTTAGGGAAATTTTAAACACTTAATGGTGCTCAAGCATGAGTCCCAAATTGGCACAATGATCCTTGACCAACCCGTACATAGTTTAGTCATCTAAGTAGACATAGAAAAACTTATGGATAAAATCTTTGAAAGCGTCAACTTCTATTCATGAGAATACCATCAGGGCATTTTTCAACCTAAAAGTCATGATGGTATAAGTAAAATATCCCCATTCAATAGTGAAAGTAGTCTTGAACTAGTCTTCCTCAGCTATTTGGACTTAGTGGTACCTTGAGAACCCATTGGTAAAAGAGTATATCTCACAATCAACAACACCTTCTAGGATTTCCTCTATGAAAGGTATTGGAAAAATATCTGTCACATAGAATGCATTAAAACTTGGTAATCTACATAGATCTGGATACACCCATCCTTTTTGATACTGATTACCATGAGACTCACCCAATCAGATTCACCAATGGGAGTAATTACTTTGATGTGGAGCATGTTATCAATCTCCTCTTTTACATGCACTTTGAGGTTAAGATTCATCTTGTATGGACGTTTATTCATTGGGTAAGCACCATCAATCAACTTTATGTGAATATTCCCTAGAAAAGGGCGAAATCCTTTAATTTACTATAATTTATTGAGAATACATCATAATACTCTTTCAATAACTCAAAAATCTATGAGATTTCTATCTCAGTCTAATAGTTTCCAATTTTAGCCACTTAGGTTCTTGATCTGTAGTAATGTTACGTTGAATAATTTGAATGGGCCCATGATAAGGGTTATCTATTAGAGAATTGGTATCTCAAATAGTTAATGAACCAATAATTTTAGGCACATCTAGAAGGTTTGTTAAGGGGTCGAGTGAGGTAGATCCTTCACTTTCATCTACTTGGAAGATGAGTTTTTGCTTTCCCAAGTAGATCTCTTTACATCATTATTCATTAGGAACTATCGATGGTGTATGAACTAATGGTATGAGAAGATAAGTGAATAAATGCAAGGTTTCTTGATGAATATGGTGTAGTCAGTGTTTGATGGGACTTGGATCTTGAAGGGTGAGGTACAAGTCCACCCTTGGAGAAAATTAAGAAAGTGATGATGTCATGATTTCCTTTAATAAGTACTAGAACCTAGTACCCATGTGCCTTTCTTCATGAATGTACTAAGCCCATGCCTAAGTGCACAAAGTCCCATATAATGCATGGACCTAGAAGTACTCCAATAAAAATATTTCCTTAGTTCACCATATTATTTCATGAGCTTTAATATGTGGTTCAGGTGCTTTCATGCCACTATAACAAAGCATGCCTCTAATATTATTATCATGGTGAAATATATGATGTAGAGAATCTCATACTTGATCCTAATACAAGAGGATCTCTTTATGAGTATGCCATAATTTGGTAGTGGTACCATTAAAAATGTGATTTAAAGACTTCATCTAATCATTTTCAATATCATAAAACTATTCAAGGCATTGGACAAAGTCATGCACCTCCATTTATCCTTGGAACCATGGAGCTTCATCTAGTCTCTCTAGTGGTGGTCCCTCTAGTGGCCCTCTCATTGCTAAACCCATGAGGCACACAAACTTATGACATTTAGGGAGTTAGCACAAGATACTTTCTCCTCTATTTATGGTGTTGAAAAATCTTCTAGTGAGATCATAGTCACCATGGGTCCAATAGTTATAAACATTACTTGTAGTATCCAAGATAGACTAGTTATCTATCCACTAGAGAATACCATTTGGAATTGGATCATGTTGTTCATCATTTTGAGTAATCACATTATACAAATTATTGATGTCTTCATCAATGCTCACATGATCAATATAGAGTGGTCCCTGTGCTTGGTCTAAGGGTATTACAGCACATTGATAGGTATTATCAAAGATAATGTATCAATTTTTAAAGCTCAGATATACATGATGCTCATAGCACCAAGGCCTTCCCAATAAGGCTGGATAGTCATCCACTTCTACCAACTCCAAAACCTCAAAATTTGCTTTGAAGGGAACCCCAAGTATGTCAATGGTGGCATTTTTGAGGACTCCAATAGGATGTGCTTGAGTCTTATTTGCCATGAACAACACATGAGCAGAGGGATGTAGGGCTAGACTAGACATTTTTTTCCAAGCATCTTTAGTGAGAACATTTGCTTCCACACCAATATCTACTAAAATATCTTGGATTACCCATCTGTTAATTGCTACATTAACTAATATCTCTCCATATTCTAGGGAAGAGAAACTAAGACTTTCCTAACATTGGGCATGATTTAAATAGTGATCTTTGCTTTGCACACTAAGGTGAGGGTAAAATTTGTTTGGTAGGTGGACTTGACCTTTAAGCCAAGCACTGAGTTTGGGAATGATGTCTTAATCAAGCATACATTTGCATAGTTATTGAAAATCATGCCGCACCACAGGAAATTTGGCTTCTTTTTATACTATGGCATGCTGTGTGACATCCTTGTCCTTGAGGTATTGAATCTCACCCTAGATCCCTCACATAAGTGCCATTTTATTTAGAGGACATCCTTTGACTACTGTGCATTAGTTACTTCTTTGCCCATGGTTCTTCTTGATGTACCTTCTCAATTGGGTTGGCTATGGATTGAGTTTGACCTTCACTACAAGTGGTGATATTTACTTGATGCACTATGGGGATGGTTGGCCATGCATGCCATTGTGGTTTGTCTATGTGAATTATGCTGATACCCTTTTCATTTTGGTCCTTAGTGATGGCTACATATAGATCAGGGTACTCTTCCAGTCGATGATCTTTTTTGCAAAATACATAGGTTGGGTACTCTAGGAAATCTCTTTGATAGTGGTCTATTGAACCAAATTTTTAATAGGTTCTTGGTGGAAATTGACCATCACCTCATCCTCATCCTCTCCCTCAACCATGGTATCCACCATTGTCTTGAGTATTGGCAACTGAGGTTTGGCATGTACCACATGCTTGAGCTTCATGAATATCACTGATCAATTGATAATTATTGGTGTCATGTGTGTAACCATCACAAATCTTACAATAATAAAATACCTCAATATCTATAGCCCATTGTAAAAGTGGACAATAATGGACATCATGTTCTTCATGATAAATCCCATAGGTTTATTTTATTACTACACAAATGTTCTTACATGGGTAGTTGTTCCTTGTATGCCCTTTAGTATCATAATTGGTACACTAGACACCACTATGTGTCTAATGTGATTTGTTTTCCATCAAATTTTCAAGCTGAGATGACATGGACACTATCTATGACTCCATAAAGGGACTAATCCTGGTATCCATGCTTTTAACCATTTTAGTGTAGAGGGCAGCTTCTAATGCCTCACACATGATTGTGAAGGTTCTTTATGACAAGGTATATTAAAAAGATCACAATAATCCTCCCATGAACCATTGTGCACTTTGAGTAGGATTGATTTCAAATGAAAAATTAAAAATCAAGGTTTTGAATCATGCATCATATTAATGTATGTTCTCTATAAGTCCTTACTTTATGTCTTTCAACACCACTATACTTTGTTGCTCAAATGCAAGAATGTCAAATTCCTACATGAAAGTTGATTTGAGCTTGTCGTAGTCAAGCACTACTTGATGAGGGTTGAATTTGTGATACCATTTATGTGCATGATCTAAAATAGGGGTTACAAAATATGTTGCCTTTAATTCAAAAGACGTGATGCCATGTGCCCTCCAAATTAATTCACACTTATGAACATGCTCAAAGCATTCTCTACCCCCTAGTATTTAGGTAAATACAATATCATCTCATAGTAAAATATAGTGGGTTGTGGTTGAGTGGATGGTTGCTAGGAATATCTAGCTCTATTTCTAAGAGGGGGTCCACTTCCTCTAGTGCCTCTTTCTAATCTTCCTCCAACACCTCTAGTAGTAGTGCCAATGGGAAGAGGCATGGTGGAAGGGTTGATTTTCTAGTTTTGGCCTATATTTTGGCCTTGAGAGTTAGATCCACCAGGCATCCCAAGTTGTGCCATATAATTAACTTGAAGAGGGAAATATGTAGATTCCATATTATCTTCTAATGGCCTAGTTTTATTCTCCCTTACCCATTCAATTTTTGACTCTATATTGTTTGTATCCCAATTTTTTATATGTATTCTATTTGACTCAAAGCCATGAACATGCACTATGGTGGGGGATACTATTTGAATCATACTTGGTTATTCATATCTGGAAGTCCATCTCATTTTTCCTTTGAAGAATAAAAGTGGCAAAGGATGTGGCTCAAAAGTGATGGGTTCCTTACATGTGTCCACCTCCCTGTGGCTCTTCATAGTGCTCCTCAAGGTTTCTTGATCTTTCCCCATGCCACTAACTCCCATGATCCTCTACTGAGCTTCATCATACTTTTATTTCCATAATTCTCTCTAGCTTGCTACCATGTTGAACCCATAATCCTCAATCAACTGTTAGTTTCCCCTTCCAACTGTGCAGCTCATGCACAAGAGATTTTAGCCTTCCATGGGTAGAGTTTCCAATCTAAGGTCAATAATTAAATTATTAACTTCAAAATAAAAAAAAGAGAGGTAGCATACCCTTAGCTCTCATAGAAATTATAACTTCACCTCTTTAGGACATGAATAAGGGGTCACCACATACTCCAAATGTAGCTATTCCAAACACTTCTCCACCAATAGATAACCACTCATATCCACGAAACTCCAAGTCATGCTAAAATCCTCTACCATTAAAGTGTCAATGATTTCCTTTATACAAGATTTTGAGATCATTCTTAAGCATACACTAAGATCTAAGAATGCAAGAGACTTGGGACCTCAGAAAAGAAAGTCTCATATAAAGAGTTGTAGAGATTTTGCTCTACCCACTGTCATGCAAAAATTCTTGGTTCAAGATATGGAACTACAAAGTTATCTTCAACATTGGTAACCCATTCTTTAATATTCTATAATGTAATGTCCTTAAAAATTTCCCATGATTATGATTCAATTGCTTTGTGTCCCAATAATGGACCAAAATGTTGGGTTCATTTAGTTAGTACTACTATGATGCTGAAGCTTCCCCCTAATAAGCTAGAGCACTGGCCCTATCATGTGAGAGGTAAATCTCGTGCACTCACCTAAAGCATGTAGTGAAAGACCGATTCTTGAAGGCTTTGAAGTACAATGTTATATGTTTGTTCATCTCTTGTAACACAAGTCTTAAGTTATTCAATACCATAAATATACCACTATTATCCTTATTGTCCCAAACCTAGCTACTACGATAAATAGGATCACCATTACTATTCAATATTATTAATAAAATGAAAAGATACCCATGACTTAGAAATACAACATATTCATTATTCAACCCATAGAATGTTCATGAATCATCACATGTTATGGCAAATACTAACAATTCATTGATTGCTTAATAGATTACAAGAGAAAATGCTGTATATATTCTCCAAAGGTCCACACTCACAAATGATTATAATAGGGGTTTTTATACTTGTTTTTCCTTGACCAAGTTTCAAGATTCTAACTATCATGGACAAATGGCATATGGACTCCCAACAGGTTGAGAGTTGTGGCTCTTACAACTAGTTGTTCCTATAAAATTGAGCCTCTATACCCTTAGAATATTGCTCTATGTTAGGTTCTAGTGGCTAACTATTTTATTCCTCACAAGTTGGTACATAACCTTTGATTAGTGGGGTTGAAGTGTCCTACTTGAGTTACTCTTCTAACTACTCTTACATTCCTCATGCTCTACTTCCCTCATGCTCCCCTAGTCTTTTGCTTCTTGTTCTAAGTCCACTATTCTTGGGTCCCTTGTGACATGTTCTTCCTTGATTGGGTCCTCTCACACTGGGTCTCCTAAACCATTGTCCTTCCATGCTTGGAAAGTTTTGTTCCATAATAATCTTATGTACCATGGTCTTCTCATGCCATGCTGATACTTTGATCAAAATGGAAAATGGTCCCTCCACATTGTATGACAAAAATGGAACAATACCTATACATAATTTTGGGGTCAACAATTAGGTACAAGACCATTGTTGCTAATAAATGATGGTGGAGGGGAACTAGATAGGATAAGTCTCAATTGTTGGTGCACTTGTGTTTGGTTATGAGTTAATGATGATTTATCAATATAAGGCCCAAAAGTAGGAATCCCTACTTGGTGTTCATCTGTATATGATCCTAGGTGAAGGAAGGATTACTAGTATGGGTTGGTTGATTGGGAATGATTAGCAACAATCTTGTCTAATTGGTACTTGGTTTTGGATTAATGGAAATGGTTTTAACTTGACCTCCTATAGTGTAACCTAAAACTATATTGTAGTCATGTGCAACTTCATGGTAGGTATATTGGTTGTTGGCATCATTTTGGCCTTGGTTTTGTCCATTATTTTGACATTGTTGGTTTTGCTACTAGTTCTATTGGTTTTGCTTGGTTGTTGATACTATTTTTATTATTGCACTAACCATTGTTGTTGCTGTTGTTGGTTATTATGTTGGGGAAATGGATTATAATAGAATATAAGGTTTTGATTAGATGTGGAAGCTCCACAATCTGATTTGATCTTTCCATTTTCCAACATATTCTTAATCACATGTTTAATTTGCATAAAATTATGCAAATTATGGCCACTGACTTGATGATACTCACAAAATTCATTTGGCCTGTACTAGTCTAGATAGATAACACCCTCATGAAAGCACTTTGAAATAGGCCAACTAATCAAATTATCTATGGTGAGCATATGAAACATAAATTGAAGGGGTTCTCTAAGGTTACTAAAGACATGATGAGTAGGCACAATTGTCCTTGGAGGATGGTTTTACAAAGGCCTAGGTTGATAGATTTGTTGTGTTGGTCTAGGTTATTATGCTTATTGCATTTGCTAAATTTGATGAAGAGGTTGTTGGTTAGGAGTTATGTGCATATCCAATTTAGGCTATGCAAATGGTGTCTGCACCATTTGGACATGTTGTGACTCATTTACTCCATTTCCTACAACATTACTGTTACAATTAAACTGCTTGGGTTTATCATAATTGTTAGCTTAGGTTGGTTATGATGCTTGTGATTGGACTTGGTTCTAATTTTGGCCATTATTTTGGTCTTAGTTCTAGGTCTGATTGGCTAAGTTAAGTTTAATGATCCCTTTTTTAACAAGGGATATTTGATCAACAAACCTTTTTCAATGATCTCTTCAAAAGTATGTGCACACTATAACTCCAAATTGTAAGATATCTCATTATTTAGATTCTTAGTAAAGATAGTGGCTAGTTACTTGTCTAGTAGACTATGGGTAAATCAACTTACAAGGGCTCTCCATCACTATAAATAGCTTATGAATCTTTATCCAACCTTTTATTTTTCTTGCATCAAATCTACTAATGAAATCTCATGCTTGAGATTGCAAGAGAAGTGTTGCATGAGCTTATTTGAGAGATCATCAAAACCAGATTTTAAATTCTTAGGCAACTTTAGGAACCATTCCAATGCTTGGCTTGATACGCTTATTAGAAATAATAACAATATTTATATATCATTATAGGCCATTGGTTGGCATGTAACAAATAATTATATCAAATGGGCCTTGGGGTCAACATTCTCCTTATATTTGTCAAAATTTGGTGGTTCATACCCTAGAGGAAATGGTATTTGCAAGTAATCCATGTTGAAAGGGTAGGAACACACATCATCCAACTTAAAATTCTTGGTTTGTTTACTTTCTTAGATGAGGGAAATTGCATCCTTCATTTTTTGTAGTACTTATACAAGGAAATTAGTGGGATCATTGGCCTAAGGTTAAGGCTATGCAATCACAAGTGGATTACTTTGATCAGGGTATAATGGAGGCATTTGCTAGGGAATGTTGTATTGGTTTAGGAATGGACTAGGAATATGCATGTAGGGATTAGGGTGTAATTGTTGAAATTATATGTACGATGGTGTGATATTATAATTGGGATTAGGTATGTAGACTTGGTTTTGGGAATATTACAGCTAAGAGGAGGAATATGGCTATATTATGCCTATTGATGTTGAATAGGGACATGTTATCGACTATTCATACCTTGTTGATTAAGGGGAAATTATGAAGCAAGACCCTATCATTGAACTTGTGGCATATTTGGCATGAAATGAAATTTTTGCCTAATAGGTACTTGTGGAACATTGGAACCTCTTGGTTGCATGAATCTCTATTGGGAAGAGGATGCGTATTGGAGATTCAACATTTTTTGCTAATAAATACTAGTATGTTGTTGGTTAGACATCATTTGGTTTTGGATCAACATGTTAGTCTATGACTAAAGAGGTATGTTAATCACTACCTAGCAAAGTGGAACATTGGTTGCCCCTATTGAGGTAGTAATATGTTTTGTCTCTATTATGTGGGTACATTGGACTGTGCTTGTTGTTTTAGAATGTTAATCATCACGTATTGGGGTGGAGTAAGATTCATCACATTTTTTTGAGGTGTGAAACTAGTCATTGGTTGACTACTTAATCCTTGTTGTTACATGCTAAAAGAAGTAATTGATTATAGATTAGAGGTAGTTGGATGAGTTTGGGAAGTAAAAACTCATACCCTCTAATTTTTTGAGCCATTCATGGTGTTAAAGAAAGGCACATTTTGTTATTGAATATTTGTTTGTGCATTAACACCACTTTGGTTTAAATTGGATGTTACTTGCATATTGTCCACTATGTTTGGATCACTATTCTACATAGAAGCAGAAGACACTTCCTTCAATTTTGGGGTACCAAACATGTTTTTTATGAAGGTGATTTTCATAACTAGGTTTAAACCCTGATTCTCTTGGCTAGTCAATTCAAGTAAGACTCCTGTTGAAATAACTAACTTAATAAGAGGTACATTTGATATGGACATATTGTTAAAGTTATGTTCTAGGTTTTGATATGTCTAGTATGTTGTCTACATTTGAATGAAGTGGCCCTTTATGAGGCCCCTTTATGTGACAAGCATACAAAGATCTTGATACGACATCAACATAATGGCATTAGGGTTGCTAGAAGAGGTCTATTCATTATTCTAATTGTAAGACACGTAAGGCTTTCTTACTAAACTTATAAAGTTTTCATGGGGAAAGTCTGACAAAAAATTAGCTCCTACCTCTATGGCTCTATTGAAGATCGTATCCTTATTCGGTAGTAATTGATGATCAACTAGATAAGGATCATAAGCTGGTGGAATTGTAATGTAATATGGTTATTGTTGGACATTTTTCATAACTAAAGGTATGATAGACAAATATTAGGCCATTTGTTCTTGGTCTTACTCCATTTATGGAGGTGTGCTAACAAAATAATAGGCCAAAGGGTCTTGATTATGTTCCCCTATTTGAGTGTTGGATGGTGGATAAGTATCCATCTCCAAAATGACATCATCTTCATAAGGGTCTTGAGCAAAGTCATCTTTCATGACAAAATTTCCATATCCTAGATTATACATGACTCTACTATGCATATAGTAAGACATGGTCAAATTAATGGAAAATGTTTAATGATAAGAGGGGGTAGAGTTTTATAAAATCTAAAAATATATGTTTGAGAAGACAAAAGGTCCAAACTAGGTCTAAATTGGTCAAAGGAATGGAGATGTATCTCTAAAAAGGTCTATGCTAAGACTCGATAAAAATAGTATAACATCAAATGTCTAATGTTAAATGTCTCACACAAATAAGGTCAAATAAATGAACTAAAAATAAGGTGCTAAACTCTAGGTCTAAAGATGTTCCAAATAGGTCTAAACTAAGAAAGGTAAAAGTTGCTAGGTCTTTTGGCCAAATGTGGTGTCAAAATATAGGTTCAAACAAGGCATGTGTTAGGTCTCTTGGAAAAATGTGACATCAAAAGATAGACTTTAAATAAAAGGATGATTTAATCTAACAAACTTGGAATACTTTGTCATAAATAAGGCACTTGATTCTAGACATGAAAGTGATCAAATTGGTATGAGGCATTAAACAAAAGGCACTTGAAGATAGATTGATTCTCTTAAATAAAGGCATAAACAATATATTTTTTGAATTTTGGGTAAAAAATTAACCTAAGTTACACATCCCAAAAGATAAATATATGTGTATCAACTCTTATGAGATGAGGCCTAAATAGAAATCAATCAATGTTTAGATCCAAACTTGTAAAAGTCAATTAAAAAATCAATTTAGGAAAACCTAGGCTTTATTGACCAATAAGCTAGGTGAATTTGAGTAGCGTAATGACACTAAAATAAAGATCCCATAAGACACATGTGATTAGTTTTAAATGTGAAAGTTCAACATAAGACAAGATAAGTCTATGAAATAATTAGAGTATCATAATGACATTAATGCTCTCAAAAGGTATAAACAATGTTTTGTTTCAAAGACTTCTAAGACTCAAAGCTTGAATTGATTTGGGTAGTGTAACATTACTCATATCAATCAAGTGACACACATAAATTTTTTGACATAAAAAGTCTATATTAAAAGCATGGTGTTAAATAGAGACATAATGCCTCCTCAAATAACAGAGTAGTGTTGACAAGCAAACTCATTTATGATGTGGTATAAAAAATAAAGTTCTAGACACAAAAAACCAAACAATAAAAGGAAAAATACTAAATATAACTAAGTATATTGTCATATATCCTAACAAGGTATGACAAGTGGGGTTGACTAAAACTTACAATTTATGACCATCTAGATTAATCCCAAGTGTTGTTAACACAAGAAAAACATCACATCAATTGAGTTCATACTGATCAACTTATTAATCAAAGGTACATTCCTTTGCATAGCAATTCCATCCATAGACTGCTTAGTGGAATCCCCTAGTTGACCAAACCTAACTTGAGCCTTCATTATAAAATGAGAGGTTAGATGCTCAACCCCATAGCTCTCATAGTACGTATACCCTAATTTTTATACCCTACTCTAGAATGGTGTTGAAACACTACCGATAGATGAAGCCATAGGTCAATGCTTCCCTCAAGAGCTTGTGAAGAGGTAATGACCTTCCCTCCACAAGCCAAATTGCATGAAAAGAAAACTAAGTGGAAATACTTTAGGGTTAATTTTTGATCACCCAAACCATGTGGGTTTTGGGGAGAGCCTAGATGAATTTCTTTTAATGCCTTGGACTAGGCAAAATTGTAATGAAAAGGTGCTTTTGGTTACCCAAGTTCCCTATATATTATGGGGCAAATCATAAATGCACCATTTGTTTTATGAAAACAAACAAATAAGTTCAAACAAACATTTTCAATAAATTTCGATTAAAGTAAGTGTTGATTTTAGGCACCAAATTAAAATGTGTGATGAATTTATTTACTTGGCCCCTTGGCTTAAGTGAGAAAACTTTTAAAGAAATTATACAACACAAATTAAGCAAAACCACCTAGGTTCATTTTAAACCCTAAAATCTAAATGTTCAATATTTTAGCCTAATTCATTTTTAAAAGCCAAATTGAAGTGTTCAAGCCTTAAACATTCTTTTTAGGTCCCCAAAATGAATTGTTTTAAAAAAATTAGTAATTATAATTCATTTTAAGCACCAAAGATCAAATGTTCAAGATTTAGAAAGTTCATTTTAGCACCAAAATGAAGTGGGAATGACGTAGATAATTATTTTTAAACACCAAAATGAAGTTTTAAATCATTCAAACTTACAAATTTCATGTCTTAATCTTGACTTGGATTTTCAATGGTTATATAGTCTTCTTCTACTTAGAATCACTTTTAATGATGAGTAAATAAACTTTCAAAAACTAGCTCTCAGGTTTGTGTTTTAAAAACACAGAGACCATCATCGGTCAGAGCTAACTGATGTCAGTTATAAGGCTATTGATGTTGATCATTATTATAGAGAACCAATTTTGGTTGGTAAAGAATCGATACCGATCAATCAAGACCGATGTCAGCCACCTGTGAACCTAAAGGCAACACCAACATGAGATAAAAATGTAAGGTTAGATCAAAAGATGATAAAAACTATTTGAAACCTACAACATAGTGGTTAGGCAAAGAGTATAAAGATCAAAGAAACTGAGAAATCACAATTAGAAATTTTAAAAACATTCAAAATTTAATCTTTGTAATCCATATTTTACCCTACAACCTAACCAATGTCAGTCACCTAGAATTGAGCTTTGTTAAGTAGAATCGATGATGATTTGGTAGAATTGATGTTAGTTATTCCTGATCGATGTCAATCTCTGTGTAGATCAGAGTTAATTCAAAGATTAAAAATATGATAAAATCAAAGTTAAAACTATAATTTTGATGATATTAAAGCAGCCATTTGTTAATTTTTGAGTTGTATCTTGGTCTCCTTAGTACATGGGGTGCTCAATGTCCCACTAGGCATGCCATTTGTGATCAAGGAATCCAAGAAGGGTGGTTAGATCATGTGTTAGAACAAGTAAGAAAAATTGAATAAAAACACACTAACATGCATATCACTTACTTGCATACATCATATGGGGAGATTAGTGAACAAAAAACAAATGAAAAAGGTCAACTAAAATGAAAAGAAATTACAAATTTCTTACATTCCTTGAATGTTCCAAGTGATGTGTTTATTTGGTTTGCTCAGCTTGTGCTCAAAGAGTCTTTGATAAATGGAGTTATGTGGGTCCTTATCTCCTTGGCACCATTTTTGGCTTGCTTGGTATGGCTTATGCTTGTGGCTTGGATTGTGATTTTGGCATTATAACACTATAGCTTTGAATCATGCACCAAATATTGCATTATAACTTTACTATGCTCAAGATCTCCAAATGAAGAGGTCTAGGCTTATATTTATATGTTTATAAACTAACCCTAACCCAAGGTGAGTTAGAGTGTAGTTAGAGCTTGGAATGGGTTCAAACCTAACCTTTGTGAGTTAATTAACCCTAGTAGAATTAAAAGGTGTGAAATGGTCATGATTATCAATGAATAGGCATGCTGAGATATTTTATGATATTTGACAACTCATAAAAAGGTAATTATGAATTTCTAGGATATTCTTGATTTTTTGAATTTCCTTTTTTGACAATTCATTAATTACTCATGGATGATTCAATTAGGCATTTAATTTTATTTTACATCCTAATTAATTTTGTTTAGGATTTTTAACATTTTTGCAAGATTTAATTTAATTTCATGTGTGCATTTGCCCCCTTTAATAGGTCTATAGGCCAAATTACATGTTGTGATGTCAAAAAATAATTGGAGATGAATACATGAGAGGTTTTTGTTGTTTATGGTAGGATACCCAAAATAGGCATGTTTCAATGAGATTTTGAGCCTTGATGAGTGATGCACAAGTGAATTTGGGACATTTAGTGATTCTTAGGATTGATTTACAAAGGTTGGTAAGAATAGGTCTAAAGTCCAATATGAAGCCATTGGTGGCCAATTTTAGGTGTCTATAAACTTCATGCAATTTGTAAGAATATAAAATTAGGAAATTAGGTACCTAAAATAATTTTATAATAAAGCTACTGCAAATTATGACCTAAAGCCACTAGTTTCATAATTTTTGGACTCCTTATTTTGCCGGAATGATTTTTTTGAAATTTATCACTTTATAGGGTAGTTTAAAAAATAATACAGGCCCTTGTGAATGAAATTGTACCCTTTCTATAGGGTGTGTGGTTTGGGTTAATCAGATATCCCACATTGGATTGCATGCTATGCTGTTTAAGCCCTCTGGGGGTTTGGTAACCCCGTGGTCTTTTACCACTACATATGAGCAGGTTATGGCTGATGCATGGCTTAATAGTATCATGACTATAAAATTTGCTAACCCTATAAACATTGGTCATGAAATTTAGTTATATTAACCATTAGGTCTTCCTATTAAAACAAATAATTTAATATTATCTAAAACAACCTTTTTTTAATAAGTTAAACCTATAAGTTTTTTCCAAAAAAACTTGAAACTTTAATTAACTTGGATATGTGTTTTTGTACACCCGATTTGGGTGAGAAGAAGGCCAATGAGTGGGATGGACCCAAAATGGGCCCCCATCCTTTTTTCTTTATATTCCACATGATGTAATTTTTTTATGCCTGTAATGACATACTTTTCCATATTTGACCCTTTTCTCCTCATAGATGCTTTAAACCTCTTTTGAAACATAGTTACCTATTTTGTTTCCATGATTGTAGAGGCTTGATGGTTTAGAGGTAGGAGAAACCAAAAGGTACCACCATGAATTTCCCCCCCTACATATTAAATTGGTTTGAAAAATTTAAACCTCATGGTTTATGAGATTTAACACTTTTGTCCTTAACATGTCAGTTTAAAACTTTATGATGGTTACGGGTTCCCAAAAACCCTAGGATTGGTTGACCCTAAAGGGAACCCCCATTAATTTTTTTCCTCCTCTACTAAATTAACCCAAAATAAAAGACTAAAATTGATATTTAAAGGTGTTTCCTTCTTAAAACCTTGTTGGTAGCGATTAATGGTTGTGGTAGAGCTTGAAGCTCCCTGAGACATTTTTAGAAATTGTTGAAAGCTGAGACCTCTTAGAACCTTTTCAAATATATGGGTAACTATAAAACAAAACATTTTATACATGTGTCAAAATATATTTTAAAAATAAATAAGTGGAAAAATCATCAAAATCTTGGAGACTCCATTAATGATAGTCATCCGAGCCTAAAGAAGGACAGAAGGGATGAGTATGCACTAGTCATCCTCTAACACCTCCTCCCTCCATTCCAAAATATGAATTTGTGACTTAATGTATGATTTTAATCCTTTATTTAATTTCAAAAGGAACCTTCCTCACCTTTTACTGAATCCAATGGTTGAGGTTGAATCTATCCAATAATGGAGATAGGTTGTTCCATTCTCAGGGGGATTAAACAAGATATTTTAGGCACCCTTATAGGTCCTATCGGGACTATTCAATATTTTAAAAAATAATTTCCTCTAATATAATTTAGAATGAATTTAGACTTTATTTTTGACTTAACTATGAACTAAGCACTATGATTATCTAAAATTGTTTGAAACTCTCCTTGAACATCATTGTGAGTTAGGACATTTTGTTCAAACAAATGGTTGCTCAAACCCACATCCACTTAATTATGCATTAATTTTATTATTTAGGTTCATGAGGCCCATTAGTATCACTTATATAGTTTTAGGATTGTGTGAGATGCTATAGGCCAATTAGAACAAGTGGGACCTACATGATTACGCAACGATTGTGCATCTCCTTGCACATTGCCTCCATGTCATTTTGGCACATGGGTTGTTGGATGATTTATGCATATATTCCCACATAGTTGGACAAATTTTATAAATTCAAGTGTGTGTAATGTGTGTTGTACATTATAAAAAAAAAACTCCATGTTTTTGTATGTGTTCCATTGTGTCATTTTTGGGCATGACAATAAGGCTAATTTTGAAGAACTAATTCACCCAAAGTTGTTAATGACTGATTTTAAGTGTAAATGAATTATTTAAACTTAATATTAGAAAATTTTGGTTTAAATTCATGATGAAAACCCTAAAGATAGGGGTTCAAATAGAAGCCCTAATCTTAGGGCTATAAAAGCAAATTCTAGGTGGAGAATTTTGACAATTTTGCTTTCGCTAAGAGAAATATTTGTTTCTTTTGTGTTTAATTTGAAACATATATGGGTTTTTTTTTGGTTTTCATAAAATTTATAGTATAAAATGTAAATTATAAGTAGCTTAAATTTATTACAGTGATAGCTAGAACTATGTTTTTTCCCCTGTTATTTGATCATTTTTTTTGTTTCTTAGGATTTTGTGCAAAAATAATAATTTATGTTGTGGTGATTTTTTAGATCTTGAGAAGTATAGTTTATTTTCTCATTTTTTTCTTTTTATTTCAACAATTTTTCTTTTCCTCCAAGGATTTAATGAAATAAGGTCTCTTTCTTCGAGTAATATGATTTTATATTTCATTTCCTTTTTGTCACATAGTTTGCATTTGATTTCAGGGGTTTTTCATGTTGTTCAATAAAATTTATAGTATAATACCTACTCTTAAAGATAATTTATCATGTAGTCCTAGACATTCAATGACATTAATGTCTCTTTCATTAAATAGAAATCAAAATGGAAAGTTCGTAGTAGATTTTTCAAAATAGTAGGGATATTATACATTTAGAGAGGATGAATATGGGTGTTGTACATTTGAGGCATTCATAACATTGAATTTCATCAATAATGTCAATCATAAGAAAAATGTGAGACATACATTGTCATTTTAGTTTACAACAATTCATAAATTATGTGAATTCTCAATATCTTTTAGGGGAGAGCAAGCACATGCAATTGAGTTGGCAATGCCACTAGATAAATATGTCACTTCAATTTAAAATGATGAATATTTTTAGGTATCAATGACTGGTAATTATTATTTTTATATATTTAAAAATACCATTTGACCTAATTTTTCTTTTAATATTTATGCCTCATTAGATCACTGAAAGTATCATAATCTTGTAAGGTTTCAAAATCTGGTTAAATCCAAAATGTGATAAGATTGGGTAGTGTATTGAACAAAAAAAAGTTAAGAAGGTAAGTCAAGGTCACCATTATATTAAAATTTTAAACTCTTATGCCCATTCACTAGTAAAAAAAACTTTTGTTATATTATATTGGACTAGTAACTTATTTATGTTTCGTTTACTTTAAAGCTTGAGGGTACCATAAATGGGTATATATTAGTGCATGGAAATGATGGCTTAATTAAAATTTGAATTTTGGTATGAAAAATTTGTCAAGATCATTCTATAAGAATTATTACAATAAACAAATACTTACACAACACATATAAAACACCTTGTAGTATGTTCATTCTTCCATTTGACATGTTGATAATTACAAATTGGTTGAATAATGTTTAATCAATTTAGAATTGAATGTAGATATGTGACATGGTTTTTATGGTAAGAATAATGAATTAAAATTTTGTTCTTCCTTATCTGAATCATACCTATTTTTTGATTGTTTTAAGATTTATGATTTGTTTTCCTTTTTCTTTTTAAATTGTGATCAGGATTCATTAGTAACGCAAATAATTGAGAAATTGATATTTGTGTCTCTAATAATTGGTAGTATTTTTGTACTAACTATGAGAATATATATGATTAACACCATATCAATTAAATTTTTTAAATAATATGTAGGAATAGTAAATCTATACTAACATCTTATGAAAAAATCAATCCTCTAAATAAAGCTTTGATAACATGGTAAGAGGTATGATTACAAATTCAATTCTTTTGGTATCAAATTTTTGAATTTGCATAACTATAAAGTAGTTAAAATTATTTAAAGTCTCTCTTTTTTTCATATATTACTTGGATGCAACACACACACTAAATTGAATAGGTGCACTGCTTATTGAAAAATCACAAGGTTATACACTTTACTCATATAGATTCTTGACTACCAAATAATGGCCTACCCAATTCCGTATAAAAACTATAATGCCAAAAATATAGTAAGATTTGAGATATACAAAACCCATGGAGGAGATATGGAATAAATTGGTGACTAGGATAATGAATAATGGGAGTCCTTATTATGCCCTTCATTAAGGTAAGAAATGAAATGATAAATCTAGATCTTAACTCAAAGTCTAGACCAAAAGTGATCTATTTGATTTTTCATGCTTGTTAAGGTTTTTAATATTTATCAAGCTTGGTATATTTCCTCATGTTACAGTTGTGTATGAATTGGGTAAAGAAGATACTTAGTAGTTACAAAAGCTAAATAATTAGGTTTTAAAATCACCATCTATGCATGTATTTATTTTTTATTAATCAAAATGAGGAAAATAATTTAATTAATAACCTTATATTTACACATTTATGAGGACATGATAAAATTCATTAGGTGTGCACATAACTATACATTTGAGGAAGTAGAGGGGCTCCTTGAAATGTGATACAACATAAAACACTGGAAGGATAAAAACATTGACAGTGAGCAAAAATGTATGGAAGGAACATGCCCCATGACTCTTTGTGAGACTACTCTTTTCTTGAAAACATTGGGATATTCATCAAAAAACAATATTTACATTGGAACATGGGAGATTTATGGAAATGGGAGCATGTGAGCTCTGTAGGATGAGTTCCCTAATGTATTTACAAATTCAACTCTATGTACAAAAGAGGAAATCAAACTTATTTTGAAGTACAATAAAGACAAGTTACATTGGACTATATTTTAGCCCTATAAAGTAATGTGTTGATGTATAATTATGATAGAAACATGTTAAAGGTTGTTTAGGATTGTATATGATTTGAAGGTTTTAGGAAAATAATTAATCCAGATAGGTAGAGTTTATCTCATGTTATATTCCATTAATATTTATAATGATGCTTGTATGAAAGTGTAGATTGATCTAAGAATTTAAAAAATGTTATTTAAAATACAACTTGCATGGTGTAACTATAAATACTAAAAGTAAAGAGTACTATACTAATTAATGTTCTTTTGTTAATAGGAAAAATATGGCAAATTTGATTGATGAAATTGACCAAGGAGAGATTTCATGGGATAATTTTGTGATCAAAGTGAATGATCTTCATATTGAAAAAGATGAAGTTTACTATCCAATACAAGCTGATGATTTCTTGAGACTAGAGGAGAATTTATATGCCTATCGTTTCCTAGATTATATATGCGAAAAGTGGGAGAAAATTTGAAAACTTATAAATCATTAGCCCAAGCGTAATAATTAGTACAAGTAATTATTGAAATCCAAACCACCTCACTCTTATTTAATAAAATATGAAGTGATTTTGATCTCATGATTAACATGGTTGATTTTTTATTAAGTAGTCATAAAGTCAATGAAGTCATAAGAGCTTGAAAAATAGAACCTGATGATAACCAATTCTACCAATGTATGGTAACTAAACTTCAATCACTTTGGGAGCTCAACTAAACATATATTATAATAAATTACATGAGGTATCAAGATAGGGTAACTTCAACTTTTTTCCCTTGCTAATACCAAATTTTTTCTTCTTGATGCACTCTTGATAATTTGACATGCTATGGAAAATGTTAAACCTTATATTTTTATTTATTCCTTTACTTCTCACCACCTATGTGATAAAATATATGATAGTTGTATACATAGAAAGATGTCTTGGGTCTCTTCTACCATCTGTGAGCATAATTTTTAAAAAATTCTTGTATATATGGCTGTTATTTATCTTGACATTCTTTTCTCAAGTAAAAAACTCTTGTATGAGTAACAAAGAAAAATTAAGGGTTTAAGTGAATAAAAAATAATAAAATTTATAGGAATCAATGATTGGTTATTAAAAAATTCACTACTTTCAACCATTGAGAAAATTCAATAAGGATTTTGTTAACAACATGATGATTATGAAATAGTAATAAAGATATTACTACAATGATAGATAATTTTAACTCACATATATATAACTAAATTAACTTCAAGATTTAGTCCCTTCAAAAAATTATAAAGGTTGTAAATGTCTTGACTTAGGTGTAGACACTAAAATTATGTCACACACATGTGCATAACTCCCTGTGTCAAAACCCCCCTAAATCCATTTTAATAATAATAATAATTAATCTCCCTAACCCATAATTTTACCCCTCACATATTTAATTAATTTAAAATACTTAATTACATTAATTAAAAACTCCTATTGCCACCTTATTTGGCCACCTCACCCTATGACTAATTCTCCCCTGATGAGTCACCTCAAGACTTGGTCCCCTCACCCAAACTACCCAAGACTTATTCCCACTCCTAAACTAAATTCCTAAATAACTACTTCCTTCCTAACCTCTTATTTTTACCATTTTATAATTGGTGTCACACTTGGCACACACAACAACAAAAAATAGCCAAGAATAGAAAGGTTTACATATTCTAGGGCCATTGACATCAGTCAACCCATGATCAACATCAGTGGGACACCTACCGACATTGATGGGATCATTGATGTTGGTAATATAAGCCAAACTCCAACCTATAGTTTAGGTTAAAAAAAGTTAAGAAAATCAATTCTTACTCTCATTCAGGGTCTTAGCATTCTATTTTTTGACATCCAGGCTTAGAATCACTCTATGTAAGTCAATCACAACCAGCAACTAAGGTCTTGAGGACCAACAACACCCACTTGTTCTCTCTATTCAGATATTCAATTTTGGACTCCTTGATAGTGTCCATCAACCTGGCACTTATCATTTAGCAATCACCATAACTAAGTATATCACTGTACTATAGGTCATTTAAATATTTATTCTTCTATTTCTTTATATTTACCCTAAATTGCTTTACACACTTTTGATCATACCCCCATGAGGGAGTTACAAAGATTCACTTTTTGTTTTCCCTATATTTAACATACCAAACCTCTAACCATACTTAACCAATCCATAATATTACTCTCCTAACTCTCTCAACCTCCCTGACCTGATCCAAACCATTTACCAGACCCAGGAAAGCCCTCTATAACTTTCCAAAAAAATATTGCCCCTATCAACCTCAGTAGCCTAACTGATATCAGTCACCTCACTACTAACCTCAGTAGCCTAACTTTTATTGGTCACATTCTTATCAACACCGATGACTATCAATTCCCTAGCCTCTTTAAAATCTATCCAAACAACCTCTAAAACACCAAAAAAGTACTTCACCTGCACCCTATCACTCTCTACTATGTATCTCTCTTTTACTCTCAATTTGCCTCTCTCTTAGTTATTTATTATTATTTTTCCTCTCAAAAGTGGACTGTCATCTCTAGGGAAGTTTCACACTTCCTAGAACGAGCGTGTAGCTTGGCAACTCACTCATTTATCTGCTAACAAACATCTTATGGTAGTGATTTCTTATTTATAGGTCATCTTATCCAGATAAAGAGGAGTGCTCACACCATCTAGATATGGTGCACAAACCAAATCCAAGTTCATTCTAATCACTTATCTCCATCCTTCTTTCTATTTTCCTTTAGACTTAAAATAGACAAAATTTAGTGAAACATTTTTGGCACACCTGGTGGGACCTTGGAGTTTTTCTTGGGTTCATTTCTTGTTTTAAACATTCATATAGGTGCATTATAGTGAAAATTTCATTTCTTACACTTCTTCCTCCTTTTTTCTCTTAAAAACAAAAAATTCAATATCTTATTCTCTTTAAAAGGCATTAAAATTGAGATTTGCTTTATTTTCTCCTTACTTCTAAAAGCAATTTGTCATTTTATTTTAGAAAAAAAAGAGAATCCCTTCTTTACTTCCTCTTGCATGCACATTAGGATAGTCAAATTCATACTCTATTCCTATTTTATCTCTATTTTCATTTGAATCTAAACATTTCAAATTTGGGTTTAAAACTTATTGTATTTCATATTTTGCTTGTTGCATATTAACTCACCTAGTTAATTACAAGCATTTTGAATAAATCATAGTACACCTATGTTACATAACCAAATCACATTCACATAAACAAGCATATAAACTCACCTGAGAAAAGGCCCATCAGGACTTCATCACCTGGTGGATCACCTTACCCTACCCGACTATCCTACTTGGATTTCACCACCAAGGGGATAACTCACTCCATTCTCTGACAAAGTATAATATCTAGATAGAAGGTATATTTTGGATAAGCAGCCTGGCTCAACTCCAGGTTCATGAAGTGTGTAGAAAAATCTCTTATAATAAGCCATGTACCTAGTCTAACATAGATTTTCTCTTGAGCACCAAAACTAATATGAAACTAGCTCTAGATTAATTTTTAGTACCTTCGATAACCAAATTCTCTTCTCACTATCTGATTAAGGCATAAGCCAACACAAGACTAAAAATTAATCTCTAAGATTTAATAGTTGTTGGCTGAATGTTCTTTTTCTACTTTTCAATTGACTTATATATTTTTGAGTTGGTAAGGACACTTTTCTATTGACTCATAAAATCAATACTCTTTTTAAATCTCAGTTTGTATAACCTATTATTTCAAGTTTTCTAAGTGTTATTCCCTTTTGTACAGACCTTTTACATCCACTATTTTACCTATTTTCACCCTCTAATTTCTAAAAACATTAGATCTTTCATTTCTTACGATTTCACAATGACTGACATTGGTTAAGCCTACTGGTATCGACATACTTTACCTACTAACATTGATTGTTCCACTAACGTTGATAAACTTTTTCTACCGATATCGGTCATCCCTAATGATGTTGATGATTGTGTAGTTTCATCTACTCAAAATATAAAGCTAAAATAACTCATTTTCCTCTAGTCAAACTTGGGTTTTTCTTCATTTTATTTCAAATACAGGGTAGTAAGATTATTTAAACCACCTCTTATATGGTATTGACATGAGCTCAAGCTAAAATTCTTGCTAATTATGCAAGTCAAAAACCACTTCCACCTTCCCCTCTTACTTTTGATTTTGTCATGGAGCATACTTCAGATACAAAGCATACTCCCACCCCTAACCAAAGTCCCATTATGCCTAAGGGAGATCAAGTTTTTACTAAATTTCTTGATTTCAATGTGGTAACCCTTCAACATTACCTTGGTATGAGCTGAACCCATAATTCTATAGGTGACCCAATCTATGGTATACCAACCTCTTTAATGGAGACAACCTCAGTTTTAGTTGCTTCCACTATTTTTCATATGGCTACCCAAACCACCACTTTGACAAGTAACCCAACTATAAATAATGTCCAAAATGTGGCATCTCCAACCACCCAATCCCACCTAAACACTGGTGTAACTTCCCTACTTTCACAAACACAAATAGTTGAGCCAAGTCACACCCCATTCTAAAATTTAGTGGCACCTATTCCATCCACCCTCACACCTATAATTACCTGAGTTATGACTCACCCTTCATCCATTCTAACCATGCCAATAATTCAACTTGTAGAAACAACAACCAACCAAGGCATAGTTTCCAACCCAATGAGACAAGTCCCTTTTCTTTCTACACCTCAACTTATGACTCATTATCTTTATGTTGCCTTGACTCAACCTCAACAACCTATGTCATATGCTCCCTCTACTTCCGATCAACTTTCTTATAACTTAGGAGGAATCCCCTAAACTAATCCCCCTCTAGACCTCATTAAGATGCTAATGGACAAGATGTCTCACCTAGAGACATCTATTTTTGGTTCAAAGAATGTATTATCTTATGATCAGATATGCAATGAACCAATCAATCCTTCTATGCCTATTCACCCTTATCCAAGCCAATGAGAACTCCCTAAATTTACTCATTTTCAGGTTAAAGAGGACCCAAAATAGCACTTGTGAGCATTTAGACATACTTGTTATTTAATAGGGCATGATGATGCATTATTACTTCACACTTTCCCTATGTATCTTTTAGGTGCTACCTTGGATTGGTATAGCTCTATACCTCAACATTCCCTTTTCTCATTTACCCAACTTACACAAATATTCCTAGACCATTTCTCTATTAACATTTCTAAGAAGGTTTCTATAACAGACCTATATTCTATCAGAGAATTTGGTGATGAGTCTATTACAAATCTTGTTACTTGTTGGAGAATCTTGATCAATCAACTCTCCTTCTCCTTAGCCCAACCTAAGCTTATTGATATTTTCTCAAGGGCATGTGCTAAGCACATCTCAACTGCATTCTAAGTCAGACTTTTTTTGCACATTTGATGAAGCTTTTATAATGGCATGAAAACTAGAGGTTCACACTATTGATGAAGGCAAAGTCAAGTTGTGTAGTAAGAATCCCAATATTAATAAAAATGACTCCTCCTCTAAAACCTCTCCCTCTAACCAAAAGGATAAAGGATCCACTAACATGGTGATCATTAAGTCAGCCTCTTCCACAAGCACGAACCAATCACATACTTTCACTTCTCAAAATCTAACCAAGCACTTCTAATAATGGTATGAACAAAAACAATACACTCGCATTGGGGAATCATATACATCTATTTTAGAGAAACTATTGCATCAAGGTGTCATAACCCTTCCTTAGATTAAACCTCTTATATAGTTCAATCCTTCCCATCCTATCCCAACTTGGTATAAGGAAGATGAGTTTTGTGGTTACCATCGAGTTAAAGGTCACAACTCTAATAATTACAAGACACTCAAAAACATTGTTCAAGATATGCTTGATAGAGGTGAGCTTGTCTTGGATAAGCTTAACACACCTCCCAATCAAAGTATGTATGCATTTAAACACCCTTTTCCTAACCATTCACCAAACCAAAATATTGTCTAGTCCATAACTAACTTAGGTGATCACAATATCCATATGGTTAATATGGTCTTTCTTTTATCTTTAGTTCAACCTGCCTATCAATAGGAGACACCTATTTCATCGACTCCTCTCCCACATTCCATGCCCATTTTTCCTCTTCAGGTAGAAGAGCCTATTTCACCCATTCTACTCCCTCAAGATGAAGAGCCTCCTTTACCACTCCTTTTTCCACATAAGGAGCCTATAATCCCAATTCTATTTATACCAATATCACCTATCCTCTTACTAGTTGAAGACCACACTCTAACTATTACTCAATCACATGTTGAAGGGAAAATCATTCCTATATTATAACCTCTTGAAGAACCTTCTTCCCATACCACTCCACCTATAGAGAGTGGTAACCCACCCACTTCACCTTTGCACCTAGAAGAGTCCATATCATCTACTTCCATAATAGACGAGAGACCTATTTTGCCTACTCTAATTCCACCACTCTTACCCCTTCTTTTACCTATGGAGGATCATACCTTACCCGAGCCTCACCCACATGTTGAGGGATCCATAATACCTATGCTTTAAACTCTTGAGGAACTTAATTTGCCTACCTCCCCTCTACCCATAACAGATCAATTCTCTTCTCCCATCTCTATCAAAAAAGACCTTGTTGTGATTCTTTCTCATATTTGGCCTGAAGTACCAGAAACCAACAATTTCCCTCTTTCACAAACACCACCACTTTATAAAGACACAATTGTAAGGCCTCTATAAACTTTGTCAAAACCTTTCTCATGTTTGGTGAAAACTCTAGAATTTATTGACTACACGAAGCTTGACCATGAGACATTTTGGGACTAGCTTAAGACTCCATATCCAACATAGTGAATGTTGACGTTTACCACCAATACCTTACTACCCTTTACCCTAAGGTCTTTGATAAAGATAGAGATTCTTCACCAAAAGCATTGAAAGTTCATCCAACTATGTCAGAACCCTCATCCTTGTAGGAATTTAATATATTAAAGTAGATCAGGCCCTTAGGTGTACATCCCATTTCTAATTTAATTCATCCACAGGTGAAATTATATTTGACTCCTCAACCATAAATTGTATTTTTTCACCCTAGAATATATAAGAATGTTAAGCCACTTAGACTTTGTCGATCCCTTCTTCAACCCTTAATTTTACCATCCATTTTAGGATCACACCCTTTTACTTTAGTTGGAATATCATCTAACCAAGCCAAACAAAAAGTTAAGCTACCTCTACTCCTACCTTTACCATTTGATAGACCTCTCACATCTAACACTAAGAAAGTGATAGCAAAACACGTAACTCCACCATCTCTAAATAAGACACCATGTAAAATTACCTTTCTAGCATAGAAACAAAAGAAGGTGTCCACTCCTATTAGTACAAGAAGCATGAGCCCACTTGCAGGCTCCCAAAGCTTTTTCTTACATCAGTTATTGCAAGCTTTGGTAATAAATTTTCCTCCCATTAATCCTTATAGTCTTCTTGGAATGAATCCAGATTGATTTGATGATACACAAGTTTGTTTATATCATCATTCACTTGAACACAATATTGAGAATTATAAATCCCTCATAGTGATTATTTAACAATACTTCAATGTTGACACCCTTTTTGATGACACTACTGTTAATATTCATATTATTCCACCTTTGGCATCTATAGTTCCTCCTACCATTCCACCAAAATTTAAACCCAAAGATGTCATCATAACCCCTTTACCACCTCCTTCACCAGATTTTCAAATCAACATAGTTAATGTGGCCAAAAGGTTACAAAACCAAAAGAATAAAGCTAAGGAAAAGGTCAATACACCTTTGACCCATCCCTTCACCAAAGACACTCCCCTACTAATCTTGGGTGTTCCTAAAACATCTTCAAATGTTATTTAAAGCTTAATGGTGAAGTAACTTCACCAAACTCTTGTGAAGATGTCTTTATACAAGTTAATCCAAAGCTCATCCCAACACCATCAAGCTTTAACTAGTGCTTTAAAAGTGATTGAAGTACAATTAGATGATCCCCAACCTCTTGTAGCTTTGGTCAGCTCCATTAATTCCATCTCCCTAATTTCTTTTAGTAATTTAGAAATTCCACTTCAACACCCTGAAGATCAGGATTCTACCTTTTTTATTAACACATATATTGATCAAAGTCATATCAAGAGAGTTATGATTGATGGGGGATCTAGTATTAATATTATTTACACCCATGCCTACAAACAACTAGCACTTCTTGAAAATTTCATGTCTCAAAATGATGTGGTACTCTATTCCTTTAATGATACAACAACTACTACGATGGGCACTATTATCTTACATATTCATGTAGGTCCCCACATAATTCCTAAGCTCTTATATGTTGTAGAAGGAGAGTTATAATATAACATACTACTTGGATGACCTTGGATACATGCTATGACATGTGTACCATCAACTTTGCACCATTGTGTCAAGTTTGAACATGATGGATAAGTACATATTATACCTCCTAATCCAGCTCCATTTAAAACATGTAATATGACTTATAGTCCCAATGATGTTCTCATCCAATTGAAAACATCATATTCCTCACATGATGCTTATGAAGCTTCCACAAGATCCACTCCTACGGTTACATAGATACTGGTAACACAAAGTCTTGACAAAGATCCCATGGAGGAGACCTTTCAACGTTTTTCACTTGGCAAATATCATTTGTTGACACTTGACACATTCCATACTCCACAAGAATATGAAAGGATTCACATGCACCCAAATTATGATCCTTGTATTGGAATGGCCATCATTTATAGACCCCCTTACCTTCAAAATAATTTCACATATGAGGGAATTGATCAAGCTCTCACTGCCAACAATCCATCTTCTTCACCACAACTATTTACCTATGACTTATCTTTCCTAAGCAACCCTAGATTCACTCATACCTACCTATATAGGTATGCCTAGAAAGAATTTGGTTTGGGTCATTATGAACAAGGTATCCATACACCTATTGAATATCCTATTAGTAACACTATCAAAAATGCCAAAAAGAGGCATGGGGTGGGATACGGTGATCCAAATAAACTCTCTAAAACCTCCCATGAACCAATTATCAAAGAATCAGTCTCTCCTTCTCCACCTTCTTCTCCACAATCACCTATAGAATCAGAGGTATCTATACCTCCTAATTTTTTTTTAAATAGATGCCATCGATTTGGGGCCTCTCACTTATTATTAGGGCAAGGAAATAAGGTCCCTTGCTCTCGTTCATCCTGATATAATTGATGAAGATTCTCTCACTATTAACACTGTCTAATGTCAAGATGATGACATAATTCTCACCTACATGAGTGTGGATGATTCTTATATCCAATGATCACTCCCATCTGAAATGTAAGTTATGTTAAATGAATTAACCATTGACATCAACCTACCCTCCCACAATAACCCTCCCATCCTGAAGATTGGCCAATCTTTAGATTCCTCTGAGCAAGCTGATTATGCCACATTTCTTAATGACCATATCAAATCCTTGACTTGGTATTACAATGACATGCCTGGTATTAACCCCTCTATCATAACCCATAACATTTTCACCAATTGAGATGCTAAACCTGTTAAGTAGAAGCTTCACAAAATGCATCCTCCTATTGCTCTCCTTGTCAAAGAAGAGCTCTAATGCATCTTTTTTGTTAACTTTATCCAACCTATTGACTACCCATAATGGATTTCTAATATTTTTTTTATCACAAAAGTGATTAGGGGAATCCATATTTGCACTAACTATCATGATTTAAACCTTTTTTATCCAAAAGATGATTTCCCATTTCCTAATATTGACCAACTTGTTGATCTAATGATTGGGCATGAGATGATATCACTTATGGATGGATACTCTAGATATAAAAAAATCTTGGTCACTCCTGAAGATCAACACAAGACCACCATTATTACCCCATAAGGGAATTTCGGTTATTGGGTCTTTTGGCATAAAAAATGCTAGTGTAACTTACCAACGTGCCATGACCTGCATTTTCCATGATCTCCTACACAATTATGGAGGATTATGTAGATGACTTACTTAGAAAGTCTAAGATTCTCCAATAACACTTGAAAATTCTCAAAACCATATTCACTCATCTCCTCCAATATAATGTTTGACTAAACCCAAATAAATGTGTCTTTGGTGTATTTTTTGGTAAACTCTTAGGTTTTATCATTTCTCTGTCTGGTATCGAGGTTGATCCTACTATGGTTAGATCAATTCTAAATATTCCTTTACCTACTACTATCAAACAAATCCATAGCCTACAATGTAAACTTCAGTTAATTTTATGCTTCATTTCCTAGTTTTTAGATCACTACCACCCTTTCACCATCTCCTAAAAAAGGATGTCTCCTTCCAATGGAATATAGACTGTCAAGAAGCCTTTGCTGCACTTAAATAATACCTCTTTTCCCTATCAGTTGTTATTCCACCTAAGGAAAATTAGCCTTTTTACCTATACATCTCTACAACAGACCATTCTTTAAGTGATATGATTGCACATCGAGAGTAGGTAGTTTATTACATAATCCACACACTTATTTATTATGAGACTTGGTATAACCACACTAAAAAACTTTGCCTTGCATTGGTTTTTTTTGCCTCTAATCTTTTCCATTATCTCCTAAATCTCAAAACCTATGTGATCACCCATATTGATCCTCTCAAATACATGCATTCTAAACCATATCACAACTAATATGTAGCTCGGTGGCTCATGATTCTTATTGAATTCAAATTAGAGTTCATTCAATAAAAATATATTAAAGGGTAAATAATCGCTAATGAGTTAACTACTACCGCTTTACCTGAAAATCAACCTTTAAACCTTGAATTCCTTGATGAATCTATTACAATACTCTCCATCGATGACATCTCCTCTCAAATGATGATGTTCTTTGATGGATCTAAATGCCAACATGGTGGGGGTGTAGGGGTCATACTTATTCCTCTAGACGATGAGCCTATGCCTTTGTCATTTAAACTAGATTTTGAATGCACTAACAATATGGCCAAATATGAGGCTTTGATTCTAGGACTTCTAACAAATCTCTTCTTGGGTATCAAATCCATATCCATTTTTGGTGATTCTCAGCAAGTGGTTAACCAAGTTAATGGTTCCTACCTATGCAAAAATGAAATTTTGTAGTGGTATAAACATCATGTAGATACCCTCTTGGGATCATATGACTCTTATCTCTTGCAAATTATTCCTTGATCTACAAAAAAATTTGTTGACATGATGGCTTCACTTTCTTCACACATACCCTCTCCATCCTCCTCTTCGAGAATCTATGTCACCATGTATCACTTAACATTACCCTCCTATGTCTCAACTAACATCCTCTTTATCAAAAATGTAACAACTAATCCACAAGACTTATGATACAAACAACTCATGGATTATCTTTCCTTCTCTATTACCCCTCTCGATATTTCTAATAATGGGAAATGGGACTTCATAAAATGTGCCACTCATTACACTATACTAGGGGGACTTCTCCACAAGTGAAGTTTTGATGGTCTTCTCCTTAGATGACTAACTAGTATTGAGACTCCCTTTGATCTTAAGGAGGTCCATGATAAGATTTGTGGTGGGCATTTCTATGGTCACACATTTACTAAATGTATTCTTTGACTTGGATATTATTGGGCCACACTTCATCAAGACTATGCTGATTAAATTCAACATTACGTCATGTGTCAATAACATGCTAACCTCCTTCACATTCCCAATCATGCATTGCAAGTTGCCAAAGACTTTTGGCCCTTCACCCAATGGGGCTTATATCTAATTATAGAGATTAACCCTTATTCATCACTTCATCATTATTCCATCATTACTACCATTGAATACTTCACCAAGTGGGTTAAGGCCATCCCTCTCATCTCCACTAAAGCTAAAAAAATTATCGACTTCATTAACCATCACATCATCTACTCACAATATTATAACCAATAATGGAAAGTCTTTTAAAAATAAGATTGTTTAAGGTCTTTGTGATGCATTTGGAATCAAATTAAGCTTCTGATCACCATATTATCCCCAAGATAATAGACAGACAGAAGCTTTTAACAAAACTTTGACCAAGAATCTCATGAAGGTAGTCAATGATACGGGCAAGGATTGACACACACACACATTACTTTTACTTTATGGGCTTATCACACTAGCATTCAAACCTTGATGGGTGCTACACCTTTTTCATTGGTAAATGGGATAAAGGTTGTTTTGCTTCTTGAGGTCTAGATTCCTTCTCTTCGTATTTATCTACATGACATACTTACTAATGATGACTTTCACCAAGAATGTTTGGCCCAACTTGAATTTCTTGATGAGCACCATCTCATAGCCCTCAACCACCTCCAAATCTATCAAGACCGTATCAAATGCACTTATAAGAAAAACCTCAAAGAGTGAGATTTCAATATAGGAGATCTCATCTTAAAAGAAAATCAACATGTGATGAACATGGAGAAAAACAAATGGGGTAAATTTTATCCTAATTGGCTTGGACCTTATATCATAACTCACAAGTATGGTTCAAGAATTTATCACTTGTCTTCTCTTGAAGGAAAGCTAGAACTCAAGCCTTTAAATGCCTTACACCTATGACCATTCTTTTGTTAAACCAACATCACTTTACTTCATGTTTAACTTGAGCTCATCCTTTGAGCATCCTTATTACATTCATTTCCCTTCCTCTTCACCCTTACTCCTATACACTTAGATAACTTACATAGTGATATGGTTTTATCCTCACATTGGAAAAATCCTAAGCCTTTATAGTCTTGTCCATGACTAAAATAAATAAATAAATGGGATATTTGAAAAGGTTATAAAATCTTAGGTCATGTTTTTTAAACATAGAGTACTCCCTTTAAGGATAAATACATAGCTTCCCTTTGCTATTATCAATAGACTGCTCCCTTGAAGGAAATCTATTTAAAAATTAAAAAAACAAACACTTAGACCACTCCCTTGAAGGATGGCTAAGCCAATATTTGTTCTCAAAGGGAAAAACAAATACAAAGGGATCCTCACCTCTTTACACAACCTTAACCTATACAAAATACCATTGTAGGCTTCCCAAATTGATCAGCTTATACACACACAAAAAAAAAAATTAAGTCATGGACTTGCCTATATTAGCTCTCGGTTCACCCACAAAAGGGACATATCATTTCTACTTGGTAGATTATGCTATCTAAACATTTTCCCTCATTCTACCCATTTTCCCCTCATACTCTTTCAAGGGACTATGAATCTCACTTAACATGAGGTAAACATGATGTTTCTTTAATAAACACAATGGTTCAAAGATAGAATCCATGAAAGAGGCTCATTTTCATGAGCCTATTTATGTGCTAAATTACGGTCTTTGCCAATGCATGAGCATTCTGCCTTTTATTTTTCCATCCACATCACATGTCGATATCTCTGTTTAAGATGTAGAAATAATGTCATACCAACATTAACATAATCAACCTATTTATTTTATGCATACACATTCACAAATATGAAAAAATGTTGAAATAAACTAACATAACCAACATATTTATTTTACACATATACCTTCACAAATATAGAAATATGCTAAGATGAAGCTAACCAATCAATTACACATATACCATCACATAAATGGGAAAGGCTAGTCTAACATCAAATAACATGATCAACATTAACATCCAAATTAACATAGCCATAAATGAACATCATCCATATCAGCATCATAATCATAAATAATGCATCTCAAATAAACACATGGAAATGAATAAACATCTCATATATAAATATGTGATCAAATACATGTTTATCATCTACATCATCAAAACATTATAAATCTCTCTCATAATGTACATCTGACATCTTCAGCTCACAGGCCAATACACATGGAACATATATAAATAAAAACTAGCAAATGCTAATACTCAGGGTCCTTAAGGCTCTCCTTGAGGTCATGAGGATGTAGTATCATCACCACTCTCTATCTGTCTACATCAATGTGAACGAGAAGTTGTCTCACATGACATCAACCTCTCCTAATCTCTAAACTTTGAATATCTTTGTATCTATGGGAAGTCTCTAATTTCCCTCTCATAGTAAGCAATCTCATCTAGGGTAGTCAAATACCTCACCATCGATATAATCTGTGGAGGACCCATGGCACCTAATGATTTCCCAACCTGTACTGGTCCCTATGGTAGTGGTGGAGTAGGGGTGGCCTAACCTACTACTCTTAGACTATCTCTCTCTACTATCACTATAGTCACCTAACCCTATAAAATAACCACCTAGCCCTGTAATGCTATAACTTGACCCTGTAGAGCCCTAATTTGACTGTACAACATCACCACCTACCCCTATAAGGCCAAAAACTCTACTTGGGCCATATCTCAAGCCTACACCACTACATCTTGAGCTTGTACTATTGTATCTCAAACCTATAACACTGCATCTCTCCCTGACTAACCCCTGTAAGTCTGTCGGTGGCCTCTTGACCTCCAACACTAGATGCAACCCTACCCACCAAGATATATAGGTAGCTATACACCCTGGGTCCCCAACACTTGGCATTATTGGTAACTCCTCAAAATCTAGCCCATCAGTCTCCTAGGGAAATGGTAAAGGTGCCTCTATGTCATCCCTCCTGTATCAAGGGAAGGTAGGTAGAATATCCTATAATATCCGAAACTATCTCCTAACCCATGCCATAGGTACCATCTCTAGCTCATCAACCCATGTCCCCCTAACCCATAATGAGCTATGCAACCTAATAGACTACTCTACCTAACCTTTAAAAACTAGATATGTTAGATATGGTCTCCACATGATATCTATAGGGATCAAGGCCTCGATCATGCACCTATAGTAGGTGATGTCTCATATGACATGATCCACTCAAGTCTATGCCATCCCATCTTTATAACATCTAAATCTAACCCTGAATCTTGCCAAGATAGTGATAGGTAGCCCCAGTGGCTGTGTCACCATGATGTGCTCATATGCCCAATAATGTAGGAGATGGTTGACACATAAACTATATCATTGATATAACCTCAAACCCCACAACTCTCTTTATAATTGTGTCAAAAATACTGGACCTTAAGTAAAAATGGTACATTTCTCTATCATCTACATAAGCACACCTATTAGAGTAATTTGAAATCTCCCTCTATCCACATCAAGTAATGCATAAACTGTGATCTTGATCATCATCAGGATGCTAAGATGATGCTTCTCCTCATCCACCATGTGGAGTGGCTCATATACAAAACTCACAGAGTGTTAGGTCACCTCACTAACATGCTTCCCATATACATTGACCATATGTATATCATACTCCTCTCTCAAGCATGAAAAAATCTCCTCATCCTAGAGTGGTAACTATAGAATCCTATAGACATCCTCTTGTGTGACTGTCAACTCTCTAGTTAGCAGATGGAAGGCATTGGTGGTATGATCCCACCTCTCAATCAACACTATCATTAGTGACACATCTTGCATGACATGATGGTATCGTTTCACTCCTCCTAAAGTAATAATTGCTATATGATCCCACTCATTTGGAGTAACATCTCTCCTCATGAATGTCAATAACCTTGGTAAACAGTCTCATAGTGTAAGCTCCATCCTCACCTGCATCCATACATAAACCTTTTTAGATCTTTTTCTTAGGTTATGGGAGAACTACATTGGCTTGAGGCCCTAAATTAGGCTATGTAGGCTACACTCAATTGACACTGAATCTTCAAAGGCTAGCTCAACCATTAGGCTAGTTAACTAATTTTACTAGTGATAAAAAATTCACCCTTTTTTTTGTTTGCTACTTTTCAATAGTAGTCAACATCAGCATTAATATTGACATTGAAATTTTATCAACCTATGTCATGGTTGACATTGATATAAAACTACCAACCTCAGTGTTATGATGACCAATTTTGGTCAACCTTAGTGTCATGTTAGCTGACATTGATCAATCTCACCAACATCAGTGACTGGTTCGGCCCCAGGGCTAAATAATCAAAACCCAACCTACCCATTTACCCTAAAAAACTAACCCCAAATCCCTCTAACTTATCCTACACCTAACCTAACCTATTTTATACCCCCAATCCTATTTTATATAAATCCACCTCTAATTTAACCTAAAAATTGCAAAAACCAAATCAAAGCAGTTTGGGCTCTTACCTCATATTACTGTCTCCTCCTAGCTAGCACTACTGGCTGTTATGGTCGTGTGTCTCCTATTGGGTCCACTCCTTGTGTTTCCATCTCAAATTAGTCTCAAGATTAATTTTTTATCTCCAATAAAAAGGTTTTAAATGAGTTTGGTCAGCCACAAAACCCCCTTTTATTAGGTTTGGTCAACCATTGACATCAATAATCTTGACCTAACTTATCGATGTCAGTGCTTACACTTATCAACATCGATAACATTTCCCTATATATGCTAATGCTCATACTTTATCTTATTGATATCGACACATATTACTAATGTTAGTACCTTTCTAATCATGTTTTCCAACATAAAAACACCTAACTTTGCACAACCTTACCCATATATTGGGGAAACTAGAGATCACATATATCTCCCCCAACCATGACAAAATGACATTGAATATCGCTCAAATATTTACCCTCGATGACTATGCTTAGAGATCATGAATATTTCCTCACTCATTGACCCTTTTACATTAGGTGTGCATTACTTGTCCTGACTACTTAGGATATTTTGCTATAGTTGGATATTATGCACACACATGTATTTTAGGTGTTGTGGATGGCAACCAAGCCCATCTTGTCACCTTCAACACTTTCGTGTTTCTTAGGGGTACTTCTTATCTCAGATACCTAGGACACATTGACCATTAAAGCTATAACTTTGATTTATTTAATCTATCAGCTATCACTTATAAGCTATGCTTTGGTTACTTCTATCTGAGTCCTCCTTAACCTTGCCTATTCTTAATGTTGTTAACTAAAACTCATTATACGAAGTGATGCTCAATTCTCCATCAGTAAGCTAATAACCTTTCTACCAAATTAGTACCCAATTATAGTTTATGCTCTATCAATTCCTATTTTGAGGGGGGATACCTTATCCAATACTTAGAGCATCTAACTCCTATTTTTGTCTTACAACATGTTGATACAAATTATAAAACAAAAAGGGGTAAATGTAGACACCAAAATTACATCACACAACATGTGTAACTCCGTATGTCAAAACCCCAATAAACCCATTTTAATAATAATAATTAATCTCCCTAACCCATACTTTTACCCCTCACACATTTAATTAATTTAAAATACTTAATTAAGTTAATTAAAAACTCCTATTGCCACGTTACCTGGCCACCTCACCTTATGAGTAATTCTCCCCTGATGAGTCACCTCAAGACCTAGTCCCCTCACCTTAACTACCCAAGACTTATTTCCACTCTCAAAATAAATTCCTAAACAACTAATTCCTTCTTAACCTCTTATTTTTACCATTTTATAATGGGTGTCACACTTGGCACATACAACAACAAAAAATAGGCCAATAATAAAAAGGTTTACCTATTTTAGGGCCACCAATGTCGATCAACCCATGACTGACATTAGTGGAACACCTACCGACATCGATGGGATAACTAACATTAGTAATATAAGCCAAACTCCAACCTATATTTTAGGTTAGCAAAAATTAAAAAAATTAATTCTTTCTCTTGTTCAGGTTCTCAACATTCTATTTTTTGACATCCAGGCTTACAATCACTCTATGTAAGTCAATCACAACTAGCAACTGAGCTCTTGAGGACCAAAAACACCCACTTGTTCTCTCTATTCAAATATTTAGGTTTAGACTCCTTGATAGGGACCATCAACTTGACACTTATCATTCAATGACCATCAAACTAAGTATATCACTGATACTATAGGCCATTTAAATATTTATTCTTTTATTTCTTTATATATACTTTGCACTGCTTTATGCACTATTGACTGTACCCCTGTGAATGAGTTACAAAGCTTCCCTATTTGTTACCCTAATACCTGACATACCAAACCTTTGAATAGACATTACCAAGCCATAATCTTGCTCTCCTAACTCTCTCAACCTCCTTGACCTGATCTCAACCATTTCCTAGACTCTGAAAAGCCCTATAAAACTTTCCAAATAAATATTGCCCCTACCAACCTCGATAGCCTAATCAACATCAATCACCTCACTATCAACCTTAGTAGCCTAACTGATATCGATCACACTCCTACCAATGTCAGAGATTGTTAATTTCCTAGCATCTTCAAAATCTACCTAGACAACCTCTAAAACACCAATAAAGCACTTCACCTACACCCTGTCACTCTCTACTACGTACAAGTTATTAAAAATAGTAATTTTATCTTTCTTTTACTCTCTATTTACCTCTCTTTTTATTTTATTTATTATTCTTTTGCCTCTCAAAAGTGGACTGTCATCTCGAGGGAAGTTTCACACTTCCTAAAACAAGCACATAGCTTGGTAGCCCACTCATTTATCTACTAATAAACATCTTGTGGTAGTGCTTTCTTATTTGTAGGTATTCCTCCCTAACCAAATAGGAGTGTTCACAATGTCTAGATATGGTGTGGAAACCAAATCTAGGTTCATTCTAATCACTTATCCCCATCTTTCTTTTTATTTTACTTTAGACTTAAAATAAACATAATTTAGTGAAACATTGGGTTCCAAATTATAGTGGATTTATCATATATTATTTTATGATTTATCTACTCAACATGATATAATTTGTATCAAAAAAATGGTTATTGATAAGAACTCTTAATGTCTTCCATTTTTTTAATATTGTTACACATTTTTCCATGTTATACTATAAAATCTCAACTTTTAGTTCAGCCAAAATAAGCCAATAAAACATGATTCAAATTGATACATAAATTGACTTACATCCTTGGGCACATATAGGACATTTTATGTCATTTTTCCCATTATAGTTATAACTACATCTCCACATTATATACATCCTAATGTATTCTTTAAGTTCTTAATCCTTGTTAGTAATTAGATACATTTTGACAAAAATTATTCATTATCATTTGGACATGGTTGGTCTCCTCCGCCCTAGAAACACATCATGTAAATGGAGGCATCAATAATTTATTTATAATTTGAATTTAAATGATATTATATACCCATTAAATTTAGTAAAAAAGACTACAAGAATAGCCAAAGGTAAATACAAGAGTGATAATTTATTGAGATATTTATCAATGGTAATTTTTTTTCCAAAACAAAAAGTCCCACCTTGTTAACACCAAAATTAAAGAATAAAATAGACCATAGAAATTACAATAAAAAAATTTGTTTGGAGGACTAAAAACCACTAATACTCTCTTATTAGTATCGAAGGTAAGGGATACTATACCTTATGTTATGATTTAACATTTGATTAAACCATGTACTATTCAACCAATGAAATGCCATTGTTTTTTGTGCATAAATTTCTATAATTTTTTTTAATAGTTAAAATGTTCATTTTAATGAAATTTTGAAAAATATCTATTTATCTAGTTTCTAATTAGTGCAAAAAAATATGGATCTTATTTCATGCTTCATGTTCTTTGAGAAGAAAAGGTCTAGGTTATGCTTTTGATCTTTTTCTTTCATTTTCTTATTAATGATAATAACTCATCCTCTGTCTCAAAGAGTGTTGGAGTACCATTTTGGGTGAATTTATTAGTGGTTATTCCCTTCAAATTTCCTTTACATTATTTAAACTTTAAATTAATCATAGGTTTTTCATGAAGGACCATTTCTTGTGTTTGAGCCTTGGCCATCTGTAAACTATAGATCCGATCATATTGATAACTTTTCCCTTGCTCATGCATTGATATGGGTACATGGGATGTAGGTAGAGATTTGGAAATAGATGGAGTGGGAGTGATCATAAGGGAATTTATGATTGATGGTGGTGAAGTGGAAATGACAATGGGACTTTATGAAGTAGAATGAATAGTTAAATATATGGAAAATGGTGTTAGAGTGCTGATAGTGTTATCCAAATTTTATGAGGTATGTTAAGGAAAGAGGTAGGAATTATTTTGTTCAAGCCGTAGATCTCAATGGGAACATGTGAATCAATATCAAATAATTGATTACTAATTGATTTACTTGAAGTGAATATAGTTCAAATAATGATATTAGAAAGTCCAGGCATTGCAAATCACTATAGAAGTGGGATATATGTTTAAATATTTCATATATGGAAATAGGGTAGTTGAAGAAGGCATGTCAAGAACTTGAGGCTATGTTTTTATTACTTTAACATTAGGAGCTATTGGTTTAATAGGTTCAATTTTGGAAGTTGTGGAAATAATGGTGGCCTCATTTATTTGAGAAACTAATTTAGGAGAGGTACTTAGGGTTTAGGCTCTTTGTTTGGCTTGAGATGTTGTGGCTTTCCTAATATATATATTTTTGAATATTTGTGACATGATTAAGCCAATAGAAATAAGTGCTTACCCTTGATTTTATGAACTTTGTTGATGTAAGTTTGTGAATAAGATTCAAAATTTGATGGGATCAAATGTAATCCATGACATGAATTTTAGGATTTGAGTCTACTACATAGTCATAGTGGAATAACTTGATTAGAACATCATGACAACATTTTGTTTAAAAAGTATTGACCTATGAACTAATTAACCTAACTTAGAAGATAGTTTAAAATAATATAAGGATGAGTATTCATAATGATGTTGTTATACAAAGCATGATTTTGATTAAAAACATTAAATAAGAGGGAAAGACAAGGTATAATGGAGAATTATTCATTTCAAACTAAGACACTTTTCACTATAGAAAAAACTGTACAATATTTTAGCTCATATATGATAATGTTTATCAAGTTCAATAGTCACACAAACTTTCACAAACACAATAGAGAGTCTAAATAATATTTATTTTAAAATAAATATCAATAACATCACGTTTGTAGGATAAATTATGACAATTAATTATAAAACTTCACATTCATCCATAATAATTGTTTTGAAGCAGATCTTACTATCAAGATGATTATAAAAGTTAAGTACTCAATTTGTCTGATTCACAAGAAAGTAGTTAAATATAATGCAATGATTACCATGTGATAAATTATATATAGTATCAATCTATATTTTTATAAATCAAAAACTTAACCAACTCACAAAACATCCCAAGGAATTCCCAAAACATGTTGAGTATTCAATAATTATTCCTCTTCCAAAAGAGTTTATAATAAATGTATTTATAACAAAAAGATGGGCTTTTAATGAAAATAAAACTATTTAAAACTAAATATGAGGCTAAAATTAAACTTAAATCTCAATTAAATAATGTTTGATTTAAATAAAACATAGATTTAAATAATTTACACTCTTAAGGTGCATGCATACTTATCCCTTGAGAAACTAACTCTAACTTGAAAGCTTGTTTTCCCTTTAATGCATGAGAAATAAAATGACATAATCATAATCTATTATATTTACATTAATTTTTGGTTTATTGAAAAATATTTATCCATATGTAAATAATGTTGCATGGTTGTCCAAAGGGTTTTCAAGATATACCTTGACCACTTTGATTCTATATTTTTTCCTTAGCTTGTGTTGTAAGTGAAACACCTATCGACCTACTTCATTGTTTATATTGACCACCTTATTTTCAAATAACATCATGAATATTTTTAGGTGTTACTTAAATTTTGTGCTCAGTACGAGTACATTATCTTGTTAATATAAAGAAATCATATTTAATTCATGGAAGTAGTCCACATTTTCCCCTTTATATAATCCAAAATTTAGTTTATAACCCTCATATATTTTGACCAATATTAAAATTATGATCTCACATGAACTACAAATACTTGTCATTCATTAATATCAAACATTGTCATTACTTTAAGCTAAGGGAATAGACCTTTCTTGAACATAGAATAAATATTTCTCAACTTGTTATCCATTTGAGTGATCTTTGTTAAATAGTTCTAAACTCTTTGATACATTAAATCACTTTTGAATTTGACCTCATTGTAGACACTAAATCTAAATTATATGGTACCTCATTCTTGTATGATTTTCAAGTACTTCCCATGGCTGTAACATTTAGTTCTAAGACTTTCTTGTTGTCAAAAGGATCACATCTACTATCTCTTGTGCCTATTGCTTATCTCTTAGTCTGACCATATGTTATTTTGATGACCAACCCTTCTATAATACTTAAAATTTTATGAACCTACTTATTATCATGCTCTATAAGTTTAGGTCTGTACCTATTTTTTAGCTTCCTAGACACTTACATCCCAGTTAGATGCCTACATTGATGCTAGTGTTTTATGCCAAACTAAGTGTCCAATGCCCTAAAGTCATAAATTTTTAAAGTGAAACATATCCATATGTTTTTTACAAGTTATTTAACATGATATATTTCCAAAATGGATTGATATATATATATATATACAATATCAACCCTCATTCATTCCTCACCTAGCACAAACCTAACAACTCACAAGAAAACTTACCAAAAATACTCAATAAAGTACTTAAGTGAGGAAATATTCCTTATTTTTTCTTATTTAAATATATGTTAGTGGGGTAACCCATCTATAGGTCTGAAGTTCTAAGGTAACATTCCATGATCCATATTTTCTAAGTTACAATCTAGGTCACTCTATGTACTTGCTTATCACATGTTGCATCTTGATACACACACAAGCCAACATATAGGGGATAACTACATAAGTCTAAGGCCCTCCTTAGATTATTATCTATGTCAGTAATCCCCATTAATAGAGGGGTCCTTGGGAAAACTCAACACCATGTTCCTTATAACCCATTTCCCCCAGAATCACCCCAAGGGTGAGAAAGTAGGGTTTGATCATTTGATAAAGTGTGAAGTTTATGCTTGAGATCTAAACACACCATAGTAAAGGTGATAGAAAAACTAGAAGGTTCTAGGTGGTTTCACCTAGATATAATTGATATTTTATACTAGACACTTATATCGACACAACCATTTAGATTTGATACAAGCGTCTGAGGTCACTTAATAAAAATTTCTAAAATATGATGTTTGTACCAAGATCATGATCTAGTCCACTTCTAGCATATTTTAGCCCAAATTTGCATGTGCATAGTAAGCCAACTAAGTAACCTTATTTTTAATTTATTAAAATATTAATTAATAGCTATACTTTTCATTTTAATCATATCTCAACATTTAAATTTAGAATACTTATTTATTCAAGTTTGTAAATTAATTGGACTACTATAAATTCATTGATCACCCTTGTGATTTTTCATTCTATATTTTTAACCCTATACTATATTGATTGATATTAACTTAGGTTTAAATATTTGGTGAATTTGATGTGAATAAAAAAATTGAGTTTCCTTTATTGGTCGATAATGAGTAACAAGATGGCCATGTTTTAAATTTATAGTATAATGATGATGATTTATCCCATGATATGATAGATGAGACATTATAAAAACTTAATATTTATCCAATTGAACATATTTCACATAACATATTCACACCTACAAGTCCTGGTACATATAATTTAAATTCACCTATAGAGGATATAAAACCAAATCAAGAAAACAACATCAAAAAAATAATAGATAAACATGTAAATGGTTATTATTCCATACATCCATCTTAGGTTCAAACATTAATTCAAAATTACAAGGGAAAAATCCATATACATCATGTAAATAATTTGGAGGTATCTCATAAGACTCCATAGCAAATTCTAAATATTATAATAAACCAAGATACTATAGATACAATACTTTTTATGTTACTTGAACATATGATGATCTCTCTACCTCTTAATAGGCACATATTAGGCAATATAAATTTTCCTAAAGAAGGATTATCATATTTTAAATGTTATTAGATCATTTTCCATCATACAAATCATTATGAGGTATTGAAAAACCAAATTGAGAAATACAAGAATGAAGGGCACATATAAATTGTGCCTAAAAAATGAAAAAGATCCAATACTTCAAATCACTCAAAAGAGATCCATAGTTTAAAATGACTAAGGCATGAATCCTTAACCATTTATGAAAATATTGATGGGATTCATTACCAATATCTCAATGTGGATATAAACACTAAGAACATAACTTGTAGTATCACCACACTACAATAGATGGAACATAATATATATAAATTATGATAATCTCCAATGCTTCAAAAATATGTGGGGTACATTATACTACCCATTGCATATAGAACAAAAGTAAAATACCTTTATATATGGGTAATGGACCAACAACCAAATTTGACTCTACATCTTGACTAACATTGGTAAACTGATATGCAAGAAACTATCAGTGCCACATGTCAATACCTTACTTTCCAACATGATAATAAATAAATTTGTATCCCACATGATGGATACAAGGACAAGAAGATACATATAGTTTATAGTATAGGGTTACCAAAAAATATAAAAGAAGTGGAAATAAAGCACTATAAATAATTTTGGCAAGAAAGACCACCACAAATTACCTTGGTTCTTGAATTTGAATACTTGTTGGACTAAATTGGTTTAAAATATTTCAAATACCAAAAAATGAAAAAAAAATTCAAAAATCCAAAAATATATTTAGCTTTTACATGTTATATTATCTCCTTAGAATCTATATTGTTAGTTCCATGTTGGTATATGGTATATCATCTATTTCTATATACACATGTGTTTCATGCATCTTTTGAGTTTGATACAAGCATACCCATGCTCATGATTTAGGCACTTTCAAATGATATGCCTTCCCTGTTCTCATGTCATTTTGACATTAAGGGAATTCACTTCTTTGATCATGATATATCTAGGTTATATCATTCTATGATCATTTTCCATTGTCATGTTTGAGATTATATATTTACATGGGATTTTATCCATACTTATATCTTTTGTAATTTACTTGATATGCTATGTACTTAATGTTTTTTACTAACACATATCCAAGGAATAGTATGATATGTTGATGATGGTTTCTTATGTTCCATGCTTCCCATTTATGCACTTATTTGAGTGTGTTATCTTGAATTTTATTGCTTATTCAAACATTTTAATGTGCTCAATTTATTATGGCCCCCATGCCTATGTTTTCTTATTTCAAAATTTTCATATGTCATAGTTGGTTGTATGTTGACATTTAAATATGTTAATTCTTTCTTTATGTACATTTGACTAAGTCATGTCCCTTCGATTATGTCACATAATAATATTCCCCTTGTTTAAGGTCTCCTTGGATCATTATCTTTTGATTTGATTTTGAGTGATCTTGTGTGTGTGTTTGATTGCTTGTCGATTTTGTAATGCTACTATCTAGATGTTGACATGATTCACATCATGCACCTTAGAAATTTATGTTATCACATACCATGTACCTTATTTTTATATCTACCTAGACATGATACCCCTATATATTACATGATACATTCACATATTATATAATTATATTATAATTTTGAGGTAAGGTGACTACTAGTTTCTACTTCCCCTCACCTCAAAAGGGGGGCATATCAATAGGGGCATGTAATAGAGGCATGGATTTCACACTTTAATAGTTCTAAATTTTAGTGGGGGCATTCAAAAAAGACATGACCTCCACACTTATTCAATACTCATTATTTTCATATTATAGTGGGGTCATATTATGGAAACATGTTCTTGACACTTATACTAATTCTCAATTTCAGATTTTAGTGGGAGCATGTCATGGGTTCCACACCTACACACTTTTCAAATTAGCCAAAATTACATAATTATATGATTCAAATACACACTTTTTGTAACATTCTATACATTGCTACCATTGTTATACCCAAGTTTCAACTTGAGAGATATATGCAGTGTATATTCCTAAAAAAAAGTACCTCAAATTATAAAATAAAATCGACATTCAGATTTCAAATACTTCTATGAACTTTAACTTATATCAGGATGGACTTTTATGGACTGTTATTGAGTAAATGCATTACAATAATTGGTTCACACTTGGTAAGGTTTAGGTGATTACATCACTCAATCTTACCAATTTTATAGGATGGAGTGATCAAATCATCTTCCCATACTAGATTTATAGTGTGAGTTGGCTTATATCACTCAAAATCACCAGGTTATAAGTATGATTGGGTTGCACAATTTAGCTAATCTAAACTGTCAGGTGGTAACTCACCTTTTCCTTCAAGGTTAGGGGTAAGTTTCCCTCCAATATTTATATATATTTGCACTTGTAGGTTTTACATGTGTCCTAATCTTAGATCCAAAGATTCACAATAAATAATCTCTTCAAATCAAATTGCCAAAAGGCAAGATGGTTTCATCAATACATAGGTGTAATCCTAACCTTGCTCTCTTTACTTTCAACCATTTTAAATTATTTCAATTCTAGATTATATGCACTGATTATTTATTGTAACATACT